>JAFIDM010009631.1:124791145-124817300 GCA_023159025.1 Thereuonema tuberculata | reverse complement strand
TCCTTTAATTAGGATGAAATATAGATGATTTTAAAGGAAAGAAGATGAGTTTGTTTGAGTCATTTTATATAATACTCCTAATAGCTATATTACCCTCAAAACCTACACATTAGATAAATAAATAAATAAATAAAGATAAAAACCATTTCTCTGTAATATTAAAATATTAATTCAATTTTTTTGGAACTATTCCCTTTGCTGACATTATATCAAAACAAAACCAATGTTCATTATTATGGGGGGAAAAGTCTAAAAACTTTCATCTCAAAAAACTTCGTAGATGAAAACTTGTAGATGAAAATGTTTCTGTTTATTTATTTTTCTCTAAATCTACTTGTCACAAGATAGAGAAGTGGTTTAAGTTTCCTAAACAATAATTGCTTCTTTAGATTTTACGTGATATTATATTTCATAATTATTTATTTAGGCATAATTTCTTGGTCGTATCAAATCAATTAAAGTCATATTAAGTTTTTAATTAATTACATTACGTGAGTCCTAATTTATGGGATAAAACATTTCAACCGTGATAGATCCTGCATAATGAATGTAATAATTTATTTTCATGTGATTTTTATAACCTTACAAATACATTAAGATGAATGAAAGATTTCATTCATAATTATAGCTAACACTGATTTCTTTTGAGTGCATTTTATTTCCTACTTTATTTATGATTCGTCAGTTGTATGTACTAATGCAAATAATTCTCGATTTACTAAAGAAAAGAACGAAAGAAAGAAAGAAATTTGTGAATTACTTTCATTCATTTCAGTTCTAATTCTCATTTGTTAAGGAAAGAGTAATCATATCAAATGCCAACTAAAAATTAATTAATATAAGCTTAAATATTACTAGTGAAGACATGAAATAATTAAAGACGCGATTTTATGTCATTAACAAAATTAATGATACAGAAACATATTGCCATTCCAAACTGCAAATTAACATATAAAGAATTAAATTAAAGTATTATTCTTGTAGCCTCTTGCCTATTATTGAATAGCGAAATCTTACTTTCACTTCACAGTTTAGAACTGCACCCATATGGTGGACGTCTGCATGGATGCGCTCACATAAGAGTAGGTAAGGGGTACAAGGGAGTCATTTCCTTCACCCTTCATAAGGGAAATTTTCAATTTAATATTAATCATGTAATTTCTTTCTCGCTACCAAATACAAAAAAGGGTTAATTTTACTTATGTTATTGTACTTAAATTATTTTACATAACGTTACAGTGTAGGGTTTGTTTATTTGTTTGTTTGTTTTATTTATATTGTCAATATTTGCACCTTGGAAAAATTTCTTTGGGTGCCCGTTAGAGTCTGTGGTAGCAAATTAGTGTGTATGAAATCACCAATTGTGTTAGTCCCCAAAATTACGATAGATTTGTCATAGTAATTCCAGGAAGGTTTGTAGAAAATTTAAAAACAAGAATAATGCAATGCATTTTTTGGTTACAAATATCTTTCAGTAATGAAGAAGTCAGTTCAAGTGAAGTGCGTAGATATATTTATCTTAATCTATAAAAGTCAAAACATACTGACTGACTGACTCATCACCACACAGCCGAAAGCCTGAACCTAGGAACTTGAAATTTTAGGGTGGGTTTCCCCTTATGACGTTGGCGTCCATTAACAACGGATTTTTGGAAATACAACCCCCAAAGGGGTGAAAAAAGGGGAGGGAACTTTCTTGAAGGGTACTCGTATCTCTGAAACCGCTTGAGTTGGAAACAAGAAATTTAAAGAAATTTAAGATGTGTTCTTTGTCAAAATCGAAAAGATATGTATTTGACGAATTTTCGATATTCGCGTCCTAAGGATGAAAATGGGTGTGGAGCAAACTTTCTTGAAAGGTACGCGTATTTCTGAAACCGCTTAAGCTAGAAACACGGATATCGGGAAAAATTACTCTTCTTAAAAAATAAAGAAATACATGTTCAATGGTTTTTCGAAAAAAAAAATACCCGAAAAGTCAACGAAGAGAAGGTATGTTTTTCGAGTTGAGCTATAATAAAGCTGTGTGTCCTCACTGATTCATCAACGCACAACCGAAATTTTTAGGGATGTTTTCCCTTATGAAATGTAAAATGAACGTTCGTTTCTAGAATTGGGTTAAACGTGTTGTGAGGGTTTGCCAAATTTTTTACCCTAAGGGTGGTGGAGAAGGGCAGAAACGGGTAACAAGTCTTATGAAATAGGATCTGGATGAAATTTGATATCTTGGGGTTTTCGGATTACATAATATGAATGTAACATTAATTTGTAACGATCATGTTTTTTTTTAACAACTGGGAAAGGTTCAAAGTGATCTCAATTACAATTGCTTCTTTCTCCACATCAGGACAACTCTTTTATTTTGCTAGTTACAACAATATAGCAAATATAAGTAATTTAACATCATCTGGTGAATTAAAAAAAAATCTGCCAAATGTACCAACAGAAAACTGACATTCTGAATTGGATTAAGTAAAACTTACTATGGATAAGCAGTGAAAAAACAATGATATCATTAAATGAGTGACGGCAGGATATCTAATGCCTTCGGCTTTTGATTACAGATGATGTCTCTGTAGCCATACCTCTTAGTCACCGTTACTGAAGAGTTTAATGAAACTCATATACTGAAAATCATCAGCATGGCTGAAAACTTAACTCTTGCGAATGTTATGAAATAGCGCGAAACTTTGTGCACCTGATAAACAAACTAAAGCTTAGGTGGAGTTGGGCGTGGAGAAGTCTGATGAATTAATCAATCCTGGGCCTTACAATCGATCAACCACGGTTCCTAATATCCTTCCCCAGTATTAATTAAATTAAATGAGGTAATTATCTATTAAGCAATTTCAAATTAATTTCACCTATAATTCAGATAGAAAGAGTGATTATAATCTTGTTAATTTGAAGGCAGGATTAACAAGATTATTTAGAGAAATCATTAGGCAGGCTTTCCATAAGATCATCCGAATTTTCCATCAGTACAAATGAATGTGTATTATGAAAAGTGGCGGCATCTGTTGACGCTACAAGGAAGTATTCCAGATGATAAGAAAGATTTTTTTTCTTTTCCTAAATATCAGAAATAATATTTAAAAATAGAAATGTGAGAATGAAACAAAGAAGTTCTTTTATTTACTAGAAATAGAAATAAAAATATATTCGGATTATTAATAAATGATTGTCAACTGCTGAATTGTTGCCTTTGTTATTTTTAATAACTGAAACTGAATCTTTAAATAAAATGTGGAAAAAAAGATAAGATATGAGGAATGTGTGAAAAAAAGATAGATAAGAAGGATAAAAAAATGAATAAATGTTTTTAATTGTCAGACTTTCTGAAATAGAAATAAATTTGAAGGACATAGATTTACATTTCTAAATGTTTAACAGATTGGAGTTTAACAGTAATTAATAGATTACTTTATCACCTTAGTTGATCGATTATAATTTTAATTTACAGAATCACTTTTTTGTGATTGCTCAGTAATTAACTAGAATGCAATTCAATTACAATCAGATAGCATATTTTCAAAGAATTGATCAAATCATATTTTCGTACAGTTTCACTGTCACTTTCAATGCTGTTTTATTGAATCAAAGATTGATGTACTTTTATAGATTAATTACGAACTTAATATACATCAAAATACATTATTTCCTATGTAATTCGATTTTTTTTCTTTGGCTGAAAGAACTGATGGTATAAAATGAACTGATGAACTGAGAAGAACTGATGAATGGGAGCTCTACCAGAATGCAATAGGATGAAAAATAAAAAATAAAATAAATCGAATGTTACTGAGTCCTTGAGTATTAGTTCTGGAAAGAAACTTCATAAAAAATCGAGTCAAGCTTTTTTGATAAAATTCAACGCAAGCTAAAATCAGTTGTCAATTGATCAAACCTCAATTTAATTAAATAGAATAGAATAATGATAAATTCATCCAAGAAAATATTTATCTTCACAAAAAGAAAAAAGTAACCCCAGTTAATATGACAGATATAACACCCCTAATATTAAACTTTTTCTTTTAAATTCCTTAAGGGAAATCTTACCAATTTTCAATAAAAAACTGATTTCAATTTCAATAAAGTTTCAATTGAAATTTTTTTTGATTATGAAATTTGATGTCTTTCTGTCTGTGGATTAAAGAAAACTTCAATAAATCGTTCAGTAAATTGTAAATAGTTTTTCTTTTTTTTTTTTTAATTTTATCTGTAGTACATGTTTACCATATTATAAGCAGACATGTACTGCAAATACTTTGTGCTATTTTCAGGCCCGTAGCCAGAATTTTCTTTCGGGGGGGGGGGGGGCTCATTCATAGAAAAAATGTCGCATTGTGTTTGGCCATAATAACAAAATCAACATTCCTTGTCTTCCCGTGGATGTCGTAAGAGGCGACAATTTTACATTCATCTGACTAATTCCTTTTTCTTTTTGTTTGATTTCGGGAGGGGCTTCAGCCCCTCGAGCCCCCTCCCTGGCTACGTGCCTAGCTTCTTTTCAAGACATTTTCAAATATGCGGAAGTTGTTAGTTTGTAGAGATTTTCTGCTTCATTACATTTAATGTTTTTGAAAATGGTTTGTGTGCTGCAGAGAAGTTTTAATTAAACTCTTACACTGCCTTGGAAAACAGTTCCTTATATAAATAAATCTTCTCTCCTTCCTCACTTACATCAACCAACTCGTTCAATGCTGCTCAGTGTAGCTTTCTGTGTGTCTTCTACAACCAGTCAGAAAACAGGTCAAGAATCCCGTTGATTCTTCAGCCTTCAGACAAACAGAGGGATAAAAGAAAGATTCACACTTTACCAAGGATTTAATTCCAGAAATGTCGAGTCTTGGATAGACTCACTCAACTATTAAAGTCAAATCACTTTTATTTACACTGTTCAATTTTTATTCATTCTTAATTATACTGTATTTGGTCTTTTAATTCAGAGGGCGAGCCTTCACTTAAAAATTGTTACATTCCAAATGTAGATTTTACATTATAGTAATGTACAATATAGTATTTTTTAAATTTATTAGATCTGTTAAAAATTAGTCATTATTTTTTCTCATTATTTATTATAAGGAGATATTATTATTATTATTATTATTTAAATTCGTCATTTAAAATTGTCAGTATTTAAATTCTAAATACTTTTGGAATGTTTCTTATTATAATGAAGCTTAATTTCATTTACTGTTTTTTTAAGATTTTATTATTATTGTTCTCTGATAAAAGTTACAATCATGACCACTTACAAGTTGGTTGTTAGTTCAAAATTATCGTCGTAATTGAGAAGTTACGTGAAATTTGATAAAAAAAAAAGCTCTCATGTCACATTTTTTTAATCTCTGTTCCAAATTCCTTATTGCAAAGGATCACAACTTTGTACTTCGCTGACAAACGAAATAAATTCCATTTCGTGGCATATGGAAGAATTGTTAAAAGCTAATTAAAAAAAAAATTAAAAATGATTTCTTTTTTGTTTTGTATATAAAAAAAAAAGCAGGAATTGCTTATTGTTAGAAATTTGTTTTCCCTAAACGATTACCCTCAATTCCTGGAGGCAAATTTAAATTGCACGGCGAGATCCATTGGATTTTTAAGAATTTATTTATTACAATTCACAAGGAATACCTTATGTGCAACTGTATTCCATAGATATTTACATAACACTCTCCGTCAGGATAAAATCAAAAGTCATAGGATTTCGTTATGCACTGATTTAAACGGTAATAAGGTTTAACAAATTCTTTGTCAATCGATTATGACTGGGTGTAAAATACCGTATTTATATCTTAAGTTACTCGACTCTTTGCGGGTCTGTTCGCAGTTCTCTCCTTTTGTCGATTATTCCGACCAGACACATGCAAACAATATATTAGCTCTATTTTAATAAAAATTAAGGTTTTTACTTAATATGGGTTCTTAATTGAATCCAAAAGATAAAAACGCTTAAATAAAAAGCACTTCAGTTTATTTAAAAAAAAAAATATTTAAAGTTTTACCCATTCTTTTTACGCTATGTTCTTAAAATCATAACGTAATGCTGCCTATTACCGGCATCTACATAAACGCTTCTTACAACACTTCTTGAAAGATTAATAAGATGAATTGAACAACAGACATGTTTAAGGTTCAGGTTCAAAAATGTACTGATAGGTATCCAATGGAAGAAAAATTAATTTCTATATTCAAGTAAAGCGATATTCTAACTTAAACTTATAGTTGAATTCCCAGTTTTAACATTCAGTGGCACATACAATTTGATAAACTTTTTCCTGTGCTGTCTTTCAAATAAAGCAAATTAAATAAGAAAAAATGAATAAATAAGAATTTCTAATTTCGGAACTTTATAATAACATAAAATACTATCTAAAATAAATTTTGGGATATGGAGAATATGTCAAAATATGACTCGAGCGTATAATTGTAATAACTTACTATTTTGCTACAGTTTATGTCAAATATATTAGTTTAGATAAGCGTCGCTAGATGGCGAGTCTGACAAATTTATCTTTTCCAAAACTCCATTTGGAATGTGTTGAGTAAGCAAACGAATGCACAACGCTACAAGAAAGGATTCGCACCCTGAGTTGTCACTGAGAAGAGACTGGGACGGACCGTTTCGTCCTTATTAGGACTCATCAGCCAGCCAAACTCCACCGAATGACAGACTCAGAAGGTGCGAGGAGTTAGCTATCGGGCACGTTAAATTTCTTTTCTTTTTCTATTTCGAATGTCTTTACAAAGAAGTATCGTTTCAAAGAGAAATGAATACTTAAGAAATAAAAAATTGTTTCTTATAGAAATGAATATTTTTCGCTTGATTTCTGATGTTTTGATTTAAATATTTACTATGTCGAAACTATTTGAAAAGTCTGCGTTTCAGACATGCTCAAATTTACGTTGGTTTTTGTTTTTTCTACCCGATATGTTTTAGTTTATTACTTATCATCTCTTATGTATTTTTCCAGATCTGTCTGTGTCAAAAGCACTTCCTTTATGTTTGAAAATAGTTTTAATTTCCTGTGAAATAGAAATAATTTCTACAATGAAACGTCCGCAACAGGAATGAAACCTGGAACCTTCTGATCCGAACTCAGACGTCTTATCCATTAGCCAAGAAGACTACATTCAACTTACTGTTAAATATCTCTTATCACTCCCTCTCTGTGTGTGACGCAATCAGAGAAGAGCCAGAGAAGAAAAAAAACCACATTAATTTTAGCCTACTAGATTAAAATGTAAATTTCAATGCTCAATTTTTTAATCTACTACAGGCGCAAGCCAGACGAACATTAGATGCAGAAGCTCACCCTCAGCGACGAACTGAAGAGTCTTTAGAGACATTTCTCGACATGAATGAAAAAATTAAAAATAATTTTTAAACATAGAAAAAAAACCTCCTAATTAAAATCCTCTATCTCAACTAAAAGCCGTCACAGTGTTCTCCCGTCATTGTTGATAAGCTAGTAAATGACATTTCTGAATGAGTCAAATGCCTTCTATATTTTTTGTATACTGGATGTATGTGTTCACTTGCTCTACTACTAAAGAATCAATTAAAAAATTGCTCTTTCCATCCTCAAAAACGTTAACTATCTTTCTCTTTTCTTTTTGTCAATTCTTGTTATGGTATTCATCAAGCCTAGTAAAACAATTGTTACAGCGAACAATATTTTTAGGTTTTTTTTTTTGTTCGAATAAATGGCGTTTGAAATAATGAATGACAGCCGTTCTTTCAACAGAAGAAACTTCTGCCGTTTAGATTTTGAAGGAAAGTGTATGAAAGAATGTTATTCCAGTGTCACAGATATGTTACAATCTAAAGATGTAGAAAGTACGACATGGAACTAAATAACGGTAGTCAAATCATAAATAAATTACTTTTATTTATTATTTATTTAATTTATTATTTTTTATTTATTATTACTTCAGTTAATACTTTAAAAATATTAGGCGACTGCTTCACCTCTTTTGTTCTGATAGTGCTTTTTCGCTTCAGTTTTTTACTGCATTGACCTATTCTGTAGGTTAACATTCAGGCTAAATTAACAGTGAGAAGCTAATTATTTAAATTAAAATTAAAATTGAAATTAAAATTCCTTAAATTTAAATACATAATCGTTGTTTGGAATCCGATATATCATGACTACTTATTTTTGAATACCTGAAATAAATTTTGTTGTATTGGAATTAAATGATGTAAATTTGATTATAAATAAAGTTCTTATGTAAGCAGAGAAAGAGTGATAGAAGAACATATTGCAAAAACGCTGTCTTCTGTATTTGTATATCAGTTATTTACATATTTTCTTAAAATAACATAACTGGTCAGTTTATCAATTACACATTTAGAATCTTCTTAAAAGAATCTTTTCTTATAAATTAAGTACAAAGTTTTTCTCAAGATCTATCAGTAGAATATGTACATTTATTTCATTTCAGTTGTGAGAAGGCAAGATCTCATTCCGTGTATTTCACTATGTATTCAGCTTGAAATCAAAGTCTATTGAAAAACTGCAGATGTATTTGAATGCAGGCAGACTGTTTTCATTTTAGTTACTCTGAAGACACACATTATCTGAGATTTTAATCACATGAAAAATAATATTTTAAATTTCTCCCAGCAATACGTCTTCTAAGTGTTTTCCGATGTGCCTTAAGATAAATCTTAAAACATGCTGAGCAAATCAGTGTCCTTGCTAGTTATCTTGTGTCATGGTTGGGTGAATCTTTTCAACTCCTCTCGCTTCTATAAATTTCCCCACTCCTTTGAAAAAAAAAAAAATACTCTTCTTTATGAGGTTTCTGGCGCTTTCACATTGAACAAAAAGAGAAGACAAGCAACAAGCCGATTGTTTACACTTTGCTGAGTAACTATTTTTCATGAAAACTCTTTTCCAGGAAAAAGCTGAATTCTTGAAATTTAGGAATACATCTTGTAATTAGGAATGCTACAATTAAAATAAAACAATGTTAATGAATGCAATGTAAATAAAATATGAAAAAACTGAAGGTAATTATTTATCATATCAATTAAGTAGAAATCTACAGAGAAAACAAATACAAAATACTGACCTTTTCTTGAAAAGGAAAATATAATTAAATTAAATCTAATCTGAATAAGAAAATTAAGACCTTTTTCATAATGTAAAACTTAATTAATATTTAGCTTACTTATTTTTGATTACTTAATTAATTTTTAATAGTTAAACATTTCGAAAACATGTTTGGGATATTTAGACACATGTAATTAAATCTTAGTATTGAGAATTTATTGGATTGGGAAATAGAAAATACAGAAAAATAATTCTGATTTTTTTGTTCTTAACTAACACCGTAATTAAACTATTTCGATTTGCTAGTAATCATGACTTTTAAAAGCATTGTTTACTATCTTCTGCTTGATAATTAGTGTAGTTACGTTGTTAATTTTAATAACGCTGTCATTAAAATAAAATATGGGATATCATTAAGGTAAGGCCATTGCAATATCATTAAAAAAATTAAAATATCTCAGTACTATAGTGGGATAATTTAACTTTTAGGCCGTTTTAGTCGCGGGATGTAAGGCTACCTCGTTGCCGGACCAAAGGGATTAAGTTAGGATCGGATGGTCAACCCGACGCCCGCCCGCCTTTAACCACCAAGGAATAAACCCAGAACCTAAGCTTTACAAGAGGCTTTATAAGAGGGCTGGGTAGATCTTAGGGCCGTTCCTAAGCGCCGAGGATTGAACCTTGTAGAGAAATTATAAAGTCTCAATTCCAGAGTAGTTCATGAAAGTAAACTGTCAAATCATTCCATCCAAATCACGCAATGTAAATATGTTGAAAAACACGTATAACGAAATCTACAGTTCGTCTAACTTAGGAAGGCAGTCCCCTCAGGCGTTGGGACTGAGAACTTGAAAAAAAAGGGGTGAAAAGATATAAAGTAAATGTGGGTGGGGAGGAAAGATTACAGCAATGTTTGCAGAACTTGACCTCGTTATTATCGCCTTTAAGTAAATACATTTCCGAACATCTGAATTCTCCAAAATACTAAAAAAAGGATCACATAAGACCTTTTTTTAATTCCACAACAATACCTTTCATCCCTATTTTTTCAAGTTCTCACTCCCAACGCCTGAGGGGACTGCCTTCCTAAGTTAGACGAACTGTACCATAATGTTCGTATAGTAGTGATTTCTTTCTTAAAGCAAAACTTGATTGATATTTATGTTTGTATGCAAATGACTGCCATATCTTAGCTGTTGTTATATAATGATTTGTGGATATACAAGTATAAATGTTAAAATGTCTACAAGACTCTGGATGGATAAAGTATAAGTGAGTTCGACATACACCAGTAACTCCCACTATGACTGTAAAGTGGATATAGTATACAGCCATATGGTATTCCAAAATATGGATTTTGGAACGGGAGGGATTATGATGGTCGTTCAACCATAAAAAAAAAAAAAAAAAAATTGCCCTTTTCCAGTTGGAAGAGGGGGGAGGGGGGGGGGGGTAAACAAAATGATCACCTTTCAAATCAAAAAACAGTCCCAAAATCCTAATCTTTTTTTTTTCATTTTCGGATACAATGGTGGTTACAACCCCTGCCACCATCCCCTTCGCCAATGGCAGCAGCAATCATGATAGCAAAGAGGTAGCTTACTGTGAAGCGATATGTGTCCTTGTACTTTCTGGATGGTAGTGTAAAGGTTTAAAGCTTTTAGTTTTGAGATATCTATAAAATGATGAAATTTAAAGCATTTTTTTTTCTTCGACTACTACAAGAAAATGTTTCTTAATGTATCAATAAATTTGACAAAAAAAAAAAAAAAGCCCGGGTAATTTAATATTCTAATTTCAAGAGCATTAACTAAAACTAAATATAACTGAGAAACAAAATAGAAAGAATACAAAGTGTTAACTTCTGGGTTCCAATCATAATAGAAATAGTGAGATTAATCTCCCCACACACACACACAAAGCAATGTACTAGGACCTCCATCAGGTCTGCCAGCAACTGGAGCGAAGCTCATCTGTAACAACATTTTTATTGAAAATAGAAAAATAGAAACAAAGACAAAAAAAAATGAGGAAAAAATAATCATGAATTTTGTTGTCATTTAAAGCAGTTATCAAATTTTGATCTAAAACTCGTACATAATGGTTGGATTTATCTCCAAAGATTTAATATTAGCACAATGTTTCTTAATGATTTTTCCACATCACGACCGACTTCCAGTTTTCTTTCTCTAAAACCACCGGCTCTCTGAGTCCACAAATGAATCAAATATGACAATCCGATATATCATTAAAGAAAAGACATCCATTTCTTCATATGATTTGAATATGAAGAATAAGAAAACAGTTGTTGTCAACTTCTTCTCCTAAACGACTCATAGGAATTTCGATTATTTTGCCACAGCAGTGGAGATGAGAGATGCGGCTATTCTTAACATACGAAACTAGAAGTATGTCGTAACGTTGAGGACTGAGAACTTTTTATTGACATCCGAATGCACAGAAAATATTGTTTATTTGGAAAGCATTCCTTAACGACATGATCGAAATCCAGTTTTCTTTGTCTAAAACCTCTGCCTGTTTTATTTCCACGAAAGTAATAAATCTGATGATTAATTTAGGAGATAAGCTTCTGACAATATAATGTTTCCTGTAAAAATAATAAATAGACGATCATTTCTTTAAGAGTTTAGCACAGAGGAACTGAACTCACTTCGCTCCAGTTAGTAATATAATAGCACAGTGTATTTAAAAGCATTAGTTAAAATTCCATTAAATGCATTAACAACCCAGATTGATAATATTGCGGAGAAATTGAATTGGTTATTTGACGTTTGAAGATACTCTTTTCTACAAAAGCTCCTTATTCTTGATAATTTTTTTTTTTTTTTTTATAGAAATTGTTGTTTTGTTGCATTCTTGGTTTGAAAGCTCTAGTGTTTCTCATGTAGTATATTAATAAGTTAAAAATGTATAGTAGCTTTTCTACGATATATATAACAATGCCAGTAAATTCTTAATCATCTCAAATTCTAACAATGAAATACAGAAAATAAAATTATATTGTATTTTGTTATTGTTATGGAATAACAAAAAGAATCACATCAATGTTAATTAAGATTCTTAAAAACAAAAACTTGCATGTTTCTTTTTCTTATTTCTTTATTTTCTTTATTTTGGGTTTCTATATAGAGAGTACAGTAGTTCATAGCAGGAGAAGCCTTATATCCCCTCTCTATCTTTCCGTCCGTCGCGTCGGGAGAAATTCATTGATTGGTCTATTTTTATTATAACGGGATCCCCAAATCTATGGAGAACTTCTCGGATCTATACATAAAGTGTAATTAGAGTTGAAAATACTAAAATTTATGCTAGAAATAATTGGTTACAACTTATAAGACAATTTAGAGTGAGTCATTTTTTCTGTGGGGTTTTTTTGAAGTTGTAATTTTGGGTTAAATTGTCATTGATGTATATTCTTTGCTTTAAAGATATCTTTATTGATTAAAATTTAATATTTAATATTTTCCTTGTTTGAAAGCTGAAAGTCAATTTTCCTTTTCTCTTCTTGATTGATTGATTGTGGTGAATGTGGGTGGCAGGGAAGCCAAGTACTGCGACCTGTAGGTCTACTGTGCTATCCCACAGAAATGAGGATAGACTGAGAAAGTATGAAATGAGAAAGATTGAGAAAGTATGATGGAATTAGTGCAGGAGAAACGGAAGAACCACGAGAAAACCTACCGAGCGCGGATCGTCCACCATCACGAAACCGACATGAGAACCGAATCCCGGTACTTAGAGGTGAGAGGCCATATCCGGCCCGCGAAGGTGTTACATGTGGCCCGCTGTTTTATTCCTGTTTTTTTTTTTTTTTTTTGGTTGTTGAATAGGAGATTCCGCCACATTGTGGCCCGCGAGATTCACAGCAAAGTCAATTTTGGCCCGCGTATTACAAAAGGTTGGGCACCACTGCACTAAGCTATTTGAGGGGTCAATGTGGTTTGCAGTGCAAACGTACAGATTGCATTTCTTTGTTATAACAGAGGAATTGATGATATAAAATACGATATTATATATCTGGGAGCACGGCAGTGCCCCCGCCAAGACGAGCCGAAGGCAGGAAGGGCACTACGTACCTTTTCTGGAAGTGTTTCGTGGTATTTTCGAACCCTCATAGCTTCGGCCTAGATAATACTAGAGAGCTCAAATTTTCAGGATATGATGCAGTTACCAGACTAATGAAATATGCTAAGTTTTATTTATTTAGCTTTTATACTTTGGATTTTATTAATACCTAAAATACGTCGATTCCGTCACTCACTCACTGACTGACTGACTGACTGACTGACTCATGATCATCAAAACCTCTAGGGTACTTCCTGAAGTCCTAGAAAGCTGAAATTTGGTATGCAGGTTAGGATTAGCACACAAACAACAAAAAAATTAAGAAATCTGTAACTTTCACATTCCAACCCCTCATAAAGGGGGGGGGGGTCTGGTTATGTATTATCGAACCCTCATAGCTTCGGCCTGGATAATACTAGAGAGCTCAAATTTTCAGGATAAGATGCAGTTACCATACTAATGAAATACGCTAAGTTTCATTTATCTAGCTTTTATACTTTGGATTTTATTAAGATCTGAAATACGTCGTACCCTCAATGCTTCGGCCTAAATAATACAGTGCAATAATGTGATTTCTTCCAAAGTGCAAACAGCTTGTATATACAAGTTAACCAATAGAAAAACAGAAAAGTAGGGTATTGAAAAAAAATCCATTTTCTAAATAATCTTAAAACTAAATTTAGTTGTAATAGATAATCCCACCCAAAACATTTCATGTAAAATAAGTTGCCAAGATTCACATGCTCATAACGCTTTCACTGTTAAAAAGTTATCAGATCTCATCTTACAAAAAGAAATGAAATCCCACCCAAAACATTTCATGTAAAATAAGGGGTTGCCAAGACTCGCATGCTCATAACGCTTTCACTGTTAAAAAGTTATCAGATCTCATCCTACAAAAAGAAATGAAATCCCACCCAAAACACTTCGTGTAAAATAAGTTGCCAAGACTCACATGTCATAATGCTTTCACTGTTAAAAAGATATGAGATCTCATGTAGAGCCAAGCCCCTAACTCAACGAGGCCTAACTCTACAAGCCCCAACTCTAAAAACCCTAAATCTTGGTCAAAAAGTATGGCTTGGCCATTTCATGGAACTATTTCATCTCACCCAAAACATTTCATGTAAAATACGTTGCCAAGATGCTCATAACGCTTTCACTGTTAAAAAGTTATCAGATCTCATCTAGAGCCAAGCCCCTCACTCTACAAGGGGGCCTAACTCTAAAAACCCTACTATCTTGGTCAAAAAGTGTGCCTTGGCATACTCCATATCCTTTACATAACTCCATGGGATTGTCTGTGTGACAGCCATGAAACGGCCAAGGCATACTTTTTGACCAAGATTTAGAGTTTTTAGAGTTGGGGCTTGTAGAGTTAGGCCTCGTTGAGTTAGGGGCTTGGCTCTACATGAGATCTCATATCTTTTTAACAGTGAAAGCATTATGACATGTGAGTCTTGGCAACTTATTTTACACGAAGTGTTTTGGGTGGGATCTGTTTTTCTTATATAATAATAATAATAACTGTTATATTTTAACTGTAACGATATATAAAACTGATTTGCTGTTTAAGAATTGTTATATTTATACTGTTTCTTATTTATTTAAATTACGAAAAATCGTAATTGTATATAAATTATATTAATTAATATAAGTGACAAATATATACACTTCATGATAATAATGTTTTATTTAACAATTAATTGCTGACAGTTAAAAAAAAAAAAATGTTTAAAAACAATCTCGTAAAGTTCGTCAGAACAATTACAAATAAACAAATTAAGACAATGGCATTCGCAGTTGTTTCTAAAAGATTAAAAATAGAATTAGATTGACAATAATAATAATAATAACTGCATGAATTACAACTGCAAGCTTTGATATAATGGAAATGAAAACAAAACTAAAATAATTATTATTATTATTACAAAAAAATATTACGTCAATCAAAACACAAAATAAAATTGTTAGAATAATCAAAAATATCAAAAATATTGCAGGTGATGATTTAAAATTTTAATAATGAAAGATCGTAACTGTTTTTGACGAAATTACAAACATTATTTTTTTTTTTTTTAAATGTTCGCCAAATACTTAATAGGTATTCAAAAATAAAGAATACCTGCAATATACTGTAGGTGCTAATAGATTATTTTATAATTATTAACTGTAGATTAATTAACTTTGCTAATTATCTAATACAAAAGAAAAAAACTACGAAGTTCTTTAGCATATCGAAATACCGTGCAGCATTGACGGAACAGGTCACTGGTCCACTGAGTTTCCTCGTAAAAATAAGGACCGATGATAAACAATGACAAAGCCGCACCACACTTTGACTTTTGGCGAGTAGATAGGCACCTGCAGACCCACGTATGCATTAGTCGCAGCCCAAAAGCGGCAGTTTTGTATTTTAATATCACCGTTCAATAAAAGTGCGCTTTGTCACTCCATAAAATCCGCCACGGCCATGCTTTATCCACTTCCATGTGAGCTAAAAATCTTAATGCAAACTCAATGCGGATGGTCACATCGCCAGGAAGCAATTCTTGTACAGGACAGATTTTATAGGAGTAAAACTCAACATTTGATGCAGGATTTTACGCACCCAGTTGAGTAGGGGATATCAGTTTGCCGGGATATTGCCCGTGCACTGCTGGTACCCTGCATATTCGTCGTCTCCTGTTCCACAACAGCAGTAGCAACTTCTTCAACATGTTGGTGACTGATAGGTTTGCATCCCCGGTCTAGTTGCACTGCTGGAGTTCCAGTAGTTTCAAAGCGTTGAATCATTTTTCGTAGATTTGTTATGCTCATCGGTCCTCTTCGTAACGTCTTCAACCGCCGAAATTCCCGAAGGGCAGCACTGGCATTCTCGTCCCGCTGATAATAGTTACATTAATAAAGCACAACCATGTAAGAGCCATCGAAAGGCAGTTCTTCGCCGAGGGATGTGAATTCTCCAAGCCTTTCTTTTTATCATGATCGCTCTATACGTAACGTGGTTATGCAAATTAGTGCATTAACAGCGCCACATTTTCCCCTGTTGGCGACTTTTGATACTAATTTTTTCTTTTATAAATCGAAACCGCATGTTCTACTCTGTATGTCCACCGAATGTTGTTACGATTAGTCCAATACATTCCTCGCTAGAGGGCTCTGAACACCTCACATTATTTTATGCCCACCCGATATTTCCATTTAAAATTGCATTCTTATCGTACGGATGTAAAAATATAAATTTAATTCCTTTTTAATTTTTATAATAAATAAACAAATGAAACGTCAGCGAATCAAAATATATTCATGAAACGAAAATACTCCATAAAAGTAACTAACTACTGACTTGATAATGAAATATATTATTACAGAATTTTAAAACTATATTTAATTTGAAAACGAAAAAAAAAACTATTCGATAGTTTTAAGTTGAAATGTTTTAATAAAATTATGCTTTCAATTCTCAATATTTATTTATTTTGATGTTATTAACTGGCTGCAAATCCTTTAAATTGATAGTTTGTTTATTTAGTGATTTAAGAAGAGCAAAAACATCTTTATTATCTTTCCAAAACATTTTACTTTATGATATGACATAGATTTATCAGTTCATTGAACTTCAACTGATATTAGAGATTCTATTGTTCATTACTAACACTCTTGATAACTAGCATTAATGATATTTTTTCGTAGAAATAATCTAAAAATATTTTTTTTAGTATTTTTAAGTTTCAATAACAAGCTTTTATTAATTTTTTTATTTATTTAATATGACTTTTATAATTACATTTTTCATTTGTTTTTAATTTTCCAAAAAAATTAAATTAATTAATTATGTATTATTATATTTTTACAAAAATATATAATAAAAATCCTTTATAAATATTAGGGATTTGATAATGCCTGCTGGGATCTTTATATTTCCTCCCTGCCAACTAAAAAAAAATGACCCTGTCTTTATTAACGTAATAATGTTTTTAAGACTAATAAATCTATTGTCCGTTTTCAAAAAGCAGACCTACCACTAGCGGACGACTTTACTCCACAGAGGGGTGATACGCTGAGATGGGCATTTTCCTAAGAAATTCTTTTGGACATTTTCGCTTTTAAGAAAAAAATAGAGGAGGAGCATTTCTGCAATAGTATTTATTCTTTCCATAATTCTTTCCTAAAAAGCGCAAATAGAACGCAGCTACCGGTAAAATAACTCTGATAAAAAGTAAACCCCTATTTCGATGAAATCGAAGGAGACCTGACGCATGCGCAAAAGCGTTGAAGGCTCTCGTAAACAAAACCGAACAGTACAGATGAATCGAAAATAATAATTGAACATAATACAATTAAAAACAAATAATTATTTTTTAAAAAAGTATTTTTTTTAATTTACCACGTTAAGACGGACTAATAAGTAGAAAAATAATTAGTATAAAAAGTATAACAAAAAACGTGGGTCGCAAGATAATATACACTCCATCCATACCATCTCAATTATCTATTTGAATATATTTCATTTGAGAAATCCTTTATAAATATTAGGGATTTGATTTGCCTGCTGGGATCTGCGAACTTTATATTTCGTACATCAGTATATTGCAAGCCCTCCTTTTAAAACCTCACCCTTAATTTTTATTCCTTTTCACCCAATTCATTTAACGTCATTAATATTAATATGGCAGTCAAACGTGCTTTTGACCTCTCTAGTAGTTTTTCTATTTTTTTTCTCTGAAATAGACAAATATCCGTAATATTTTCCTTCTTAATGATTATCCGCCATTCTTTTTAGACAAACACATAGGCTTATTCTTGCAATCCCACTGCCTTAACCCGCGTGCCCCCTGCAAATATGTGTCTGTTCAGTTTCACCCTTTCTTGTTCAAAGCTGTAAACAAAGTCCTTCGCCCCCTCAACATTTCCCTCCGATAATAGTCCTTTCAAAATCATTAACCAAAAAATTGAACAACCCATTTCAATGACACTCTCTCTCTCTGAAAGGAATCGTTTACTCCATATCAAGTCAAAGAGAGAACTGCAAATACTGTATATTGGGGAGAATCGACAGAAGTAATCCCGCCGTCTTGCCCAACACAGAACTGCCATTGCTAATAAAGATTTTAATTACAACACAGCTTTTCAAACCCATAATCATAATCACAATATTAATTTTGCTCAGCCGGCAATTATGTGCAGAGAAAAAAAAAATTTCTATGTAAATGTAAAGAATCTATCCACATTCTAACAGACCCACCGTTACAACGATTACATTTCCGTATAAAGTGTTGAACAATATGGTTTTCGACATGATAAATAGAACTCTCTTTTTTTTCTTTATTTCTTTCTCTTAGGGTGTATCTACCCTCCACATTCAACCAAACCGGTGCCACATCCATCCATTTTGAAGTACCCTTGCCCACCATAAAGAAGTCGGCTTGTTCCAAGTTCCTGTAATGAACATCATCACCCTCCAACCTCTAACTGGATCCTGATTGGATCAAGACTTCCCTGATTTTATTATAATTTCCGCACACAGTATCTGTTATATAAAGCATGTTTATTCTATTTTATTGTACTTGATAAAGGTTCGTCAGGAACCGAAACTAATCGTTTTTGATGTGTTATAAATAATTTTTATTTTACACTTGTGCGTCGTTGTCCTCACTTCAAGGATTTGTAGAACACCAAGACAAACCTAAATGAATGGAAACAAGTTTGAACAACGTGTTTATTCAAAGAAAGTTGCGACCGGCAACAGCCATGCATGCATAACAGCGTCGAAGCATTGATTGACGTACATTTTGAAAGATTCTGGACTTTCGTGGACAATTGTAGCGGCGACAGCGATTCTTGCGACAAGATCTTCATGCGAGTCAATGGGAGTCCCGTACATGAGGTTCTTCATGTGTCCCCAGAGGAAGGTGGTTTGGCACACGTTTATTTGGAAGCGGTGTCTGTAGAACCTCACAGCAGCTCTTCCGTTTCTATTGGCAGCCAAATCTCCAGATGCATGTCAGCCATCTCTACAGTCGTGAAACGCTCCATGTTACACGGAATGTGGTCCAATTCACGAATGCGGTAAGCACAAGCCCGTTCTTCGTCCCCACTTCACCTCTCTAGCCGATTGCAGCGCCGCCAAATAGCGCCCTCCAGTAACGAAAGTTGGCGTCAGCGGACCTATATTCAAAGACGGAAAAGTTTGTCTTGGTGTTTCGTATCTCCCAATTTAATTTGTACAGACAGTTTTGATATATATAAACATAGACAAATACACACACAGGTATAAATACACTCTGTAATCAAGTGTTTATACTTGTGTGGTATTTGTCTATGTGTATGTTTAAATGTTTGAATATTCATGTCCTCAAATACATATATTTACTGTTCGTTTTGAAATGCGAGACCCACGACAACACAGACGATTCTACTCCGCAAAAGGATGATACGCTAAGATAGACACTTTCCTAAGACCTGTTTTTCTTTTAGTACCTGTAAAAAGATATTTTATTTCTGCAGTAGTATTTATTCTTTCCATAATTCTTTCCCGAAAAGCGCAAATAGAACCCAGCTACTAGTAAACTAACACTATAAAAAGTAAACATCCCATCTTCCTCGCCCCTATTTGGAAGAAATCGAAGGAGACCTGACGCATGCGCAAAAGCGCTGAAGGCTCTCCTAAACGAAAACGGACTGTATGTGGATAGTTGTTTATATATGTATTAACATACAACATATATACGAATATGCTTCTTACTTAGATGTATGTAAAATTTATTTTTTTATCTTCTTATAACTATTTCTTTCATCATGCTTATTTTTATTATTACATCTTAATGTTAGTTTTATTGCCTCATCTTAGTTATTAATAAATGTCATTCCTTATTTATCTGACCAAAAATTAATTTGTATCTTTCCTTATTGTAAATAGTTTACATATATGTATTCATTTGAAACACATCATCGGTTGATAGGGAAACAAATATTATGATCAATAACAAAAAATAAAAAATAAATAGATAAAATATTGGGCAAGAAAAATATCATAAAAATAGTAGGTCAGAAAAGAACAAGTATAAATTAAAGGCACTTTGTTACCGATTGCACAAATTTAGATTTAGGGAAAGTGAAAAACATACTTTGCCGAAAAACATGTAATAAAAAATTAAAGAAAGGTTACCTACAGTAAGAACAAAACAGTCTGGAAAACAAATTTTGCATTTAAGGAAGTAATGATTTCTTAGCAGTCAGATTGATTTATGCTTTCTTTCTGCTAGAGAACCTTAACAATGACCTTAAATTAACATTTTTTCGTTAAGTCGACGTAATAGAAAGGAAGCATGCGTTAATGCCATTGTTAGTCACCTAACAAGGGTTTACAGAAATTGGTCTATGAGAGCATGGAATTACTTCTGTAATGCTGTGCGTGCAGTGTCAATGTAAATCATTATCATGAGTTCCCTTTGGTAAGCTGAAGGTTCTAATTCTCAGGAACAACAAGACCTACAGGCATTAAATCTTCTGTACAGAAGTTGTGAAGTCTTTGCTATTCCTCCTCGTAATCTCAGAGCCTACGTTGTTTTATTTTAAGATCATGGAATCGTTTCATACTTATTATCAATTTAATCATTTATTGATTACAAATGATTTAAAATCTCAAAAGACTACGGAAAAACTGATTTATTATCTACAAGATCTTCAGAATAATTGTTAATCCGAATTCCAAATTCGAAGTATTAATTTTTTTGTTCTAAGAAAAATGGTACGAATAAAGAATAAATTCTTATTTGCTTCACAGTTATTTTACTTGTAATATAGAGTATTTTGTGATATGTGACTGATCAAGTTAATGACAGTACATTTACTACTACATTTTCTACTAAATACATTGAGAATAATGTTTCATAAACTAAATATGAGAATAATGAAATGATTTGTTTTTGTTACAAAGCGTATCATTTTCTTTGAAAGAGGAGAAAAACATTCGCAATGAAAAAAATAATGATTATTCTTTTAGTTTTACTGTTGCAATCGATTCTTTAATCGTTATTCCAGGATCCCCCACAGGGAAGGGAATGCATGTAAATATCGTCACTATTTTCCACATAATATCTATGCCATAGTCTTATCGATCGTCAGCCTCACGGGATTTGGTTCTCCTGTTGGGTACTCAGCAAAATCGCCTTTTTCTCTCCGCTGGGAAAGGAGAGAGAGAGAGAGAATTGAATGAAAGAATGAGCGAAATGGCAGTGAAAGAAGAAACGAAAGTACCCTGGAAAATCATGTCACAGTAGCATTTGTTAGCGATGGAACCCTCGTGACAGCTGGATACTTCTACACATTCAAGACAAATCAACAACTGTCTATGTATAAAAGTAAAGTCTCTCTATTGCAACACTAACGCGTCCTTTCGAACTGTATTTGTAAGAAATAATGTTAAATTTGACTGGTTTAATGTATTAGATGAATATTTCCTCATTCACAATATTTCTGTTCCTGTAAGTGCTTGATCTGCAAGAAATTTGGATCAGAGATATTATCAGAATAGAAAGGTTACTTTCTATTCTTCGTACTTCATAATGCAATTAAATATATTGCGTATTATAGTAATAATGAGAAAATTTGAAAGATAGATGGAAATGTTAGTAATAATAACTTTAATTGAAATTATAAAGTGACTAATTTTAAATTCAAATTTTTAATTTTTAATTTTTCAAATTAAAATCTTAAAAATAATATATTTCTAAAGAAAACTAAGAAATAAATCAAAGAATAGATATGAACTTACAAAGATAAAACGGAAATGAATTATCAATACAATATGCATTTAAAACCAGTTAAGGAAATTTTAGGCGAAAAGGCAACTTTAAAACGACATACATTTAAAAAAACAATGTTTCTGATTTCGGAAGGGCAGAACCTTCTATCAAACATCCCTTTATCAAGTGTTTGTCAAATGTTGTGTTTTTTAACAGTACGTTTTAAAGTTGTTCTATGTTCGCCTAGAATATTTTTTTTTTTTGCAACTAGTTTTAAATTTCAAACACATAAAAATTTTATAAATAAACGATAGTTTTTAGATTGGATTTTAAATTCTGCAATAAACTAAACAGATAAAGCGGTTACGTCATTTCTTTATTTCTAAGATCATCATTCGAAATCAGTGAAAATCCAGGTATTTGCTGTCCTTGATTGAATTAGAAATCGATTTACTGTGATGACTGCAGCTCGGAGATGATTTTTTAATACATATCTATCAGTATATAGAGATGTACTGTATATTATTCACTTATTACGGATTGTTTAAGAATAATAATATCCTGAAATTTACAAATACTTGAGGAAAAGGATCAGCAAGCTAAATGATATTTTCTTAAGGTTTTATCAGTTTGTTTTTGAATTTTGATGGTCACATAGGACAGTTAATCTTAAATCAAACTTAACTCTTCAAATCTGGGTAAAATGGTCGCAACAAATTTATTTCTTAAGAAATTTAGGGTATCTTTTGACACTCATTAGTTTTGGAATGTGTGTCTGTATCACCAAACATTTTCTGAGAAAACATCAGATGTGGCTTCAATTATTTCGAAAATATTGGTTCTACATCAAGTGAAAAAGATGCTTCATATTTAGTAATTATATTCAATTCATTTCACAAATAATATTGCCTTAATGTGTTATAACTATATTCTGTTGTTCCATATTATTAATCATTTAATTTTAATCTAATCCATGTACTACAGTCGCATTTCATTCAAATATGAAAATACCAAAAACCCGACTCATCTACTGTGCGTTTATGAATGGCAGAGCTACCACTGCCGGACGATTTTACTCCTCAGAGGGGTGATACGCTGAGATGGGCATTTTCCTAAGAAATTCTTTTGGACGTTTTCGCTTTTAAGAAAAAAATAACGAGGAGCATTTTTGCACTAGTATTTATACTTTCCATAATTCTTTCCCGAAAAGCGCAAATAGAATGCAGCTAATAGTAAAGTAAGACTATAAAAAGTAAACATCCCATCTTTGTTTCTCCTCGCCCTTGAAGAAATCGAAGGCGACCTGACGCATGCGCAAAAGCGCTGAAGGTTCTCGTAAACAAAAACGAACAGTATCTATCTATCTTTAAGTGTCTGTCTGTTCTTGGAACCTCTTAATAAGGAACATGGTTTTGTTAATGTTGCATGGGCTCAAATGAAACTTCAAATATAAATAAGTAAAATTACAACAACAAAAAAATGGGTTAAATTGTATGCAACCTACCCCTTATACAGAGAAGCCCATCATACTCTGCTTCTAAAAAGCGTTTTAAAAATGAAATGTTTAATTTAAAATCTATGTTCATTATTTCATGTTTTAAATTTCTTTACTTCTACAAATCCTTGTGCAGCCAGTTTCCAACACTATCCTAGGGTCCGTAATTTGTATGATAGCCAACATTATCTTATATAATGTCCAATAGAAGGGCATTTCTAAAAGCGAAATCAATAAGTTTTTTTCGTCATTGCTTTCGTATAAGACAGTGGTTCCCAACGTCAAGTCAACTAATTTGAATCGCGGGTGATCTGAGGTAGGGTCGAGAGAAGATATTATAAAAAAATGTAAAAAAAGTAAATAAATAAATAGATAAAAAAATTATAAGCAGACTCTTTTTCTAATTATACAAAAGTGGCGTTTTAAATAGGCTTTTTCTTAATGTTTTGTAATACTCAATTTGTAATACATAGGAAAATATTGGATTATTTATTTTTTGTTGAATTTCTATATTTTTTTTTTCTTTTTCATAGGTAGCTGATTACGTACAATTGTAGGTCTAGGGTCGCGCTCAAAAAAGATTGACAACCGCTGGGCTAAGGATTAACTTCTGTCAGTTGGTTTCGTTGATCTTAAATCTAATCTTTTTGATGTTTTTTAAAACCGAAGATCCAAACAAAGCCTTGATCTAAAACTTTCACCTTTATGCAACGCAGTGTTTCGCAGCATATTAAATGAAATTTAACTAGTTATCAAACTGTTCCAAACTATACGGATATTGTATTTTAGAATTTCTAAAATTATTTAAGCAATGAAGCGGAATGTAAGTAAACGCAAGTTGGGAATTATCATAAAACAATAAATAATCCAAAAATCCTTTGTGATCCAGTTGCCGCCTCAACAAAATGAAAAATCTCTATAAGAAACAGACTCGCATATTCGATGCATAGAATGAATTTATTTCAGTAAAATTATTAATTGCTTGTTTTTTTTTTTCTTTCTAAGAATGACTGTAATACTGTGAATTCGTAAAAACCTTCGTTTCAGTTGAAACGGTAGCAAATTGGCCCCGCTGCCTTCACCGGCGCGGCGCTTGAATATGAGTTTCTTTATTTCTGCTACGGCGCATATGATTCTAATATTTCTTCACCAAAATGTAGAATAAGTTCTAAGGCTGTTCCATAATGAAACTACTAATGAAAATAATGACAAAGAGCGCTAATGGTTGTTTCAGTGATAAAACCTTCTTCATTGTAATTGTTTGGCCTTAAGCAGTTCTTCAAACCAATATATAACAACGATTCATTCAATCATGTTTTCAATTTATGTGTAACAATGTATGTAACCACAAAAAAAATGAAACCGTCTATCGCACAGTTAGTACTATATTACTAGGGGAAACAAAACCTTCTCTATTATTAAACTGTTTTCTTCTCTAAAACACTCAAGAAAATAGTGTGCAAGGATGTTTTCTTGAACTTGATGCAGTGCCACGCTTTGATATAAATTATAATTTAATAAATATTATTATCATTGGTTTCGCAGTTTGCTTAGTTATTAGTTGTTTTTTTGGCTTGATGTGAGTTATTCACTTGTATTTCATCGAAATGGAATTTTCTTCAGTTAACTCTGAATACCGAAAGCTTAATTATAACCATTTATCGTCTATCTGTATTACAATACGACTTTTTTTTTTTATCTGTATTCATCACTGCACATAATGTAAAACATTTACCAAATATCAAGAACTGTTGTATCGAAAACGATTTAAAATTATCAAAGAATAAAAATATCGAGAACGTTTAAGATAAATAGGAAACTGACGAATTATTTTTCTAAATTTTCAGCTTTCCGTAAAGGTATTTATATTTTTCTCAGTCGTGGTTGAGTTTTCTTTGAAGCCAGCTCACGGCAACAACCACAAAGATCTCGAATCCCAGATTAGATAAAAGTGTTCCTTTCACTCTCCCTGGTCTTCTTAAGTCAGAGTAATCGCCCCTCACAGATATTTACCGCCTTCCTTCGAATTGTGACCGTTTTTCTACAGACCTACTAAAGGCAACGGAAAACCACCAGTGCATGCTTTCTAGTTAAGAAAATATGCTCGAGAAGCACTAAAGTGATTTTAAAATAAAAAGGAAAAAAAAAAAAAAAATTAAAACTGGGAATCTTTTTAGTAGGGTTTCTCTTCTAGTCTTTCGTCAAAATTTCACTCGGAATTATAGAATTGTTGCAGTACTGTAAGATACTCAAAAAAAATTTTTTTAATTTTTTTAAACACAGAAAAAGAAATAGGTCTAACAAAGAATTCCGAGCCCTAATTCGCAAGTTTGCCATATAATAAAATTTGCTTACATAAAAATTTCATAATTAATTTTGATTGTATGTTTATCTCAATGAATACAGACATAATTTTAGAAAGAAAACAAAATAGACATGCATATGTAACGTATGTAAGCAAGTTGTATATGCCAATATAAAAGTAGATAGGTAATAACTACATAACAAATGGAAATCCTTACATAAATTTAAATAGGAAATATTTTCTTTTCTTATATTTACTACTTTTATTATATATGTATGTATTGCCGGTACGCACCGAAGTGCGCGCTTCGTAACCGAAGCCTCCGTGTTCCAGGGAGCGGTAGTGTTCCTAAGATGGCGAACCCCTAACAGACTCCCTAGAATTTCAAGGGAAAGATACTGGGGTGGTTTCCCGTGGCCTTCCCCAGGACGCCATTAAGGAATGACGTCAGACC
>JAFIDM010009631.1:124729886-124776145 GCA_023159025.1 Thereuonema tuberculata | reverse complement strand
CCTGAATAATTCTTCGGCTCTGTCTTTGATTTTTCGTGTTATTCAACAAGAATTTTAAAAATGCTATTAAATAGTACTAAAAATATTTTATAGTATTATAATAATTATAGTTTTATAATATTAAATATTACCCATCAAGGCTAGTAATTATTCAGGCGACAAAAGAATGACATCATTTGCTTTTGATGTCACCAAAACCTGAAAGATTGAATTTGAAGTGTGTCAATTGACCAGTGAAGAGAATAATCAATTGGCAAGAAAATGTCACATACAATTTCCAACCGAGGTGACGTCATTTTTAGAAAAAGAAACTTAATAACTTGTATACTAAACACAATGTCTGATATCTTAATATCTAATTCCTCATCTTGTATTTGTTGTCATCTTATTGTAATATTTTTAATTACATTTAAAACTTTCAATGTTTGAATTCACTAGGATACCCATCGAAAGCAAATTCACTTTCTAAATATGTAAGTAAAATTCAATTCGTAATTTGTAAGACAATTTGTAAGTGTAATAAATTTCTGTAAACTTAACATTTGTCGTAAATTTGAAGATTCAGAGCGTTTTTAATTATCAAAGTTTTTTAAAATTTATTTTCATTATAACTTGAAGTAAAACTAGATCATACATTTCTAAAAGTAGATTAGATAGATCTAACTTGGCGGATAAGGAAGAGGGACATAGATATAAAGACTTCCTTTAGCATCCATCAACGTGTTGTGAAACTACCACTTGGCAGACTGATTCATAAGGTGTGAGAGAAAATTACTTATCCCTCTACATCAAAAAAAAAAAGCAGAAAATCATAAAGTTGGTGGGGATTTTCGTTTCATGCCTTGAAAAGTTGAAGTTAAAGGTAATGTAACCTCCTACGAAGAAATTATAATATTAAATTTTAGAATTTTAAAGTAAAAACAGAAGTATACTACATTCCTTTTAAGTTTATCAAACAAAAAAATGTTTATGCTTTATGAATCATTTATATATATAATTAGCACTTCCGATAATTAATGAGTTAATAGTAATGTGCTCCCAGTAGAATGCCTTTCATTTTATTCTATGAATGGATTTTCGATAAGAGGATTGAGTGATCGTAAATCTCTTGCTGAGGATTAATGGAATTAATATAAAAGGCGGGATCTTACTAATGATGCTGTCAAGCGTATTTGAATAGGTCGTATTTCCGATGATAATAAATATTTTATTCAATTATTAATGAAGTTTCTCAGTATTTAAAAAGAAAATGATGATGTAAAAAGAAATATATATCTTTTGTTAAGGAAAACTTAACTGCTGATTATCAATATGAAGTTATCAGTATGATCTACTTATAGTTGTGCAAATAGCAATAATAAAATGATGACCTCGATATAAGTTTACGTTTAAAAAAAAGGAAAAAAGAAAAATATAGGTTTTGGAACGATAATAGACATTCGTGATCGTACTTCTAATAGTGAACAATAAAAAAAGCAATTTTTAAGCTAATATTGAAATGGAAATGTTGAAATATGTCTACTCAAATTTCTAATTTGTTAAACAATAAATCTGAATTTTTAAAATAAATTTCCAACATTACGGAAAATAATTCAATCTGTTATTACAGGTTAGTTCTGAAATAGATGATCGTTTGTTATCCTTTAAATAATTGTGTCGGGCAAGTCCGACTTTGTATATACTGCTGAGAAATTTCAGTGATTTCCAAGAAATTAAGGAGAATGAAGCAAAATCATGTATTTCCTGAGAACTCAACTCAAAACATACGTCATCAACAATTCATTCACTCACTCATCCTTATCCGTACTTTATCGGGTTGAGGCTTCCATGGACAGTATTGTAACGTGGTAGGCGTCAGCAGATAGTTAAGCCGGCTTGCCTTTCCTCGCTGCACCCTTTGGTCTATGACTACTTATTCCTTATTCGAAGCGACCCGTTGTGTTTTCCCTCAGCCGCCACCCATGGGAGCGCCGGATAGGAGTCTAGTCTCCTTCAATTTTAATATCTTGGAAAAGATACTGAGAAGGATTCCCAATTGCCATCCTCTGACATCCATTACGAAATGACTTAAAACCTGAATTGAAAGATGAAGAAGCAGACAAACACAGGAAAGGAAATAAACATTCATGCCGACACCGGGATTCGAATCGAGGTTCCATCACATCTGCTTCATGAAAGTCCTTCGCCTTGACCGCAAGGCTATGCCAAAACGACTCGTCAACAATTACGGGAAATAAATCGAAAAGAACTTCGATTTTTCACTGAAACCAGGATGACAGATGGATGGATGACAGATTTTAGGAATAGATAATACTAAATTCAGACGACAATCTATGCAGTTCATAATTTACTGAACATGAGAAGAATACTAGTCTAGCTATTCCACTCAAATATCTTTGAAAATCGGCGACCTCCGCCTTGGCTTGAGTCCAACTCCTCCATGTCAATGCAACTGTATAAGAGTCCTAATAAATTAAAGAATGATTTTTTGTTTGGCTTGCAAAGTCTCAGTATTTTACTAGAACAGTTTTCTCCTCTGTTCATTTGTCTGTTTGTTTATTTGTACGCCCCTCAAGCTAAAAGGGCTGGATGCATTTCTGTAAAATTTGATCCATTGCTTATTTATAGACCAATATGCCTCCCATCCTTCAAGATAAACCCCGAAACCCCTTGTTAAAATAACTGAAATGATTTTAAAGTTTGATATGATCTTCTTCTATCAACTTAAAATATAAAGTATGAATATTTTCATGTTCCATCTCTCTCTTTCACCCCCCTCAGTGCCCAGCACACTGTGGATAGCTGAACTTAGTACATAATCCAGTAATTCCAATAATGAACATAAATGTGAACACTTAAAAGCATTTTTTTAATATGTTTTACTGTAAAGTCAATTGATTTTTGTTGTTCTAATCAATTTCAAGATTGTTTTTATTAATATTAAGTTGACAGTTAATGGAATTGACGATAAACCGTGACATTGACGGAAATCAATATTCTCTTGATATTTTCAGTTTTATCATTTTATCAAAACCACTTGCATCTCAGATTAATATTATTTTAATGTTATCGTTATATTACGACTTTCACTGATATCGATCTAACGAAAGACAAAAGACGAAGTTAAGGCTAAAATGCAATAATTTTTTTAGTTTCTTTCCTAATTAATATGAAACGCAGATATTGTCTTTCCTTTTGTGAATGCTAAGAATATTCATTTATTTTTGGGAGGTAAGAGTTAAATTTAGATGATCAATACAGCTATCAAGGATATAGCTTTTTATTTTTTACAAAAATAAAAAAAAAAAATATATATATATTTTAAAAATTTCTTTACTTCATTAAATTTGATATAATTCTTAATAACCATTATTAATTTAATAGACGAAATTTATTAAGTCTATAATCTAGAATAAAATTTAAAATCTAAAATTTAAATTTCCAATGAAATTGGAATTTATTAGCTAGCTTTAAATATGAAGGTTCTACTTGCAATCAAACTAATCCTTTTTATATTTAAGTAAAGGATATAAATTTAAGTCATCTAACAATAAATTTAAATGGAATAATGACTTAATGGTGATAAAACATTTACTATTAATTCCAATTTCTTTTTCTTTGGGAATAAACTTGAATTAAACTAAATACTTATACAATGTTAATTGTTATCGGTTTAAATCTAATTTTACATCATTTTGTTATAAATGCGTTTAAACTTTAATTATATAATTATAATATTATATTATATATATATATATATATATATATAATAAGGAACTTTATTAATATCTAACTTAATCTAACTTTTCAGATTTAATACCTAAATTTTGCTAATTGCAATTTTTATAAAAAAGTTATATAGCTTTTTCAAAAGCTATATAAAAAAAGTTTCCATTAATTAACAAATTATCAACATTATAATTTCACTAGCAAAAATACCCGTGCTTCGTGAGGGTTACAAAAAAAGAGTTGTCCTGATGTGGATGAGAAAGAAATTGTAATTGTGAGATCACTTTGAAACTTTCCCAGTTGGTGAAAAATATCACCTGATAGTTACAAATTATAAATAGATTTCAAAGTAATATCGAGATCGGAGAATATAAGACTCCTGTTCTTCTCCACACCCCTACCACTTCAAACCTTCCCTAGTTGGTAAAAAAGCACGTGATCATTACAAAGTAATATTATATTCTTATTTTCTAACCCCAAAACCCCGTTGAAATAGACTTCAACAACATCCCACCACCCTTCAGATTACATCCCTTAGGACGCGAATAAAGAAAATTCGTCGAATACGTTTCTTTTTTATTTTTGACGAAGAACTTGTGTTTCCAACTAAAGCGGTTTCGGAACCCTTGCCACCCCCGTTTACACCCCTTAGCGTGCGAATATCGAAATAGTCCTTAATCCGGAACCGGGTTTTCCTTGAAATCCCAGAATAATGCATGAACATGTGAAATTCCGCGCCAAATTTGGTAAATATCTTTTGAGAAATGGCGACGTTATTTCAAGACAACTAGACAGACAAACAAACTTTCGTGCTTATTATATAGAAAAGAGTACTGGTGGTGTAAAATGCCTTAATATCTAATATCGCAATCCTCCAATTGCCTATTGTTGACTTTTTCTTGGATATTTTTTTTTATTACAGCAATTCTTCAAATTGTGATTCCCGATCCCTTCTGTAAAGTTTGCAAATGGCAGAAGGATTAATAAAATGTAATAGATGGAAAAAGACTAATTTTAATTTGATTTTTTTTCACATTTTTGAGAAATGTTTAGGAATCCACTGTTTTTATTATAAGCTTATTTAGGGATTCATGAAGGATTAAGGATTCATAAAGAAGTCAAAACCAGATGCTATTATAATTTATATATTTAGTATATATTATTTTTAACAAAATACCATATTTTAATTTGATAATGTGAAGGTAGTTCAGTAAGCATGGGGCGGGTTTCCAATGTAATCACCTAGATTACATTTTAAATTATCTTTCACATTACGGGAAAGTTTGAACTATTTCATCTATTATTTTAAGTTAGATTAAAATCAATGAATGGTTTCCTATTGTCTACGAGTTATTACAGAATGTGGTTTGTAGACTATTCGGATCAATGCCAGGAGATACTGCGACCAAATTATACCTAAATTATACAATCGTGTCATCACAGCTACGGCCACAGACTGTCTGACTGATTGACAGAAGACAAATCAGAAGAAATACTTGAATCTGATATAGATTTAATTTGTCTATCAGCCGAAAAGCAGGCCACATCCTAAAACACGCTTGACAATAAAAAGTGAGATAATATAAAACACTTTGTATTTCACTTTGTTTATTCTGTCAATATTACTCTGATTCAAAATACTTTAAGGAGCACTAGCCAAATTAATATAATATAGTAGCTTAACTGAGATATCTTATGCCCTACGATAGAGATCACAAAAGTCAGAACCTGCCTAGTAAGTGCGAACCCGTTTTTGGGAGGCCAAAGTATACAAGCAAATAATAAAAAAAATCATTGAAAATCATTATATGGTGTCTCGTTCTTAAGGATATTTCTAGACTTTCTTTTGAAGTTTTATCTGAGAGATTTCGAATAACACCTGATACGAATCCTAATTTCATGAAGTTCATCTGTGTGTACTTTACCTTTCATAGGAAGGTGAGGTTCATCAATCTGTTCCCAAATAATTCTTGAACCGCTGGAAGAATCTTCTTGAATCTTGTTATGCATATTTAAGGACAAAAATGATCTTAACTTTTATATTTGCACATGTTCCATATCGAGAAATTAGCGCGAGCAGGTCACAAAAAAGTTCCCATTGAAAAATATTAGATTCCAAACAATGGATGTCTGTCGATGTCCTAAACAAATTATATTAATCCATTCTTTAATCCTCTTAATCTTTGTGAGAGTTTATGTATGATAAAAATTTATAACTTAAGATTTTAAGGAAAATATGTATCAAGTTTAATGGATTTTAGTTTAATTCTTGGAACTTCCATATTTCTGTCAATTAATATGTATCAAGTTTTTTCAGAATTTTTTTTCTAATCATAATCAAGGAAATCATAAATAGTGGTTATCCTGCACTCTTTGTACTTGCTACATGTATACCAAATGTTATTAGCTAGGTTTCACGCACCACAAGGGACCACAAACTAGTTTGCCTTGTCAGCGAACTTGAAACAAGCCAACAGACGCCTTTGGTCAAAGAGAGCCTGAGTCAGGTTATTGCTCAGCCGTCGCAGAAGGGAAAAGAGGGAAATTAGATTGCAGTCTTTTTGGGGCCCAACGAATCAAACTGTGGATCAAATGTTTCTGTTTCTCAAAAAAAAAATATATATATATATATATATAAAGTAAATGATCATTAAATGTTGAATACAGATCCTTTAAAGATAAAATTAGTTTAGCAGGAGAAAAAGATGATTTTGAAAATGATTGTTAACGAAGATCATATAAAAACTAAGATAAAATAAGAGAAATATAAGGGTAAATATAAGGAAAATAGATTTTTTATATCCTGAAATATATTTTTATCAAAAATAAGAACTATGGATCTTTAGATTGAAATAAGTAATTCATTTGAAATTCTGTTCCAGTTTCTTATAATGAAGAATCTCACTATAATCTTTTAAGGCGTTTAATACTTTTATGGCTGATTTAATCGAGTGAAATGTTTGTTGATAAAACTTTAAGAAAAATTTTACTCATTGACATTTACGAGATATTACTACTTTACAGCAAATGAAAAGAAAAGAAGTTTGAAGTCTTAAATTTATTTGTTGTAAAGTCACAGAGGTTTATGTACAAAGATATAGCTTAATATTGTTAAAAGTTGAAAAATTAAAACGTTAAAAATTTGAAAGTATAAAAATTATTTTAAAGTATAATTGCACTAAAGAAAAAAAAATGCAACACTACAAGAAGTTATGCAAATGTTATGAAAAGTGAGGAAGCAGTAGTACAAGGTGATCGTAATTAAGTCTGGCCTATTCAGAGCACTCTGTAGCTGTAATCAATAAGCGAATTGAAGACTACTCAATGAATACGGAAAAGGATTAAGCAAAAAAAAATTTAAGAAAAGTTCTTCTAGGAGCGCTTTACAGTAAATACATGAAAAAACAACAAACAAACAACAAAATAAACAATAAAAACACAATCAAAAACCATTTATTCGTTCCTTACGGGACATGTCTGCTGCACAGACTTTAGAGATGTAAGGAATATTGCTCGATGTATTCCCATCGTGAAGTTGTAAAATTTGCAAGCGATGAATAGTGCGTTCAAAGGCTGACAGCAACTGATCCCCCGTGATGCTTCGCAGATATAGCGTAATACGGTCCTTTAAGTCTGGAAAATTTGTAACATTTCCACGATAAACCATATTCTTTAAATGACCCCTACAACTAGAAATCACGTGGATTCAGATCCGGAGAACGGGATGGCCAGGCAATAGGAAATGATAAGACTTATCACGGCAATAGAATGGCCACGGATCGACAGGGCCGCATTGCAGCGCAATGACAGGTTCGCAAATGCAACGCCCCTGTAAAGGGACTGACAATAGATACACCTCGAATACCTACTGCAATGCGTACACAATGAAAACGTTTCGATGCTGCCAGGACCAGAATGCTCGCTCGATCTATTGAATACATCTGGGACAAGATGGGCCGACAACTCCACCACTAACGCTCAACTGGAACAGCTGCTTTTCGCTACTTAAGATGACATTTTACCGCTATACAATACCTTTTAATATCCTCAGGATGACATTTTACCGCTCTACAATACCTTTCCTCGCCGAGTTCAAGCATATATTGTTGCAAGGGAGGTTCAACATCTTACTAACATTTTATAGCATCACTTCACAGGATTGGTACAGTGGCGGTTTTCTATACTTGTTCTTACTAAAATAATCAATAGAATACCTCAGTATAGGTTAGCAGCTGCCTGAGTTTCAATAAATGGCCTCAATCCCTTACAATGTTACACGGTTTTCCCTTAAGTGTATCAAAGCCAACACAATCTATCTATGTTACATAAGTAAGTTTTGAATAATATTTTAATGCCATGATGCTGATTAAGAAATTTTGAAATCAATTTCTTGCTAGTTTTTATGAGTGAATTAGTAGAAAGTAAATTAGGAAATCATAAACGGATAAATACTGACAATGGAAGGGTCCGTATGTGAAAGTAGAGTCCGGGAATTAAACTAAGCTCAAATAAAAGTGCATCACAGAAAACATAAGTGTGCCAAATTTGAGTCCCGGATTCTAAGCCTTCTGCGGATGTGAGGGTCACAATAGGAAAACAATTGAATTTCGATGTAATTCCAAACCAACTGTAATTAAATTACAAAAGATGGCACATATGTAACTGTATGATGGGTAATCATAAACAGAAAGGTTGTTCGTAGTGGGCACAAATCCTAAATGCACAAGTGGTACAAGGACCATCCGACTTGTGACTTGTGTACAAGTGCAATCCTCAAGTACACAAGTCAAAACCGTACAGACCCGGAGTGTGGTAAAGGAGCAGGATCCTCATCGAGTTAGCTGGCTTTGTAGAATGCATACTTGATCATATTTCTGAATCGTTGTGCAGCAAACGGGAAGTGTACAAGAGACTGCAACTTGATGGTCCTCGTCCAGATGTCACAGGCAGGAACAAGAACTAGTGCCATGTCCATGATGTGTTTGATAAAATTCTTATGACTTCTGTTCACTGCGAACAATCTTTCTGCTATGATCACTCCGTCCTACAGTTACATGTGTGTCGTCTCTTGTAACGAAATTTCAGTTGGTTTGAAATTACATCGACTTTCAATTGTTTTCCTGTAGTTCCTTTGTGATCCCATATCTAAAGAATGGCTTAGAACCTGGGACTCAAATTTGGCACACTTACATTCTCTGTGATGCACTTTTATTACAGCTTGGTTTGATTTCCGTACTCCACATTCACGTACGGGACCCTTTCCTTGTGAGTAAGATATTTAAGTCAACACTTTATCTATTTAGAATTTCCTAATTTCCATTCCATAGTTTTCTTCACTCGTAAACACAACAATTTTATTTTAAAGTTTAATAATCAATGTCCTGATATAAAATTTTAGTAATTCTTAATTATGTTAACGCAGATAAATGTTGCATTTGTTGCATGTTTTATTAACCTATATTTACTTTTTAAAATAAATTTTTATATTTTCCAAAATGTACCACAGTAATTTTTCAAATTATATCGATGTTAAGATGTAAAAAATATCAACTTACGCGACATTAGAAGAAGCAAGACTTTTCTTTTTCTTTAAAAGCAGAAATATTGCATTTGTCAACAAGTGAAACTTGCTTAAAAAAGAAACTCTTTCCTCGATTTCAGTCAACATTTTTTTGAGCTAAATGTCAAATTTTTCTAATGTTTTAAGCTTTATAAGTGATTGAATTTAACGAAGTCCTACTACAACTTAGAGAGAGAATAAGAGTGGAACCTCCAAGCATAAAAACAAGAAATAAAAAAACACATTAAAAAGAAAAGAATAGCAAACCCACTACAACTTATGACTTATATAATATAATAGTATCAGCTTCGCTCCGTAAATAAAACGAAAATAAAGTAAGAACACTATAGACCTGGCTATTTAACTCCCATTTGGGGAAATGGGCAGCTCCATAGTTGAAAGAAAAAATTTGTAAAATTTATTATTAAGTAAACTTGATATTTTATTGCAAGTAAAATTATTATTTTATTACATGTAAAAACGCACAGAACACAAATTTATTCTTTTAAGAATTTTATTCTTAAAATAAAACGAAAATAAATTAAAAAATACTGTAGATCCAGGTCAATGAATATAAATGTTCACCCAATTTCATGAAAATCCTTAGACCCGTTTTCAAGATGAAATTTAGAATAACTTTTCGCCATGTAGTATTTGATTGATTGAGTTGATTTGATGTGTAGATAATTGATGATATACCTAACACTGTAAAACGGCCGAATAAGGAAGGTCCCGAGGACTATTATGGGATGGACAGTAGAAGACCGGCAAAGTGGTAGGCTTCAATGGATTTTGCAATAAATAAAATTAGCTCTTGCTATAATTTATATTAAAAATTAAGTAAGATTACCTTCTTATCCTATTTTATCAGGAAGACAGAGCTTCGCTCGATATAGTTATTTACCCCTCTTTCCAAGAAATGAATAGCTCCACGGTGGATTCCTTTCCGGCCGATGGGGTCCCGGACACGTAATAATAAAATTAGTTCTTGCTATAAAAATGCTTATCATTTATATCAAAATTTAAGTAAGATTTGCTTCTATTTGATTAAATTACAGCAAATTCAAAATTTAAATATAAAGATAAAACAGAGTCAGTTTATGGTTAACTTACTTCATAGTAGGTTAAAGTCTTTTTTTGGTATTGCTCTGAACCATTTTTGTTTTAAAACAGCTACACGTAGGAAACTAAAGACTGAGACTTTAGGACCATTGTCATAATTACCTCTATAAAATGGAATAATACACTTCTATACCATTTTTTTTTTTTTTTTTAAATAAAAGGCAGAAACATGTGTCAGACTTCCATTCAAATATCAGCGGACGAAATGGAGCTGCCCTCAGAGTACTTCCGATGACGCGTGAAAAGGCTGCATAACTTGGAACTAAGGTCGCAGCACCTAAAATTACCCACGAAATAAGTGGTCGATTACACTTTTCAGCCATTTTTTTTTAAATAAAAGGCACAAACACGTTTCAGAACTTCCATTCAAATATCCGTGGACGAAATGGAGACTGACTTCAGAGTATTTCCGGTGACGCGTGCAATCACTTAACCCCTAAATTTACCCCTAAATGAATTTTCCGAAAGTCCAGACCTAGCTAAATCGCTTTCTCGCATCCGAAAACGGTAGACCTCACAATTTCATGAAAATCCTTAGGCCCGTTTTCAAGATAAAATTTTCAAGATTGGCTTGTTTAATAGTATTAGATAGATGGGTAGAATAATATAATATAATATAATATAATATAATATAATATAATATAATATAATGTAATAAATAGAATACAACAGAATAGAATAAGTGCGGAAGCTTGTTTGTTTGTTTATCAGGCTGTGTCTTGAAACAATGTCGTATTTGTCTTGAAACAACGTCGACATTTTTCAACGTTCTTTATCAAATTTGGCACGGAGTTTCACATGCTCCCAGAATAAAAACGAACAACGAAAACCCGGATCCGCACTAGGGGATGTAAATGGAGGGGGAGGGGGAAATTTCTTGAAGGATACGCATATCTCTGAAACCACTTTAGTTGGAAATTTGACATGAGCTCTCTTTATCAAAATCGAAAAGATATGTATTCGGCGAATTTTCGATATTCGAGCCCTAATGGGAGCGGAGAGGGGGATGGGTAATCTTTTTTGAAGGTATTTCGAAGGGTTATAAAAAAAAAAAATATCACATTAATTTGTAATTATCAAGTAATTTTTTTACCAACTGGGAAAGGTTTGAAGTGACTAGGGGTGTGAAGTCTTAAATTCTCCAATCTCGATATTAATTTGATTATTAGAGTTACAAAATACGAATACAACATTAATTTGTAACTATCACATATTTTTTTTTTTTTTTTTACCAATTAGGAAAGTTTCGAAACGATTTCACAATTACAATTTCTTCCTTATCCACATCACGACAACTGTTTTTTTATAACCCGCGCGAATCACGGGTATTTTCGCTAGTATAATATAATACTAATATATTTGCATGATTGATGAGTATGACTGACATTTATATCAGTTAGCTAACTTCATTTATCTACGTATACACATGATGAGTGTCTGTTTGTGTAAGCTACTCTTCTACGGACTAACAGCCTTCTGGGCGCCTACCTGTGAGGAAAAAAAATCATTAAATCGTTGAGGACTTCATGTGTGACTGGCATCAGTTGTCTTTCCCACAAAAATTGTATTTGTCTAATGTTCCGTAATAAGTTTACGAAATAAATGGATTTTTAAATGCAGAACCATCAGTTCTGCTATCAAATGGAATAATAAGACAAAATTTTATAACATCTCAAAAATAATGTATAGTTTATGCGTGTTTTTTCACACTTTTTCGGAGAAAGCCGCTATTTCTATTTGGGAAGAAATCAATTAACTAACCGAGGCGAAAAGTGTTTTTCATCTGGATTTTCAAACTGACTTTTTCCCTTTTATTTATAATGTTTCTGCCTTTATTTGAAACCATGTAGAAAATCTAATAAATGGTCTAATAACTTATTCTACCTGATTTTGCCACATTCGTTGACACCGTACAGAATCAGGACTCGTCGCTGAAAAGAGCGTGATACCATTCCTCATGTCATCTGGCTTACTTTACATCTAGTTCAGTCAATGATGAAATGGAAGAGGAGAACATGCAGATTTATCTCTTTGCGAAAGTCAACTCCTTCAGCAGTTGTAATTCACCACTGGAAAATTGCCGCTTGTTCAGCCTCCATCTGACGAAGAATCCTTCGATCGTTCCTCTCTTGTTATTTCTTTGACGGCAGCTAACCTCAGCGTTGAGTATGATTTTTTTCTTGATATCATTGGTAGCACGTATCATCTTAATCATTCTTATACTGAAACCAGCAAGTACATAGATTAGGCTTCATACAATTCAGTGATCTAATTTTGATCAGAATCGTCTAACTGCACAGTAAGGTTGGCGAAACACATTGTCACATCTAGAATTTATCATCAGTATTTGTTATTGACAGAATACATCTAAATTCTTTCGTAGCACAAAAATGTGGAAGAGTTTGGTTTAGCCAGTGAGGGCCGTCTTTATCTTTCGAAAATATCACACGTTGGTTACGGGAACATATTCGGGCAAATCCATCCACTTCTTTTGGTTCAAGTTAATGATATAAGTTAATAATATATTACGGAAAGAAATCTGAGTCATATGGTTAGTTTTATCTCAAATCTTCCCCTTTCCCATCTCTCTCCCTACATTGGTTTAGATCTCTAAGGCGCCGTTCAAGTATTACGTAAGCACATTTTTAGTCCTTTTAGACCCTCTTCCCCCTTGTGCTTACGTAGGATTTGCTAAATCATTAACAGTAAATACCACTGAAATACACATGAAATATTGGGAGGGAAAAATGTTTGTCAGTTTTACTTAATCATTGCTCTGATTCCTCCTCCCCCTTGTCAGCAAAAATAAGCAAAGATTGAACCTCCTCCCCCCCCCCTTGAATCTTACGTAATATTTGAACAGTCCCTAAGACCGATTTCTCCAAACAGCTCATGTCTTAACATAATTCGATTCAGCTGAACTTAATCTAGGAATAGTTAACGACTATTTGGAGAAACCGGCCATAAGATTACAAATAGAAGTTTAAATTTCTGAAGTTCAGATTGTAAAGGATCGGATTGGCAAAAATAGGATTAATAGATTGGTACGCAAAAGATCAGTTAATTATTTAATGTTATTACTATTCGTTTAAGATGTTCGGATATTTTTGAAATGTAAAAGTTTGAAAATAGAGAAGAAAACAGTTCATTCAGGGGCAACAAAGTCAGGATGAAGAGATTATTTAGATTATTGAGGATTGGAATCTAGAATCCCTAATCGAGATCCATTTTGTCCTTATTTTTCTAATAATGCTCAGAAAGCTTTAATTTGGAAGAAACTTTTGAAATATTTGTTCTTATCTCTTTAATTTTGAATTTATTACCCACAAATTGTACGTATTTTCCCTTACACCATTACTTTAAACTGTTATTTTGTAGTTATTTCGTAACCACAATAAAATTTCATAATCTTTGTAGAGTCTCCTCTAAGATCGTAATTTCATAAAAACTGTATATTCTTCCCGAAGAAAACATTCTACACCGTAATTTACATATATTTAAACAAAGCTTCATTACCATATTTAAAGCGTAATTACATATGCTTTAACATAATAGGAGGTTTAAATATATCATCGTAATAGTAGGATTATAAGTACATGTGTGTCGTTGTTATGTAAATTGTTTAAGATAACTTAAAGCCTTTGCAATTTCTTTTAATTCAGATCTAAAAATTCAATGCTTCGGATCCATGCTTCGATAGCGCAGCTACTTACTTATATTGAAAGCATCTAGAATACAATTTTCAACTCTCAACTGAATTCTTTTATTGTGATTTAAGTTTTTCATTGCTATTTAATTCAGTACGATAAAGCAGTGTTAATGGATACTGTAACAGTCTCCACTATCGTCTGGAAGCAATTGTTGTCTTAAAAAAAATCACCCTACAAAAGAAATTAAACTGTAATGCCTTTCCTTCTTTATTCAAAAGAATTTTGTCTAAGAGTTTAGGATTTTTTTTCCGATATTTCCACGGCACATTTCCAAAACCACTCAGAAATCTAATTTGATAAAACGAGAATCAGAATGGTGAAAATGAATTTAAAGGAATTCCAGTATTCATGAGTAAAAAAAAAATAGGCATTGCCACTTTGGTTTTCAAATATCCAATATCTGTATTTCATTTCCAGGACACATTTCTTTCTTTAAAAAAAAGTATCCCATGAAATGTACTTCTATATGAAATATTTTAAAAATTCGTGAAAACTTAAAATAAATTACAGAATTAGATCTTATAAAAGTGTAGATGTCTTCACGATATCAAAGAGCAGTGATAATAGATTAGATCTACACCAAATTTTTAACTTAATCTTAACGCGATTTACTGGTCAACATGAGATATTGCCTTATTTGCCAAGCGTATTTTCTCTCTTTCACAAAAGATCTTGAAATTCATCTCTCTTTTTGAGAGATTCCAGCTCTATGCGTTTAAGAAATATCGACCCAGGGTTGAAGGCTATCAACATAAATTTCCTTTTCTTGCAGAAAAAATATTTCTTGTTTAGTATTTGACACTCAGTGGTAATGCTACTATTTAAAAATTATCCTTTTTATTTTGCTTTCTATTACAAATATAGTCAATAGCGAACATTTTTCAACGTCTGATTAAAAGTAAAAACTAAACAAATTGTTTAGTTAAATATAATTTGTCAATACAAAATGTGAATTGAATGTAATAATTACTAACTTATATCTACATACATTGTTAGCCAGAAGTTAAGATATAAAATACCAAGGTAACATGTTTTAATGTATGTACTTATGGTTTGCATAATTTTCTATAATTTCTGCACAAGTACAAATATTTCAAATAAACTCACACAGATTTGAATAAAGCTTCTAAGACATACGTTTTGACTAATTTCTTCAAATCTAAGCATTCCCAGTGATGAGGAACAGATCTCAGGACTTGGGTAGTTAATCCATTCTTTGATAACTTCACTTTCCAGAAAGTCAGTCAAAAGCAACTTCCTAATTATTTGTAAACGAAAATTTTAACCCTTCTATTTACAGTACAGAACATCATTGTGATTGTCAGGTATCCAATTGCAATGCTACTTATACCATCTAATCAATTTAATTTATGGCCACTAGTAAGGGGATACAGATTCTTAATTTTTTAGCATGTAGTCATCTTTCCCGAAGCCTTTTGGGCATCTTCAATCTTGATAGTGAGCTCTCCGTTACATAGGCAAAACGAATCGATAAGTAGTCGTGTAGGACTACAACTCGATATCCTGAACTGTTGGAGATCATTATCGAAATTCGAATGTCCTTTAATTGCTTGTTCCTAAATCTTCAGTTGTTGCTATAAATCTCGATATCATGACTTCGGATATATTCATAAATCTGTTAATTTTTGCTTTCCACCTGCTTTCTTACTTCAGATTCTCTCGATCTCTAGTTGTTATTCAAAATTTTGTCGTTGAGCAATTGGATTTTAGTTCAATAATTTCAGCATTGCTAAGTCATGAAAGAAGCATAGGTATATGATGAGCCTCTTTTAAAGGAGTCTCTTACTTTACATTCAGTGTTCATTAGAAAAATGTCTATAGTTTTTCAATACTCTTTATCGTACAGGGTACACGGGAAAGTCCTAAGTCATCCAAACAACTTTCGAATGACGGTATCTACAGTTAGGGAAGTTACATATTGGTAAAGGAAAGCGACCATGCGCTTTCAGATGAGACTGTGGTAGCGCCCCTAACGGCAAAATGTGGAAATTAGTAACTCTATCTCAGAAACGATGAGATGCGGAAAAAAAAGTATTAATAAATGAGAATGTTATAGAGAATATTAGAATGTAGAGTCGCGAGCATACATCTTTGTGTGCCGTATACAAACAATATCTGTGGCGTGACGCCGCTCCTGCAGATAAAACTCATGCTTTGGAGTCTACAAAGAATCGTCGACTATCGAATATTCCGTTAATGACTACATAGTATGTTGTAAACAACAGATTATGGCAAGTTATTCGAATGAAGAGTGTTGTGAGATGGTACTGCTAAACGGCGAAGTCGATCCGAACCTCTCGGAAAGCTGGTCGGCAACAGGCCTTACGATTTTCTACTGCTCCTCATTCGACTGCTTCGGCCATCAGTTGTGATGTTCAAAGGCTCAGAAAGAATGGCAGTACTGCAGGTTGTCCTCGACGGGGTTGACCCAGTGGAATAAGTATGCACAATATGAATATGCAACCAGTCGATGTTGTGACGATGTCTTGGCCAACCCATACAGCAGTACGAGAGAAGTTTGTTTTGCATGTGGATGTCACTATCACATTTGTGGGAAATTTTGCAGCAGCATCGAGTAACAGTGCAAGCACTACTGCCCAGGGATGCCATCGACGATTTGATTGAACACCCTAGATGGAAATATTTCACGAACACCCTACACGGAAAACCGGCCTTGTTATCAAACATTCTTTGAAAGACGAAGCGCAATTCACACGTGGCGGAGTGCTACAATCCGTTGGGCGCTTACTAATCCGTTAGTTGGACGAGGGCTGAAACGTCAGTCCCGACGGTCAAGCAAGGTTTTGTGTGGCATTTGGAAGGATCGACTTGTTGGGCCTGTGTTTTACGAAGGAACATTAACTTGACCAAGGTACTTGGAGCTGTTCAGGGTACATTCAGTGACTCATGAAATGATGTTTCTCTGGACGACCTACGATCATTGTGGTTCCAATCTGACGGTCAGCAGTGACATAGCACTTCCTGTCCGACATCTTCGAAGACAAGGTAATCGGTTACGGTGGTCAAGTAGAGTGGCCTCCACGATCACCCGATTTGAATCGAATGGATGTTTTTTCACTGGGGTTATCTGAAAGAGAAAGTGTACACAGTGGATACGACGATTCTCAAGATCTGCGACACAAAATAACTGTGAGAGTTTGACATCCGCAATCCTTCAATAGGAAGTTCTTTCCCGAATACAAATATGTTTTGCAGTAGACGTGGACATATTGAACATGCTCCACGTTAAACCGTGTACGTACCGCTTTTGTATTAAATGATATTCAGAAAACTTAGCGTTTCTCGCCTTCTATTTGCACGAGTCTTTTCTGTAAAATGTCATTTCCTACTAATTCGGTGATGCTCTACAACTTTCTCATTTATATTTTTTCCATATCTCTCTTAGTTTCCGAAATAGGGTTACTAAAACCTTCCACATTATCCGCTAGGGGCGCTGCTGTCAGTCTCATCTGATAGCGCATGGTCGCTTTCCTGTATCAATATCTAACTTCCATAACTCTAGATATCTTCAACTCAAAATTTATTTGGATACTTAGGACTTTCCCGTGCATTCTATATATGTACAGTACATACAAGTGACAGTAAAATTTGGCATCATTTTTTCAATAGCTGAAATCAGAAACTTCCTTAATTTATGCAACACAGAGCAGTTATATTTTCTTGATATAAACATAAACAGAAAAAACATTCATAGGCACTTTTAGTCATAACTTCTCTTATTTCCACAAGTTGTAAAATGGTTCTATCTGACCATCCGTTGTCACCCCTACAGCCCGAACTACAAATAATACAGAATCATACATAATCTATACATTAACTATAATCATAACATGTATCATACCTTATTGGAAAGATTATGGCTTGGAGAGATGCGGAAAAATATAAATTCCAGTATGAGGTTACTTTCTGTCTCACAGGAGTGGAACCGTCGAAAATGAAACATCTATTGCCTAAACTAAAAGTCGGAAGGACACAGGAAGTGGCCGAAAAAGAAACAATTACGGGGTCGATGTGGTTTCGTGTATAAATGATTTTTTTCCCTGTTTTCTCAAAGAATTTACTTTAAAGCCATATTAAAGTTTCTCAGTTTGACAATTAATATTACGCTATGATTTCAATAATAAAGATTATTTGTTATCACGTCCATAATTAAGGGAACGCAATCAGGGATGGTTTTTCTTTATCCAACTGTGGGAAACATAGGCCAAGAGAACGAAGATAACATATAAAGACAAAATGAAGCAAAAACAGAAATAAGGGTTCACTCGACCCACAGAAAAACAGAAAAAAATGAACTCGAAGTGTCCAGCACGACACCGCTTGTCCAGCATGAATGCCGCCCTGGTGGTCGTGGAAATGTTTAATATGTGTATGTTACCTCGAACGGCTATACATGCTTTACAGCGGTTCGGTATACTGTTAATAAGGTTGCCAGCATTTCCTAGGGTAAGGAATCAGGCCCCCACAATAAATTTAGGGCCATTCAAGTACGAAATGCGGTTACAGATCCCTCTCCTTCCTTATGGCTAAAATCATAGATTCTTGTAGCGAAAACACCACATGATTCGTTTACAAAATTGAACAAGTTAGGGATTTCATGGTAAGCCCTTCCTCCAGTAAGGATGTTGTTCGATGTGACGACTGCAGGTTATAGACAATCACCCGGTATCGTAGGTTCCATTGCAGGAGATTTCTGGATAAATATTCCTGAAGATAATGTTCCACACATCTAAAATGAATTTCCATAGGCCAGCCAGCATACTAGGAGCGCTTCGTGCAATCCAAGATTTGAGAAGCCTGAAACCATAGAAGTCCACTGGGGAGGAATATACGACTGAAAGGGTATCACTGAAAGGAATATATGACTTAAAGAAATATATGCCTTTCGCTCGTATCACTGAACAGAGGAACGTGCGGTACTGCTGGATGCGTTGTAGATATGAATGTTCACCGATGGAGCGTCGTTACCATAAAGCTGTGGGACTTGGGTACCATAGATTGGTTCCACCACCGTCTCTTAGAAGTAAGTAACATTTACCTAGTCATTAGCGGCCAGTCTAATCAGTGAGAGACGGCCACAAGCACAATATTCTGCGACGATCATGGAGCCTTTGGAGAACTTCTCTTTGCATTCCTGTAAGAAGTCTGTTCGATCTTTCTCTCCGATGTGCCGGTAACAAATCGTCCTGGGTCGGTTCACATTGTCCAAATATAATTATGTTTCGTCCAATGTGACGTGATACCAATGCATGTGCCACATTTCTTACAGTTTTCTTGCGAAGCGTTCTTGGATGTGCTGTTCGGTGAGTTTATGACTACGTGCTTTGTGGACCCTGTACATACCAAGGTTGTTTCGGATGACTCGCCCGTTGTGATGCTCCTAATCTGTTGGTCATGCAACTTTGGGTAGCAGGAGGACGGCTGAGTTGTTACATTGTCGGGTTTCTTTTTTGGTACTGTGTGTCAGGTTGACTGTTTCGGCAGATTATGTGGCTTATGGTACCCTTACTGACCACCAAACCTTTGTCGAGCTACTGTTTTGCAATCACACTGTAGGACATTTTGACATCGGAAAGGGCACAAATTATTTTTTCCTCTTAATTATTTTCTCTCTTCCGAAAGTCTATCACCTTTTTAATTTAGCAAAGTCTGTACAACAGCTCCTTTTGAATCAATCAATCAAGTATTGATTTCATTTTTAAAGTTGTTTGGATTATAAATAACAAAAAAGCTTACCCTTCAAGACGTACAGCATAACAATGTCAGGTTCTTACAGATTTGTATATTTTCTTTTGACGGGATAGATGGGAGGAATATTTAAGATATTTAAGTCCCAACATCTACAAGAAAATCTTCCGTTTTTTGCATCTGTATGATTGGCTCCAGGAGATTTCTTTCCCAAATAAATAGGTTTGGCCCTTTATTTGCAATATCTTTTAATACGCATTAACGTGAATTCTTAATCTTATCTTAGTTCATCCTTGACTTTAAATTTTTATTCTGAAGTCAAGGATGAACTAAATATTTTAAATTTTTTACTCCAAGTCGAAAATTTATTCCGAATTTTTCGTACTTAAACTCTCTGAATTAGTAGTGACAGTTAATGAAATAATTGATGAATAGAATCGCAGTAAATTACTTGTTTATTTTATTAAATTAATTTTAAGCATTGAGTGCAGTTGGTCACTTTCTTCATTATGATTCATCTGTACGTTAAATTGTTATTCTCTGAATTAATAGTTTCTGTGATAATAAAGTCCAGAAACTAGTGTTCTAGGAACTTGAAATATAATTATACATTAAGGTTATCCATTGCAAACTCTTTAATGGAGTTTGATGTCTAAACCAGCTTCTTTTACATATATGCTTTCCAGATTGATATTCGAAAGCTTGTGGTATCTGAATAATAACTACCTTGTTTACATCTGTGCTTTCTTGACAAAACATTCACCATGACAGAATCAGTAATGTCTTATCAATTTCCAGATTTTTTTTCCTAATGTGGTATCCTCAAAATATTTTTTTCTGGCTAGAAATCCTGAAGAATAGGTAGTTCTAATCAGGCCTCGAAGTCTATTGTTGCAAAATTACAATACTTTTCATTTTTAATAAACAGGCAGGAATTTACATCGTTATATTTCATATACTGCTTTCAAATCACATTTCAAAAACTTTCTCTTTGACAGAAAATAAGTTTTTCAAAGCAAAATATTTATAACTTCTGAAAGAAAGAGATCAGATTATACATCTCTTTTGAAACATTTATCCAATAAATTTGTCAATAAATGTCAATAAATTTTTCACAAGTATTAGCAATAAAAAAAAAAAAAATACTCAAACTTAAGCATTTACCATTAAATATTGAATCATGCTAAATATCCAAGAAATAAATTGAGGTAGGAAAACTCAATAAGCACCAAGAATCGTAAACAGCTTTGAGAAAAATTTATAAGAAAAAAATATAATATTATAACAGATTTAAAGACAGGAAAAAATTGACGTTTGAGAAAATGCCATAGTAAACCCTCGTAAAGCTCCTTTAGCATAGAAGTTCATGAATTTCAATGGACTTAACAGTCGGGTTGAAAGTTATATGTCGAATTCTTGGAAGAGGCAAGAATCTCATTTAAAAGCTTTAGAATAAGTTATGGCTGCTAGAGGAAAAAAAAACTGTTGTTAAGGCTGGGTAATGATAGATATACGCAGGGAAAAGGAGAACAATACGGTCAGGAGTTTTGCTTACTTGGTTCTTAGGTGGCCGCTTAAACATAAAGAATAAAGGAGAAAAAAAAATAAGTGGTAGGAGGAAGTAAATGGACAAACGATAGGTGGAATGGAGAAAGACTTTAAAGTACAAGCTAAATAGGTGATATCATAAAATCAGATCGTTAACTTCAAACTGGCACAGAATTAACTTTTATTTCTTTTAAACATTAGATATGTTTTTTAGAATTTCCTTTTGAAAAAGAGGATTTTTTAAAGATTAAATGTCCATACTAATTTAATAATAAGATACACATAATATTCATTACAATGGATTGAAGTGAGGAAAAAATAGTTTTTTGCTTCTTAGCCATGTTATATAAAAGGAGGTCTAAGAGATGATTATGATCCACCTACCTGTTAATTATTCTCATTAAATAAACTGAACTTAAAGATGACTTTTTAATGAGCTTTCACTACAAGAAATCCCTGATTAATTTTGAAATTCTATCTCCGCCATTAAAGCCTTTAGAGGGATCAAAAATCTCAATAGATAATTTTTTTTTTATCATAGTAATTATAAGTTTTAAATGAAGTTCAATTGCTTCATTATCAATTTGATTCAAGTACTTTCAATTTAGTGTATGTTAAATTAATTAAAAGTAATGAAGTTTAAAACATGTGAATCTTTCCAGTTTTATTACGATTTGGTAAGTGATTTTTTTTTCCTTTAATTAACAACTTACAGCCTTGTGAGCCTCGAAAATGTGGATTTTTGTTCAGAGGCGTTTAAGTTGTGCAACGCCCTAAGCAAGAGTGCATTTGCGAGGCCCTTGTAAATAAGTTTACAGAAAAGTGCGAGGCCTCATTTGTTTAACTGAGGCCTCCACAACGCTGAACTTGGCAAGGGTCGATTGATAAGATACAAGTAATTCAGATGCGTGCTTCAAGGGAAGAGTATATTATTACATGCATTAAACGATAATTGTGAATTATTAAGAACTGAGCGAAAATATAATAGTTTTGAAAAATGGAAGAACATTTAACAAGATTAAATTACGAATGCATTTAATTTGATCAATTTATTCCTTCCTTATTTCGATTAAAAATGCTTTTGATATCACTGCACGAATACTAAGAAATCCTCAACAGAGATGCAATGTAAGGAGGTCAATAGGATTTTTATCAAAACAACTTAAAAACTGCATTTTCTCCGATGCGTTTTTTTTTTTCTTGGATTTCAAATATTAAATGGATACAAATAACTGCCTTAAGTTATGGTGAGTGTTTACATTTTTGTTTTGTTTTTTCATAAATACACACAGCTAAATATTTGAATTGTTCGTTAGATATATCTAACTTCATCGTGTTTTGGGAAAAAAATCATATACTGAAAAAAAAAAAAAAAAAGAATTCCATTCTCAACTTTCAAATATTGTTTTGTTGGGGACATAAGCGTTATATCCTGGCAGATCGTAAGTTGAGTTCTGGTTAGCCCTATTTTGTGCAAGTTTGATTTAACTAATTCGATCTCATTCCATCCAACCAAAAGAAACAACTGACAAATTCGCACGTCCAGACAGTTCGAGACTTTCTCTGTTATATATTAATGCTGTGAATTTACCAACTATCCTTATTAATTATAATTAAGTAGTGCTTGAAAGACTAATTGAGTCTGTTATTTTGAGCTAATTACTAACTCCAGCTTCTTTTGTAATTTAAATCACATTTAAATTAACTTAAAAAGATTGGAAGAATGTTAGAAATGAGCTTAACATTTCTAACATTCTTCCAATCCTGCATCCTTCCATATTTCTGTATGATGCAAATACCATTCCTTGATTTCAAAATAAATTTGTCGCACAGACTGATGAATTTATCATTTGCAATCAACTTCACTGATTCAATGATAGTTAATTCTCTTACTGATAATTATATCTTATAGCACAACTTGGAAATACGTTGGCAAAACCGTAGTTTCATCCTCGACGTGAGGAATCGAAAAAAAAAAAAAATTACATCCTAGTTACACGTGAAAACAGTAATCAAGTGTTTCGTTATGATGTAGTTTACGAGTTAGTTATTCGCAACTCGTCGAATACAGCATCGACTAAACGCTGTTGGTGCGTGTGGAACTTGAGCTATGACATCGTTAGAAATCTCGGCTTGTTTCCATTAGGTTAGGTTTACGTGCTTGAAGTTAGAAAATCAAACATTTCACTACGTTAACATGTTGTCAACGAAGTTTCAAGTTTTTAAAAAAATAAAAATCTCGGAAAAGTAAATATCAATTAAAGGACAAGTTACTATTCAGGATTCCAAGAAAATATAATATACTGTACAAATTGGATTTAATGGGCATAACTTCTTTTGGACTTACCAAGCAAAGCGGGAAGCATTCTTTTAGAAACATTGGAGTTAAATTAAATCTTACTTGTACGTATCGCCATCATGTCCCCCTCCCCCATGTTTTAGTTTGGGTAAAAAGAAAAAAAAAAAAAAATTTTTTTTTTTTTTTTGTGTCTTTAGATTCACGAAGGCCCCGTTCCCGACAGTGGTTTCGCCCACTTTGCATGTTCACTTGCTGATGGGAGATTATGACGTCATGCTTGATTTTAGGTTTCCATATATTCTCCTCTCATTTCATGTTATTTCACTTGTAAAGGGCCCGCTGGTTCGGGCCGAAACATAGTTCTAATTTTTAGTTAATTTATGTTTTTTTTAATTACCCTGTGTGTTGGCCTTTTAATACTTTTTTAAATCTTACTAAATAATCTAAATTAAAGTTAAACATTATTCAATAAAGTCAAAAAATTTACAAGAACAAAATCTGTGCGTAAATTCCAATGAACTTTCCGGAACGAAAAATAAAAAAAAAAAAAAAAAAGATATCAAACTAACGATTTTAAATCAGTTTTTCTATTTCGGGTTATCATTGAAACTTAATCATTGAAAAGGAAGACAATCCAGTTACTAGAAAATTTCTGGTTGATTCGTAAAAGATTTTTACTGACAAGGAGGTGTCACCAGACCAATGTTGCGAAATTGATTAGAAATTTTTCTGGGAAAATTAAAAACAAAATTATATGTGCCTCCGCATTCGGCTCCGTAGATTCTTGTTTTCGAGAAAATAATCCAAAAAGAATTTTAATTGTCGTAAGAGCTCAAAAATAAGAGTATGTCAGCGTATAGATGGTGGGTGAGCGGTTTAAAGTGATAAAATAAAAAGAATAGTACTTACAGAATTCCCTAAGCAAATTAAAAGAAGAAATTATTAAAAATTAGATCTGTTTTATTTATTTATTTATTTATTTACTGTGCATACGAGAATCATTTAAATTAACAAAATATTGATCAAATAAAAAAAAATTTGTTTTTTCATAAATACATATAAATGTAATTTAAAGCTGAAGAAGAGGAGACTTTAAAAATTAATACAGTAACAACTGGTTTATACGTAGCCCAATTGTACTTAGTTCTGGGTTTGTGCCGAATTGTCTGTTGGTTTTGGCGGAAATTGTATTTAAATACATATAAAGTATTTCTGAGATATACGTAACTGAGTTACATGTAATTCGCTTTGTACGTAGTATATTCTCGAAAACGAGATTGAATTGTACCGGTATGTATTTTCAACTATAGATATTAACCAGGTGCACCGATATACAGCTCGGCGTTCCATATTGATATATAATCGTCGCTTTCATGAGGTTTCTGCGTGGCTTTTAATGAAAGGTCGGTCAGAGACAAAAACTGAATGAATTTTCGCATTGATGAATATGTGTTCCCTTCATTTACTTCAGTCTCTCTCTTTTGCAGCCATGGGTAATAGAAGGAATAAAAGTTACTAGAATGAGGAAAAAGTGAGATTTATTCGGGAAGTGAAAGAAAACCCGCGAAAATCAAAAGCACTACATTATGTTCAGTTATTGTAGTAAGAAGGAGTCAATTTTAGAAGAATGTTAAAAGTTAGGTTCAAAACCTGTAAAGCGCAGCCGTCAACAAAAGGGAAAATTTGCAGATATGGAAAAGTGAGTAAGAATGTGATGGAAAATCAGTGAAAATTTGGTGAGTCTTTGCTTTTCATTTATTTTAGAACTGTAATTGTTTAATGAGTAGACAGTATTTTATTCAATCTTTTAAAGTTTCTTAAAACACGAAATCAGACGTACACTATTTTGAAATTGACAATTTTACAGTTATTCATATCATATATTGAAAAATATGTACCTAATACACAAATGTTTATTACGAGTGTTATTATTTAAGTTTAATTAAAAATAAAGTTAAATATGAGTTAAACTGTGTAAGTAATTCTCAGTTATGTGTAATTTAAAATTTTTCTGGACAAATTCAATTTTTTTTAATAATTATTTATTGTTATTTATTTCTTTTTCTTAACAGTCTTTAAATAGATGAGTAAGGTCAGAAGCGTCATCCGCTCCAAAACTATTAAAATGAATACAACAATGGGACTGCGTTACTGTAGTTTAAGTTTCTCCTAAAGAAGGCTCAAGATTTTTCTTCTTCCTAGCGTTAGTCCCGCGATATGGCAGGGTCCGGCATATCTGTTTCCATTTGGCTCGATCCAAGGCCTCTTGGGGGCAGCGTTCATTTGTTGCACGTCTTCTTTAATGCGGTCCATCCATCGTTTTTGGGTCTGCCACGTGGTCGCTGGCCATGAGGGACGAGACGCATGGCGGTCGTCAACACTGAGTATTCATCGCTGCTTACAACATATCCATACCATCGGAGTCTTCCTTCTCGCATTTTTGCTATGATTGATGCCACGCCGAATCGTCGTTGTACATCCTCATTCATTGCATGGTCGAATCTTGTCAGGCCAAGACACCATCTTAGCATTCGCATTTGCGTAACAAGGAGCACTTGTTCATGCTTCGATGTTGCTGGCCAGCATTCGGATCCGTAAAGGGCAACTGGGCGTACCACTGTTCTGTAAATTTTTAATTTAAGGCGAATGGGCATCCGACGATCACACAGGACACCAGTAACCTAGCGCCATTTCATCCAGGCGGTGTTGACACGAGCGCGGGCGTCTGGGAAAGAATCTCCGTCGTTGCAGAAGAGGGAACCGAGATATTTGAACTGCTCCGTTTTCTTTAGGTCTTCTCCGTTAATGCTGATGGTTCCACCAGTTTGCGCTCCACATTCCATGTATTCCGTTTTCTTCGTATTCAACTTGAGTCCAAATTCGCTAAGTCGGTCGTTCCACATCTGCGTTTGTCTTTGGAAAACTTCGCGTTGCTCACTTGCAATGAACACGTCGTCGGCATATAACAGTGACCATGGGTGTTGCTGTTGAAGGGTTGATGTCACTGTGTCCGTACAGAGGACGAATAGTAGGGGCGATAAGGCTGATCCCTGATGCACTCCTACTTTGATGTCGACGTTCCCACTGCACATCGGACCATGCTGGTGACGTTGTGACAGAGTAGCTGGATCCATTGGACATACGCTTCGGGGACATTGTGTGATCGGAGGGCGTGCCAGATGAGGTCGGCGGGACACGATCAAAAGCCTTCTCAAAGTAGAGGAATTCCATATGGACAGGCTTGTTCTTCTCACGATGCTTTTCCAATTGCAGTCGAGAAGATGGCGTCCGTTGACCCACATCCTTTTACGAAGCAACATTGGTTTGGCGTGATGGTGACGGAGCCTCGCGCCAACGACTCGTTCAAAGATCGTCATGGCGTGGCACAAGAGTCGAATTAGTCGGTAATTGGAGCATTCCGTTACATCGCCTTTGCCCTTCTAGATGGGCACTGTGATGCTGGTCGTCCAACTTACTGGCGCTTCGTTTTCGTCTATGATCTTGTTGAATAAGATGGCGAGGATCGTGGCACCTGTCGCCCGAGGATTTTTTACACTTCCGCAGGGATATCATCAGGGCCCGTTGCCTTTCCATTCTTCATTTTCTTGACTGCTTCCTCAACTTCCTTGATCGTAATTGGCGGTACGGAGCCAGGAACAGGGTCGGTGCTTTGGATCGGTGGGTGATCGAATTCCTCATTGCTAATCTTGGAGAAGTAGGAGCTCCATCATTGGAGGAGGATAGGTGGGTCTCGGAGGAGCTGATGGTCTTCTTCCTTGATGTGCTTGATCTGGCCAATATCTTAGTAGCTTGGTGACGTGCCTTGGCCAGTTGATAAATCTTATACTCTCCTTCTGGCGTGTCCAATTCTTTGTAAAGTTGATCATAATGGGGCAGCCTTTGCTGTTGCCACAGCTCGCTTCGCTTGCTGCTTAACCGACTTGTAATGCCGAAGGTCTGCATCGGTGCGTATTTGGAACCATACTTTGAATGCATTTTTCTTCTCCTTTATAATTGATTGTACTTCTTCATTCCACCACCGGACTTGCTTGTCGATAAACCTCTTCCCAGGTTTCGTCTTTCCAAGAACATTGATCGTTGGGTCTTGGATCGCTACTTCGTTCCAGATAGCCAATGCCGGTTGGTTTACATCCACTGCGCCCATAGATGAAGAAGGTACTGATCCGAAATATTGAATAGGCTTACCTAAAGAGGAAAATTCCTCATTTAATCTTACATTTTCATAGATTGACACATCAGTTTAATACGTCTTTCAACATACAATAGATTCGGTTTATTTGGGCCACCAGTTAATCTGGGCAGTCGTACATTTGGAACAAAGCTCAAAGAACAGAACCTAATCGAAAAATAGCCCTAGTTTTCTTCGCCTAATTGGGACAAAATGCCGTTTACTGCGTATGAATAGGTACAGGTGAGTTGGTAGCGATAGTTGTGCGTACTTGTACATCGTTCATGCTGAGCCAATGTTGAATCAGCAAGTGTAGAGTATTATAAGTACTTTTACGAGTTGTGAATTTTAAAAATTGTTGTTTTTTTTTTTTTTTTTTCAAAATTTTGGAGCCTCAACAAAAATGACACGTAAAGACCTGTCACTAACCGAAAAAATTGCCGCAATGAACAAAATAAAAGACCATCCGCCCCATATCATTCATCGTCATTTGTCGGAGATAATTGATTGGCGAAATATGCAATTGCCATCTGATATACAAGATAAACTGCGAGAAGAATGGACACGCAATGGAAAACAGGGAGCATCACAAAAACGTGAACGTCAAGATAAGGATCCCGATGTTAAGGATGCCCTGATGTTAAGGATTGTGCTTGGACGGGGAGTGTCCATCAGTGGTCCAATATCGAAAAAGAAGAAACTACTTTAAATAAAAACTTCGTTGGTCATTTAAACTGTAGTTTGTCTTTTTTATATCATTTTAACTACAAGTGAATGGGTGAGTTGAAAAAGGTACATATTCCATAAATTTAACAAACTAAACTGAGATAGCCATTTTCTTCTTTGCCCGTATATACATCCATTAATCAGAAAAAGAAACAAATTTCTCAATTATAAGTCTGCTTTCCAGAGCCATGTAAAAATGATTGAGCTGAAGAAGGGACATATTCCAGGAATATGTTCTGTTGTCAACTCAAAGCCGCACTAGCATTGAGTTGAAAAAGGAACATATTCCTCAGCACATTTACATTGTTTTATGCTATAAAAATTTATTTATCTAAATATTTACAAAGCTTAATATATGGCGTGATATAATATTACATTACGTAAAATAAAATACACAAAAATAAAATTTTATGAGGTTTTTTTTTTTAAAAAAAAAAACATTGAGTTGAAAAAGGAACATATTCCTCAACATATTTACATAGTTTTATGCTGTAAAAAGTCATATATCTATATATTTACAAAGCACAATGAGTTCGCTTCACTTAAAGGTATAAATCGCTAATAGAAAATTTTTTTTGTAAAAAAATTAGTTTTCTTAAAAAACAGTTTTTTTTAGTTTTCCAAAACTTTACATTTGTGGAATGTGTACCTTTTCCAACTCACCCATTCAATTGTATTTACCTATGTGACATTTCGCTTGATTGAAGCAGCCGCGTAATCGGGCCAAAGTGTGTTAGTCCTGATGTGTCCCGAATAACCAGAATCTACTGTATATCCTATAAGCATATTTTATATTCAAGTATGTTAATTTAAAACAAACTAGGCTATTTCTCACTATCCGTTGTCTATCGTTTCTGATCATATATTTAGATCTATACCAAACTAATTTAATCAAACTGATTTGCACATATTCACATTTCTACTTTCTCAAATTGAAAAGAAAACAAACATTCTTCTACATATCCGAAATAAGAAAAGTTCACAATTATGAAAATATAAAAATTATGTGTGATTATGAAAAATGTAAGAATTATTAATGTAATTATTGATTGCTATTAACTTTTAACAAAACTTCAAGTGAATTCAGCATAACATAGCAATAAATAAATAAATAAATAAATAAATAAATCATTTTTTCTCTAATTAAAAAAAAAAAAAAATTGAACAAGCAGTCGAGTTCGTCAGTAAGTTTACTACAATACTTTTTATTGTTTAATTCCGTCAAACCTGTGAAACTAGGCTTACCTGTGAAATTTCTGTTTTCTGAAATTTACTGTGTTTTCTGATTTCCTATAATTACTAAATCATCATTAGAAAGCATCGTCCGCCTATTCACAACCGTGTGTGAACCTCACAGAGATAGAGATCGTGTGAAGAAGGAAGCCGGTTCCTAGTGACAGAAAATTGGTTGAACCCTAGGACACATCCGGAGAAGAAAAAATATCCTCGACGATCGCTGGTGATTGAACCTTTCTCCAATTCCTAGTCAAGCATAAGTATAATTCCTAGTCACTGCGTAATAGTGAAGTTATTAGTCAATATCTCAGATTCAGGATTCCGATCACTTTTGCTTGACTTTACGCAGCCATTGTAGCAATACATTCTTCCAGGCACTCACAAAAGGAAATATCATAGACACAATTCTCTGTTTTTAAAACATTAACTCTAAAACCAAAGTATCTCTTAGTTATAGAAGTATTTCAGTGAACATCTCAAGCCCAATGAATGAATGAATAGAAGAGATATCGAAACTTTCTTTTTTGCGCCAACTGTCAGATTAATAAGGGATTCCATTCAGAAAGTATTTGCAATAATAGATCATTGATATTTTTAGAAATTAATTTATCAAATATTTCTTTTTCAATTGAACAGTACAGTACTATGTTGATTTAAAAATCCTGTTTTTTTATTAAATAAGAAAACGATTACCGCATTTTATATACTATATTTGTCAATCAATCAGGAAATAGACAGACTATCATAGAGCCAAAATTTCGAGTTTAAATTCACGTTTCTTCATGAAATTTCAAGCAAATACATATTGACAAATGCATTTGCAAAATAATAATAATAATAATAATAATAAATTGAATGTTATTACGGATAGACTAAATTTATTAATAGTTTTTGTTCAAATATAAATTTTAATGCAGTATAAGATGGATAAAAAAAAAAAAGACATCCCTGTTTTTGAACGGATTTGAATGGTTAGGATCCCAAGAATATTTTTTGACGGAAACTGTTGATGCACGCATGGACAGGTGTGAGCTGAAATCACCCTGTACACTATCCCTGAAATCTCGAAATGTGTACAATAAACCGTTTTTATTTTTCGATTTTTTAACTTGGATTACAGGCTGAGGGGACTGTGAGCACCCGAAGTTTTGAAGATGACTAATTTTTTTGGTTGAAAGTCGGCTTCCTTTCTTGCATCCATCCCTCCTCAAATAAAATACTATATCCATTCTACATTCCAACTCCCGTAAACGTTCATTGTCCAGAGCACATGAGAGCTAGGAGCTAATAATGTTTGAGGGTAAAAAAATATTGCTCTAAAGGCTATTTAGTGAAAATATATAGAATTTAAAAAAAATATATTAAATTTTGAACTAATTATTTTGTGTTTTCTTTCTCATTTTTTATTTTTATATACATACTGTATTTTTGTATACTTTATTTAGCAAATAAGATGTGTGTAGAAATGTAATTAAATTTGAATTTGTATATTTAATACTATGGAACGTGACTATTGTGTGGCTCTTTATATAGGGGAGACCGGGGCCAAGTGGACCTAGGGGTAGAGTGGACCGTTGACTTTAGTAATTCGTGTAGATGCTAGAATGCGCCAAAAATCGGAAAGAAGGTTGGTGCTATTGTGGCGCTACTACCACAAAAGCGTCAGTGAATTCGGCTTATTGGTGACAGTGGGGTGATCTATTGTTTTGTTTTTGTCTAGGTAAGTAAATGTTTAGTGTTGTTTTTACTTTAATATTGCCGTTCAGCGATGCATTGAATAACACAACCATAATATGCACATTAAAGGCGGCAATCTAAAGATCATTTTAAGCTATAGTATGAATTGAATACTTAAAGTAGTCGATAGTTACAACTGAAGGAAACTCCAAAAAGGCGATGGGGCAGAGTGAACCGAACGACACGGGGCACATTGGACCAGTGGTCCACTCTGCCCCGCTGTTTTTACAATAAAATATTTTGGCACTATACATTATATTTTTTTTCTATATTATATATTTATTAGGCCTATTATATTATTTTGTATTATATTATTACATATTATATTTTTTTGTATATTTTTTTACATAGGCTATTATATATTGTGTGTAGCCTATATTATTAAAGGATATTACCCCTTTAGTAATTCCTCTCAGCAAGTACCGTAATAGGGGAAGACTTCGTGCGAAGGCATCTTAATCTTCGAAAATAGCCAATTTACACATTTAACTGTTATTAAATTCTAATGAAAAACTATGTAAACTGTCACGTTGTGGAATTGGCAACATGACACGATTAAAATCTTGGTCTCTGAGGGAATATATTTTGATTTTTAATAATTGTATTGTTGTAATTATGTATTTGAATTTTTGTATTTGGTAAAGTCTTTTATATTATTATTGTGATATTTCATGGTTAAATGTTATTTTAATTGTTTGAGCTTATTTAGAAAACAATATGTACGAAAGAAAAAGAAAAACTTCGAAAAAACTGTTGTGCGTTGATTGAGTGATCACGTGGTTTTATCTGTTTCGTTTTCACATGGGAATAAAAAGGAGAAAAGTTAAGTACACTCTGGCGGGAAAAATCAGATCAGTTGATGAATCTGAAACACACGGGCAAAAAGTACACCCAATCAGTCTAAACATTTCAGGAGAGGGAGTGTATTCTAAAACACACACAATTACATCCCTAAGTGAACTAACACATTTTTCAGTAAGTGAAACTCTAAATTAAATATAAATTCTATACACACTTTGTTACATCAGAAAGCATTAAAAAATGGCATAAGTAACAATATAATCTTAATAATCTTAATAGAGAACAAAAAAAGGTCAACGGCAATACTGACGGATACGCCAGTAAAAAAAGCTCTGCTAGAAGAGCAACGAAAATCTAAAGAAAGAAAAGAAAGAGTAGCAACGAAAAACATGACTCGGCCAATAGTCTCTAAAAGCAACATAAACAAAAAAACAAATAGAAGCAAAGGCAAAGGGATAAAGAGGAAACAATTACAGATGATTAGTGATGATGAAGATGTTGAAGATGCTGTGTGGCTCTCCTGTTTGAAGAACTTAAAAAAAAGCAAACGATGGCAGGAGTGGATTCAATGTACGCAGTGCAAGAGATGGGCCCATAGTTCCTGCGTAGCCAATGATATTCGGGGTTTATTTTACGAATGCCTCAACTGCAAAGAAGATTTCTCTAGTGAAAGTGATTAATTAATTAAATGTAAACCTATTTGATGTTATTCATTTACGACTTTCAACTGCATAATGATTATTTTAAATTTTCACTTGAATATGTAATACCTTAGGTAGTCTATGTTAAGTTACACTTTATTTCATGATATCCTAAATGGCACGTTATTTTATATTCAATAAAAAACTTACTTTAAATGTTGTTATTCTTACCCGGACCAACGTGCCCCTTGGGGTGGTCCAGCCTGCCCCGTGGTCGGGGCAGGTTGGACCACTCTACCATTTTTGCTTTGCGAATTAATACCAATTTTATTTATGAATATAATGAAATGAAATCAAGTATTTACATTCTTGAATAGTTCCCGATTCTGACAAAAATAAATGCAATGGAAAATCTCTTAACAAAAAAAAGAAAAAAATTCCACAAAAAAAAGTGGACCGCTGTGCCCCGGTCTCCCCTATATGAAAACCCAGAATGTGGCTCTCATGTATGCCCATACTAGCTCCAGACTGTATACTTTATATATTGAAGATGGCAGTGCGCAATGGAAAAAATAAACAAACAAACAGCAAATGCAATGTAGTCTAATTGCTAAAGTTGGATGCCGTAAATATCATGACGTAATATATTTAAACTTAAAAAAAACCGCTGTCAACATATAATAAAATTTTCGTAAAATTCAACGTGGAAACTTGCTTTCATCGAAACTGAAAATGGGGATAGCTTTGATTTTTATTAATTTTCAATGTAGTCCAGTAACTATATACATCAGACCATGCATCAGATCGGGTAGTTCTAAAGTTTTGCTGAGTTGTTTATGATGTTATCCCAATGTAAGATCCAAGTTTTCGACCTCGAGCGCCGAACGCAACCTTGGCAAAAATCCAAAAAACCGCGAAATTTTCGACCCTTCTTCAGGATTTGGCGATTTTAACCCTGAAGGACTATTGTTGTGATTAGAATGACTTAGTACGTTTTTAAAGGAGAACCATGTATATGCACCTAATAGTTTCCGAAATACAACGTTTCAAAATTTAGTGAGTTTTGCGAACTCAGCAATTCTTAGCAAGAATGTGATGTTCTGTGGGAATTTCGACCTTGTAGGCTGATGTTCCTCAGAAAAGCAATGAAATATGTGGTAAAATAACACAAAGTAATCTGTGGGAATTTCGACCTTGTAGGCTGATGTCCCTTAGGAAAGCAATGAAATATGTGGTAAAATAACACAAAGTAAATGAAATAATGATCCTTAAAACCTAATGTTTGCAATTGGCAGTGATAATAATAAAAAACAGAAGACAAGTAAGAACATTTTGCTCTCTTGGAAGGGCCAGGTTGCGCATCGGCGGTTTCTCCACTGGGACCGTCTGCAGTTGAAACATCGATGTCTTCCCAAAATACAGTCTCCAGCATTTCGAAATGTGACAAATCGTCGCTTTCTGAGGAGTGCAAAACAACCTCAAGTGCGATGTCCGGCACATAGTCGATTGAGGCCCCGCTGCAGTGGCTGCAGACGAAAGAACACTCCAGCCCTGCCTTCCTACAGCTGCATGCGTTCCCACAATCCCTCGTACAGCCGCACGAAATCATCCGCAAGAGGTGTTGTGGAACTGCGTCTCTGGTCATCAGATTGGGGCTGAGGCCTTGTGAGGTGGATATCCACCCGCAGTCGAGAGGGTTCAGTTTGGCTCCCAGCCATTTCTGCACCTGTAACAGAATTGGACATGTAAAGTTGAAGAGAAAATGATGAAAGAGATGTTGAAAAATAACGTGTGTATAATAAAGTAAGTGTATACGTGTATATAAGAATGAATTGTACCTGATAAGAGGTGCGGAAGGAGTGAAATCGAGCCGCGTCCCTTGTTGGAGGTAACCTTGCGACAATGAAGCTCGTTTTTGCAGCAGCCCTCGCAAATAGGTGCTACTGCAGCTCATTAAGGCTCTGGATGTCGGGGTTGACACCGTACAGAGCAACTATTATCCGCTCCCCTGCTGCTGCTATCACATCAGGTGTAGAGGTGGTGTCGAGAAAACTGGCAGCGTCCTTTTCGAGGTCCGAGTGTTTCTAGTGCATTTAAAACATTATCAGTTTCCCTTGGCCGAAAACGCAGGATGTCGAGTCACACCCACTGAAGGCGTGGATGAAAAGGAAACGCTCCGGTTTTAATGTATACTTTGATGAGGTTATGTTGGAATAGATACATCTGTAGCTTTGTGTCTTCCGCATTTCTTGAAACATATCTCATTTTGGTGTGAAATCCCAGTGAGCATTATCAACAAGTCGATGTCCTCGCCAGCGACTAACACTACATCATATGAAGAGGTAAAAGTTACAGCTGTAGTGATGATGAACCTGTCAGAATCTTCCTCTGCCTACAGTACTCGAATGTTATGGTTTTCCATATTCGTTGTCAGCAGATCAATTAAACATATTTTGTTTTTGTCGTTTTATTCGAAATTCTCTTGTGAAGCTACCAAGTTTAGACAGGTCTAAAGTGTTCTTTCGTCTGCAGCCACTGCAGCGGGGCCTCATGCGACTATGTGCCGGACATCACACTTGAAGTTGTTTTGCACTCCCCAGAAAGCGACGATTTGTCACATTTTGAAATACTGGAGACTGTATTTTGGGAAGACATCGATGTTTCAACTGCAGACGGTCCCAGTAAAGAAACCGCCGATGCACAACGTGGCCCTTCCAAGAGAGCAAAATGTTCTTACTTGTCTTCTGGTTTATATATAAACGATAACCTGGTCGCAACTTCGGTTCTGGTTATCATGTGACTGCTTACACTGATATATTAGTCTGGTCGTTCCCCAACCCTTTCTTTTGTAGACAGCATGGTTACAGGTTGTGGTTACAAGATGGCTGACATTGTTAAGATAATCTATTAGAAAATTAATTTAGTTCAGCAGCATCATCTTGATCTTGAATTACAGCAAAAATATAGAAAAAAAAAATAACTGTAGTTTGAAGCAATACAAAAAAAAAAGAAGAATTAATTTTAATGGCAGGATGATTGCTTCATATGTGTGATTGTTTCACTAAAGCAAAGAAGTATAAAATTAACAAAACAGCCTGTAAAAAAAAACAAAGGGTAAATTAATGGCAGTAAAACAAAAAAAAAAAATATTCGCCTCGTGTATATACATAAAACAAAGAAATGAAGAAATAAGTAAACAAACAAAGGCACAACGTTACAAGATAGGATTCGCACCCTGAGTTGTCACCGGGAAGAGACTGGGACGGACCGTTTCATCCTTTTTAGGACTCATCAGCCAAAAATGACAGACCGATGACAGACTCCACCGATGACAGACTCAGAAGGTGCGAGAGAAGATGTAAAATAAACGAATTTTTTTTAACTGAATCGTCGAGCAATAAGCAACTCTGTAATGTAAAATAGAAATATAATGTAAAATGCGTCCACTGTGTCGTCTGCTTGGAATGCTGTCGGCTGCTAGGAATGAGTTAATCCAGCTCTACAACCGCGCATCTGGTTTGAGTTTATAGATGCGATTACTGGTTGGCTGGTATAGACGGTTTGGGTTAACCAGATCCGTGGTCTCGTTTATAGGCGCATCCTACACAAGACAATTTTCCCTTAATATTTATTGAGTATTAGCAAATTGTCAATCTATTCGAAATTGCATGAATAGTCTACTTTAGAATCTCTATTATTTAATAGTATGCGGAGTGCACTTGGAATTCAATTTTTCAAGTTTTCGATGAGCGAGAAAAATTCCCACAGTTCTTTGCGAAATTGATGTCACTTCAACACCAAACGTAAAATCTCTGTTAGAAATAGACAATTGTACATTCTGATGCATAAAGTAAATTTATTTCACTGAAATATGTTTGTTTTCGAAAGATAATCTCCTGACTTTGACGCTTAATTCGTTAGTATCTAGAAGACCGAGGTTTTTCTCGGTAAAATAAAACGAAAATAAAATAAGAACACAAGAGACAAGCACCTGATTATTTAACATCCTTTCGGGAAAATGGATAGCTCCATAGTGAAAGGAAAAAGTTTTAAAATTTTTATCAAGTAAAATTATTAATTTATTACAGGCAAAAGTAAAATTATTATTTTATGACATGTAAAAACACAGAATACGAATTTATTAAGAATAAAATAAAACGAAAATAAAATAAGAATGCTGTAGACAATAATCTTGTACCCAGTTCCCTGGTCAAATATTTACCCTCTAAATGAGTTTTCCCAAAGTCGAGCCCTAGCTAAATCGCTTCTCGCACCCGTAAATGGTAGATTCGCCCCATTTCATCGAAATCCTTAGGTCTGTTTTCAAAATAAAATTTATAATAATTGCTCGCATTATAGAATTTGATTTGATAACCTTGGATTCAATCGAAACGGTGACAAGAATGGCACTGGCTAGTTTCTTACCGCTGAATTTGGGGGTTCCCTGAATGTGGGAAGGAAATGGGCATCTGATTACAATATTTTAATAATATTTTGAAAATTATAAGATTTGGAAAAATAAAAAATAAAATAAAAAGCAGTTTTTTATAAAATTTTGCGGTTAATACAGTTTAATGCTAATCATTCTAATCGACATAATTTTACTGAATATTTAGTAAATAAGTATAAGAATTCTTTCCTCTGGCTTTACTTTTTCTTTCCCTCCATTTAATATCGTCCGTTGATTTGGAATGTCAGGAAAAATATACCAGTATTAAATTTATTGTGGAAGTAAATATCCCTCTCTTTAGGGCATTTTAAATATAACCATTCATTACATTGAAATAGATCATAATATACTGTAGATTATTCAAAAAAATTAATTAGATAAATTGCAAAGCCCCATTACAAAATTAACAATAAATGCATGAAATATTTCAATTTGATTTTCTTTTTTTCCTTTTATATATTCTTTTGCTCATTTTTTTTCCGAAAAATGACAAAGGGATTTTAAATGAAAAGTTTATTTAAAAATTCATAATATTTTTATTATTTAAAATTTATTATAACAGTTGACAGAATGAGAGTCTCAGCGCGTGAGTCAAATTTACAACGTCTCTAAAAACTTTACTTACTTTGATGCAACTTCATTGGCATTTTTGCAAACTGATCTATTTAATACTTTTCATGAAGTATTTAATAATAATAATAATAATAATAATAACAACTGTTATTGAAATGCTATGGATATTTTACTCATGTTTTGTTTATCAATACATAACTCATTTAAAAAAGCTTTTTTATTTATTTATTTTCATGGTAAAAGTGATTCTATGGATTGTTTGTTTTTTTCCTATCTACATACAATTAATATAACAGCACTTCCTATAGGAAATATGCTAAGAACTTCCCTCCATCCCAACCTACTGCAATGAAAACATGTCAAGCGCGCCCGCACGTGGTTCCGTGAACCCTTGTCGTCTCTCCCCTCCTCGCAAAATGGAACCGTCGGTGGCCTGAACGTCGCGCGCGCAACCCCGCTCGTTCAGTATCGAGGCCGCCACAGGTGATGTTGGTCCGCCTCGTGCGTTGGATATGGGTGTGGTTGATTGCCTCGCACGCCGTGTCCATCCCTCGGGCCAATGGTTCTCCCGCATGGACCTGCCCGCACCCGTGCGAGTGCAAGGGACAGAGCTACAAGGTGAGAGTGTACTGCTCCAACCGAAGCCTCGACTGGATTCCGGACGATCTGGACCTCTACACCGAGAAACTGTAAGTACCAAACTTCAGAAATTAATTTTGAACATCAGGCAAAATATTTCAAAGAAGACTATCTGCATCATCACATTATTTGAAACAACACAATTTTTTTCTTTATTATTTTTTCACTTCTAAACTTAATCTAATAGGATTTTTTTTTTCTGACAGAAACTCAAAAAAAAAAATAATATAAATAAATAAATAAATAAAATAAAATTTTGATTAAATATTGATTTATCAACCCATATTAAATCGCTTAAAACAACTGTTTACTATGCTTCAATTTTTTACAGTTTCAAAAAAAGTTTGTTTTAACTTGATACTTTTAATTTTCATTGACTTCTAAATTTGTGGTATTCTCTAAAGTTTTCAGTTCAAAGGTAAAATCTAAAAAGCTAAAAAACAAAACAAAATTAATATAATTTTACTAAAAGTATTTTCTGTTTCCTTTTCAAACAGATATATTATGCAAATACCGTTGCTGTCAATAATAGAAGTCAAGTTGTTGTCCCTGTTCTCTGCGTGACTTGTTTTTATTTACAAATCGATAATTACAACAGCAAAGTTTGCTTCTGAAACTTACCTAATAACAAGTTTATTATTCGTAGATTCGGCCACAAGCATTTGTTTCTTAAGCTTTCTTTTAAGAATGAGTTGTTTATTTTTGATGATTATTAGTTACATTCAGTATCAGTCCAATAGTGTTTTTCTTGTGTCTCAGTTGTCCATGACTTGCGTGCAAAGAAACCTACGTTTCTATATTAAGTTACTGAAGAAATTTCACTGAAGAAAATCTTACGGCAGTTGTTAATTTATGTAAAATAGTGATCAATAAAAAGTGAGTCATATTTAGTACTAAAAAGCTTACAAAACTATTGAAAATTAATTTGTATTCCACAGAAGGTCTTGAAAAATAATTCAGTCATTAAGATTCAAATTAAATCTTAGTTTTGTTTGAAGTAATACATTTGAAATTAGGATTTCGACGTCAATATTTTTTTTTCGGTTCATCATTTGTATGTCAGGAGGAAACCGTCTTGTAACCACTAATTATATTTTGATGGAAAAAACAATAAAATGCTATCTCAAATCGAAAGAAGACGTTAATGGAAAAAATTATCTAAATCTTTATATCGGCGGATCAGATAAAAGTTCTTATTTGTGTCAAAATTTTATTCTGAAGGAAAAGCACAAGTAGAATGTGACATTTATAGCTGATATATTTTGTCAAATAAGGGCTTAAATAATGTTAATGGCTTGCAGTGAGGAGAGCTTTTTAATTATTCAGGGGGCTTTTAAGGAAATACTTAATAAATATTTTAATTACATTTTTCTGCAGACAAATTTTATGCTGTAAAACAAATTCGTGAATAAAAGATATACTCTTATAGGAAAGTTTTATCTTAATTTCGTTTAAACTTATTGATTTATTTTGACATTATTAAAAAGTGTGATCTTACTCCAATATACAATGTAAATATTTCATATATTGTAAATTGAAACGACTTCCTTTTTTGATTTACTTTTTCCTGTTATTATTGTGTTGTATCTTGGTGTTTTGATAAGCTCTCATGATGGTGTATTCTTTATGAAATTATTTAACTGTGGCAGATGTCAACTTTTTCCAAGGGTAGAGAAGGACACTTACTTCTTAATAATAAAACCATAGCGACGTGTCACTAATTGTAATTTATCTTCGGATTCACTTTCGCCAAGAAAGGAATTCGAATTTAATTAAGATCAATATTTTAAATGAAATTAGAATTCGTTGCCGACCAGATGTAGATAATGAAAGACGAAATCTGATTGTCACTGTGTAGATCTATTGAAAAATTACTATAAGCTTTAGATCCAGTGACAGCTGTATAGAGTGAGCAGGAAGTAAATGTAATGAATTGTCAAGTTTTTGACTGTCATGAAAACAGAACGGCTTTTTATGAATTAAAAGTAAAGTTAAAATCTTCATTGTTTCCTGTCATGTATTGTCGTGTATTGCTTTCATCGCTATTTATTTATTTATTTATTTATATTAGAAATCCAGCCTATTCAGATTTTTTGTTTCATTTCATCATTAATATAATAAATAGTTGGTTGCTTGAAAAACCAGGTGTGGCTGTTCTGAGAAATTCGTATAAAGCAATCTGTTATTATCTGTTAACTGGTTCTTTGTTTACTATGTTGAAGAACTGGGCCCCAAATGTATAGTTGTTTTCAATTTGCAAACTTTTTCCAAGATTTAAACTAATTGTTTATGCGAACTTTAAATTTGGAAAAAAAAAAAAAAGCAAGAAAGAAAAAGATTCCTTCCTATACTTTTGTTTGTGTTGATGTATCTCCAGTTTATTCACTGTCTTTCTGAAAATTTATCAAAAATTGAAGGCTGACTGCGGTTGCAAATCGGATAAAATACTCGGAAGAACTGAAATATCAAAACACTTAAATTGAGTTTGAAAAATTTTCATATTGCTTGTCAAGTGAAACGGTAATGTTTCCCTGTCTTGAATGTCTTCTTAATATATCAATATTTATCATCTTGTAAAGAAAGTTGAACTGTTTTGATCCGTGACCCATAAAAGTAACTGCGTTATTTTAGAAAATTCAGCTTGAATACATTTGAATCAATTTGCTCCAAAACAATCTTCATAAAATTCAGTTTGTTGCTGCTGGCGCCGACTTCGATTCTCCATTATTTGATAACAACGTAAGGCAAGTTAATTGTTATTATGTTAAATGAAACGTACTAGTTCAGAAGCCCATTCAGAAGGATTTAAATTTATTATTCGATTGTAGAAGTCGTCTTTAGAAATTTGCTGTTGAACTCTGAAAAACATCGCTAACTTTACTTAACAATTGAATTGTTAAATTTAAACTTTAATTCATTATCAATCGTTAAATAATACAAGAAGTTTTTGTAATTCTTATACTCATGACTGCCACTCAATTCGCTGTTTTTATGTAACTATTAATAATAATTTAAGTTAAAGTTTGGCATCTTATTTTTTCTTTCTCCGTCTTGCTATGGTAGGGGAGGGGCGTCTTCTTTCTTCTAGAAAGTCTGCAGTGTCCACTGAGAAACTAACTTTCTTGGATCTCATTAAATGAGAAAGGAATGTTGATTTTCATTGGAATTCACTGGTTCATTTTCGATTGTAAAAAAGAAAAAAAAGCAAGAAGAGAGTTCAGTTGAGAGCCAGTAGCTAATGAGTTTTTTCATTACAACAGTGGGTGATTCTTGAAATTTCTAAACTTGCGGTGATTAAGCATCTACTCAGACTGGCCAAAATAATTACGAGCCTTTAAGATAAAACAAGTATTAATAAAGGAAAAGTATTAATAATGAAAGTGTGTATATAAGAACAGAATTCAGACTCAAAAACTCGTATCAGCTCCATTTGAATTTATTTTCCTGTTTTCCATATTTTTTTATTTTTTTTTGTGCTCCACCATTAATAGACTAATACTGTCCTGAGTAGAAACTTAAATTTGAATGACATCTTTAGCATATAATTGATTACATGAAGATAGTGGCTATTGTAAATTAAATTTTATTTCCATACATTATGAAATGCATTTATCAAAAAAAAAAAAAATCACTCAATTCTGTTTTTGTATAAAGTATTTGTTGATGACTCTCAGATAAAAAGTAATTCATGCAAGAAGAATAAAAATATCACCCCAAGAAAAATTTGCTCACTTTCCTAGCGAATAGAAAAGTATATTTAATAAAAACATATTTACAGCAAAAAATGTATTGATTTTTAAGCTAGTGGTATCAAATTAAATAATAAAATTTAGAATATCCTTAGACTATACATACCTATTTTTTTAGCTTTAATTAAGGATTAAAGAAATTTTAGTAACTTTAACTTTATTATTTTTTATTTTGTTGTTAATTGAGATATTGTCCATAATTTTCGGGGCACCGTAATGTAAACTGTAAAAAGAAAGGTTAGTTTACTTGATATGTTTTTTTTTTTTTAAACTGTCCATCCTTATGTGATTATTATCTAGTTGTGATTTTCTAAATTTTATATGTGTTTTCCATATTTACATCCTATATTTAATTGTGAAAATGCGTGCGTTCTTTTAAATATTTTTTTTTTTTTTACATCTGGGTCGTTGTATTTTCACGTTATGTATTGAACATTATTAATGGTGGATATCGCTTTTTATGAATGAATATATGATGGTTATTTATTTGTTTATATATTTTACAAGTAGTATTAATTACATGATTTCCTAATTTATAACATCATAGAAATATTTATTTTAAGTTTTTCATTTTGTTTTTCTATTTTATTCATTTTAATTAGGAATTGTATATTTTATAGAATTGTTTTTACGTGCGTAATTTATTTATAGAAAGTTGAAATTAAGCCAACGCACAAACTACAATAAAAATTACAAAATAAAAATTACAAATAAATCAAAAATACTCACAATAATTTCACCAGCACTTAGGCCTGGCGTCTTCAGGTATATTTTATATTTGCTGACTTTTTCTACAAAACTAATTAATTCCCGACACAAATTTTTATGCCACTGTAAATCTATTATCGTAACAAGTTATATAAGTGTCATGGCTATTTATTTGCAGCCATATTACACATCGTTTTTAAAAGGTACTCCAAAAGAAAAAACAGCAAATTTTCGGTTTAAATATTAGGGGGATATCAGTTGAAACTATAACAATGACTCTGGTTCGTATCTAGTGTTACTTGCAAACAATTTGAGATAGAAAAAAACCTGTACTAAACTTTAAAAAAAAGTATTTCCAAATTTCAGTGGAAACTGTATTGATATATGGGAATGCTTTTCTTTTTCTTTTTTTTTTTTTGTAAGATAGTGAATTTATTAAATGAATCTTTATTCAGTCGGAGTACGAATGAGGGAGGGAAATGTTAGAGAACCTTTCTATTGCACTCAAAAAAAGAAAAGAAAAAATCTCACTTTTTTTTACCTTTTTTCCTTGTTTTTTTTTTGGTTGTACGATCCCCGTTCCTGTTGAAAATTCCTGAGTGAAGGTCATATCTATGGCTTCCAAGTGTTTATGGACAATCTGAAATTGTAAGAATTACTATCTTAGAAGTCAATTTTTTTAATAAAAGGGAAAAACCACAGAGGTCAAGTTGAATATTCCCATTTTAGGTTTGGATTTAGTCAGAATTAACAAATGTGGAAGCATTTCTAGGGTTCGTGAGGGTGGACAGATACTCTAAATTAAATAACTGAAATATTTAACTACATGACTATTTCAGTTATTGAATTTAAACATACGAACTCACTGAAATTACTCATGATTTACAAAGTAGTTCTTTCCCATAGTCATCCCCATCAGGAAGCCCTTGCAGATTGACAGCAAAACAGACAAATCTAAAATCTTCAGTAGTTGTCACGATCAGAATTATATCTCCGCTACTAATTATATACAAACTATACCTTAAGGCAGTTATTCATTACATTGATTTAGAACTAATTGATAATATAAAGTGCACTAAATATCAATTAGTTTCTTATGGCCTTCAAGACAACTTAAGGCTATTGAAACATTGTGTATATTTGAATGGAATTGATGAAAATTGGTGTCCAGAATTTGTGCAAACTTCAAACTTTAACTATTTAATTTACTTGTTTTTTAAAGTCTTATCAGGATAAAAAAAAAATAAAACTGATGATAATACAACCCTGGTTTCAGCTTGAAAGGATGAAAGGCTTTTCTCTCTCGCCGGCCTGGACTTAAGAACTTTAAATCGAAGGATTTATCTTGGCGATGGACATGTTCCACCAGAGATCATTCGAGCTTCATTTTTTTTAATCCCTTCTTTCAGAAAGCACAGCTCTCAAATCAATCAGTTCTTTGAGAGTATTATTATTAAGAAAGGAACTTTATTTAAGAAAATTTCAGCTAATAAACAATGTGACGTTAAGATTTCGAATAAGTTCAAACAGACGTCTGTAAGTTTGTTTTCATTTTTTTTTTCCTTAAAAAAGAGGGGAAAGTCTAGAACATTAATGACATTTATACAAATTTGCTGTAGGGGTTGAAACAGATTGATAAATTACTTCATGAGATAAATGTGAACATCGTTGATTGCAGTTGATATGGAAACAAATTAGTGCCATCTGTTGGTCACATGTCATTAATTTCCTGGAAACCTAAAATTATGGAAATTTTAAATTGCTAATAGTTATTTTGAATCTGAAACTTTAAATTATTCAATAACACTATATTACTTTATTCTTTCAATATTTTTTATTTACGAAGAATAATGATGTCTAACAATTAGCAAATTGTCGAGTCTTGAAATTAAACTAATTGCTACCTTAGAAAGCTAAGTACCAGTGAAAGTATCAGTTCCTATTTTTTAACACGAGATGTTGAAATATTCAGATACTAGAATTGATTCTAGGAAAAGGAAAAAAAAAATAATTGCAAATTCTTTATAGTTCAAGTTTTACTTTTCATTTATTTCTTACTCATTTAAAGCATGTTAATGTTACTTTTAATTATTTACATTGCTTTTTGTTTATTTAATTAATGAAGGTAAAATGTGTATTTTTCATTATTTGGAATATCACTTTAATCTCATGGCAACAGAAATTGTAGATTAATAATTTCAATTCTTCGAATTATTTAATTTGCTGTGCTTGCAAAGATTAAGAAGACTACTAGGCCTATCTACATTTTAGCTGATGTAAAGCTGCGAAGATAATAATAACAATAAAACAACAACAAATACTCCCAGTTTGAAGTTTGAGATAGAGCTATTATATGTTGCTCGAGAGTAAGGAATTCTGAAGTTAGAACTTTCGTCGATACCAATCTACATCTTTTTAGCTTTGATTAAAAAGAAAAAGAATCGAATTCATTTTCTGCAAATCAGAGTATGAGAAATTCATAAAAGACGTTAAGGCACAAGTAAAAAATTAGGCATTAGGTACTACAGTCGAACCTGTCTATCTCGAATCTCATGGGAAAGGAAAAAAATTCGAGATAAAGAGGTTTCGAGTTATAGAGGTTTTAAATGCGGTCAATTAAATAAAAAACGTTTTAATTGCTTTTGTTCTAGAAAAATATAGTGGTATGATCGCATATTAATTATACATACATCCATAACATTTTTTAACATACGTATCTTTTAACAATAAAAATAGTCTTTCAATGACTTTTGACGTCTAACTTTCTTTGTTTCTGAATTCCGAAATTCCAAGACACCCCCCCCCCCACACACACACACAACTTGTTGTTGAAGAAGGGTGGTCTTTCGGTATCGATTTTTGTAATTTACACTATCCGAAATTAGAGATACAGAGGTTTTGAAGGAAATTTTTTCGTGATAAACATGGAAATACATTGATCCAATGTTCAAACTGACATCTCAAGACAAGCCTGTTTCATGCTTATAAGGCGATCATCAGTTTAGAGTAGTCAGAATGAACATTGCAGGACTCATAACGGAGGTGAATTTGAAGTTCAGTGGGAAAGGGAATGGAACCTCCATGAATATAAACTAAAAACATAAAAACACAT
>JAFIDM010009631.1:124676045-124729876 GCA_023159025.1 Thereuonema tuberculata | reverse complement strand
AGGGAATGGAACCTCCATGAATATAAACTAAAAACATAAAAACACATCAAAAATAAAGAAATGTAAGTGTAGGGGATTTCAGAAATTTCATGATATAGAAGTTTTCGAGATAAACAGGTTCGAGATAGACAGGTTCGACTGTATTTTCTAGTACATTTGGTTTGGCATTGTTAATCAGTAATTCGATTTACTTAGAATGTAATAACAATTCAACTTTCCTTTTGTAATATGCAATTGAAAATGGAAGTTTAGGATGATTTTATTCCAAGTAGAACTTGAAATACTTGGAAATAAAATCATTATAAACTTCAATTTCTTTCAAAGTTTTTCCTTTTTTCTTAAAAATGCAGATTATGTAAAACTTTATTCAGAATTTCTTTTGCAATCAAATTCTTATATTGACTATTAATAAGTATTCAAAAATAAAATAAGTATCACAAATTGCATTCAGCATCATATGAATTTTTTAAAAAATAAATGAATTTTAAGTGACAGAATATATATGCCCTTGTAAAATAACGGATCGATGCTTATGAAATTTATTAGCAATATAAATAAAAGCAAAGACATGAAGCTTACGAGAAATTGTAGGTAATTAGATTAAATTTTATTTACTAGCTTCAAGAAGCATCTAAAAAAATAATGAGCATAAGCTTTGTTAGCAAACAGATTATCGCTACTCTGAATTAATTAAAACAGATTATATTGTAGGAACTTGAATATCATGTTTCATGTACATTGGAATTACTAAAAGTCAAAATGAAATCCTTTATTCAATTTATAGAATGAGATCCCTTCATCTCTGCAGCGAATGAAATACATCTGAAAAATAAAAATAAGACTGATACGACAAGGGATTGTCGTCTTCTGCAACGTTCTACTTATTTTTATAATGCTTTATAGTAATTAAAGAAAAAAAACTTATTAATTATTATGTAATTTATAAAGGAGAACTAAAATTAACGAAAGCTTGATATCTTGGAAATACTAAATAATACCGACTATGGAATGGTATTTCCATTAAGATGGAAATACCATTCCATAATTAATGGAAATTGATTTATTTAAATCAAAACTTTTAAGATTTTGAAAAATTTATTATTATTAAAAATTATTAATAAAGAATCATGGAAAGTTCGGGGCAACCACAAATTGATATTTATTAAAAATAATCAACGAAAAAGAATTACACATAAAATGGTTCAATCTGTTTTTTGTATGTTTGTTTTTGTTTCTTAGTAATAAATTAATTAATACTTCTTCATTACAAGAAATAATCGAAAGCAATATAGTTTCATGGAATGACTGGGTTCTGGCCACCATACACAGTTCTAATAAAATACATAAATAATTCTTATTTTCTTATTTATGTATTTTATTAGAACTGTGTGTGGTGGTCAGAACCCAGTCATTCCATGTTAACTTAAAACACACGTAAAACACCTTCCAATATAGTTTCAAAGAGAGTTATTTATTTTCCAGTAAGTATATTTGGCTAATTGAATTCTTTTAAATTGTTCTGAGTTTTACTTTAATTGTTTTCAATTCAACCTATTAAGATATTTTATCGAGTAGTTTTGGACTGATTGTATTCCAATTATAATTATTTATTCTTTATATCTTTCTCAGAATCATTTGCTAAAGTCTCTTAATATTATTGTCAGGACCGCGCCAAGGTATGTTGGCACCGGGGTGCCAGGCAAAAGTTGCCGCTCTAATTAGTATTTTTACACTAAATTATTTGCCGCCCCCCCCCCCCCAAAGACTTGCCGCCCGGGTGCCGTGCACCCCTTGCACCCCCGCTTGGCGCGGCTCTGATGAGCTCCCTATAATGGAATGAACTTCTGGTATTAGTTTACTTTTACTACAGTAAACTTCTTAAATGAGAGTAATTCAGCCACTGTTCTTCATTAGAAATAATTTTTCAACAAAATTAAACTGTAAAATGTAATTAAAAAATCAACAATAATTGTAGATGATTAGAGGCAAATATGACAATAATTGGAAATATTTAGATGAAGACTTAGCGCTTATCAAACTGACAGCTAGTATCAATAAGAACAGTATGAAGGTCCAATAATACTAGTTTCACCTTTTCTATTCCCTAAAGATGGCAGTCAAAACCTATTAATGCATTGATTATTATTGTAATAATAGGAATGTCAAGAATATTAGGATTTTATTCAAATATTTTATAATGAGATAATTTTTTTTCTAGTAATTTTCGATAGTATCGATACTATCGGAAAACCAAGTACTATTACTTTCAAGAATATAGTGGTTGTTTTTTTTTCTTTTAATAACATTTCTTTCATTAAAATAATATATACTTTATAAAATGGATTGCTTAAAACTACGTAAAGTTAATAAAAATTACACGACTAACAGACCAGCAGATCTCTAAAAGTCAATGAAGATCTTTTATAGTTTTTGCAGGCACCAACAGCTGAGTAAATCTATTTCATTTATTTTCTTTGTAACAAACTTATAAATTATTTCTTTATAATAAAAGTTCGAAAAGCGAAGAAACTCGTAAAAGTTAATTTTATATTTTATTAATGACATTAAACTCTAGCGGTTTGTCGAACGATAAACTACAGGCATAGAAAAAGAGGAATTTTAAAGTTTAATTTATTCAGAAAATATGAAAGTTTGCAATGCTGTGAAAAGCAATATTCTAGGAAATTGTATCAGTAAATTATTCAAAGATAATATAGTAATTAAGAAAAGCTAGTTGTATAGTATTGAGATATTGCTATTTCCTGTTGCTTACAAACATTATTTCACTGTAATCTGAGCGGCTCTGTTGCGTATCATCTGTCTTTAATACAGTTATTTTAGAAACGAAATACTAGAAAAACGTTTTTATAGAGCGCAGTGTTTCGTTATTTGAGATCGAATGATTAGATCGTACTCTACCTATAGTGTTAAAAAAAAAATACAGATAACAGAACAAAACATGAGAAATGAAAAGAAATTTATTGCCTTATCTTTTTTTCCTACATGTACTTTACAAATTCAAACATTAAAGGCTATTTTAAAATTTTATTACTCAACTTGCAAGTAATAATTCTGCAATTTACCCAACATCCAAAGTTTTACAGTAAAATTTGACAAAATCTACTGTAGGGTAAGGTAGGGTAAGATGACGAACTTAAGCTTCAGAGATTGTCCCTCGGCTTAGTAAGTGGTTTAAAAACCTGAAATTTGAAAGGACACTTCTTGTAACCTTTATGTTCAATAAAAAAATATGAAACGCTGTTTTACCCTCTCGAATTATGAAAAATATTTCACCAAAACAGAGAGTAATTTTCGTCATCTTACCCTACCCAAGGGATAAGATGACGAACAGATAAAAGTAATACATTAAGATAGAAACATTTTATTTTAAAAATGCAGAGAAACAACTTCACTTACTAACCTGTGGCATGAAGTAAAAAAGTCAAAGATGAAACTCTTAAAATACAACAGATTGCTCATAATGAAACAAAACTTTGAAGAATTAGGATCAACAAAATTTTAGAAGAACATTATTGTTGGCTCTGGCACGTTATGTTTCTTTGCTGCAGCATTTACACGTAAGGTTTTATCTTTTACTTCAGCAATAGCTGCATTCATTGTCGCCTTATCCCACTTTCCGTGGCATGTTGTTTATAATAATACCTAAAACATTCATAAACAGTCATACATGAGGATTTAAAATAAAAGAAAAAAATAATTGCAACTAAAATTCAGTTTCAAAACCAATTTTTAAAATAGAACAAAAGCTATTCATAAAAGGTACTCAAAAACATGTTGGGTAAGATGACAAACTAAGCAAATTTCTCGTCATCTTACCCGCCCTGCCATTCGTCATCTTACCCCACGCCGCCAATTTGGTTTAAAACTTATTTATCATTACCGTAGCTTATCGTAAACAACCTACACCACACATGGTTCTTTACTTTATGAGTTGTTTTTTGAGAATATTTTATGAAAGATCAAAAACAACTTAAAGTACTCGAGTAATTCCTTACGCTGTGAAGTCCAAAAATTACAAACGCTCGGGAAACAAACACATTTTAGTCGCTACTGCTCGCAAAACAATCTGGCGCGACATCCCTTGCAGTGAACTTCGTTACTAATCACCTGAATCTCAGAAAGTGCTTGGACAGGTGCTCCTATCTATGAATGCGTCGGAGAAATACCGAGTTCGTCATCTTACACGCTTCGTCATCTTACCCGACTTTCCCCTATTAGGATTAAAGAACATATCGCCTGTGAAAATCCCTTTTCATCCAAGTTAACAGATCGGGATTTCATATTTAGAAAAAAAAAAAAGTTAACAATATTCTGATATTAAAAAATTTTAAGTACCCGTAAACCCTCTAGTTTATTACGTTGTATCTTGGATCAATATCCATTTATACTTGAAATATTACAATTGTATAATCAATGTTGCAATATAAATTTTAAGTTTATTTACCAATTTGTATTAGTTAGATCGTATTTTGGGTCTTGAACGTATTTCACATTGAAGCCAAATGTTGGAAGCAATGCTCTCAAAGGATACACTTTTGATCCAGTTTGTAAATATGCATTTTATATTGAATGTAACTTCAAATAAGGACAGTCATTCGTCTGTTGTCTTTCCCTGGCCACAATGACTCATCAACAATTTATTGCGGTTATTCAATCTGAACTCCCTGCTGATTTTGGTACAAATTGGAGCCACTGGTAAAACAGATAAAAAAACACTAGTTTAATTGGAGACAGTTTAAAATAGCTGAATACTCGAATATTCGGAAATTAGCCAGTCAACTACAGCTATTTTAAATTCCTAAACACTGATATTTTGTTCGGTACTTTAATAGTTTTAGACCAAAAAGTTGACTTGACTAGAAATTTGTAAGTAGTGCTGTAAGATATGTTTTTCTGCCTCTCTTTCACTTCAATATCAAAGATGTTTCTTAGGTAGGAACTGAAACTCTGATAAGTATTCTGAACTCAAATTTCATGTTAGCGAGTCTCATCTTGAATAAATGAATGGAAGTTAAGAATTGAAACGCAGATAAATACTCTGACGCTCAAATTTCATGTTATAGAGTATAATCTTGAATAATAAATACGCCAACTGGATTAACTTAAGTTTTATATAAGTTTAAGTCCTAATGATCACGTTAATGTTTGCCAACCAGCCATTTATAAAATACTATTGCCATATAAAGTTAAATACACTTGTAAAATACAAACACTGATTATACAGATCCAAAACATCTTCAACACCAAATATATATAAAAAAGATATATATATATATATATATATATATATATATATATATATATATTTACAGATGTTAATTACCCCGCCATGTTACACATCCTAGATATTGTTACAAAATAACAATCAAAATAATACTCCTTTCATATGAAAACGAACCTTAACTTTTCATTGTAATATAATTTCAACAATTTTATTCCTTCATTAAAAAAGCAATTCTTCAAATTTTACAATTTTGTGTTTCTTATTTATACTAGATAATATTATATCTCTCACCAATTTTACTGACTCTTTATTTATTTCTAACCCTTCATTTCTATTGATATTTCTGATTATACAGATTACTTTCTTAGTGGTACATTATAAATCAAAAACCAACACAATTAAATTCACAATTGTTTAATTACTGCAAAATTGAAGATATTGAATTACTTATTATAACATCAGTAATGATAGAATGCAGACTAAAATTATACAGCTGCGAGTTTTTTATTAAATTAGATTAACAACAGAGCAAATGTTCATGGTTGAAATTCAATTTTCAAGCTGAACTTTCCAAGACTTTCATAACAATAACTGCGAAAATTGAATTTCTAACCATTTTCATGAAGACTTTGGAAAATAGAATTTAACTGTGTATAGGGCCTAGACACTTAAGATGCTTTCGACAGCTGCTAGACATCTGCTGATGTTATTTGCTTCAATTCGGTGAAAAGAAAAGAAGAAAAAAGCTGTTTTCTTATCTCTTTTTTAGACTTTATTGAAAAAGATAATTCTTACAAAAGAATATATTAGTTTAGTCTTCCATCTCTATGAATTCGCTCCCCATGAAACATCTTTCACTCATTCATTTTTGATGAAATTTTCTATTAAGCTTTCATGAACTAAATTCAAATGTATTAAAGATATCACCAGATTTCGATCTGTTCTAATGAAAATAATTTTTCACAAGTTACAACTTGTGGAAATAAGGTAAATCCCATGAAATTTCATCTGATTAAACAATATCAGAATGCTAGCAACTTCATTATGCTGATATTTTGTTTTATTTTTTTTTAGCTTTTTAGGCTGCATGTGACACCCGCAAGTTTGTTTGACAACGCGTTTTAACTACCAAATTCTAGGAATTGTTTACATTGATAAAAGCTCTTTAAAAAGCGACAGAAGAAATTTGTGATCTTTTCTCATTTTTTACAATTCTACATTTGAAAAGTAAATGCTTTTCCAGAAGTAATTATCATTCATTAGTTCCTTCTCATTCAATGGTTCTTGACATAATTTGAAGCTTTAATTAGTGCGTTCTCTGAAAAATGTTTAATTTGTTTCTGCCTTTGTAAGAGAGAAAAAGCTTTCTAATTCCAAGAAAATGTCCTGAATTGGATTTCAAGAAAGAAGTTCTTGCTGGCATCGTGAATTCGTTATTGCCGTCGCTGTCAGTTGGGCGAATGGCAGCTACAATCCCTCAGCGAAAAACTCGCATATACAAAATTTCTTTACCATTGGTTTGACTTCCAAGCCCCAATCTTCTTCCTACGTCTTAATTATTACTTCTTGTGGAAATCTGATGAATGTTAATGAGATTAGACTAATTTCAGGACGGATAAATTTCTTCGTAAGCCAGTTTTTGCTTATTAAAATGAAAATTAGTAAATCTACTTAATGAGATAAATGTATTCGGTGATTATAATTATCACCCTCCATAGCTGTCTGATGCACATCCTTTGAATGAAATGCAACGGAACTTGAAACATTGGTTATTTAGGAAATTTAGAAGAGATTGGTGCGGAACAAATTTTTTTCTCAAAATCCTATTGAGAAAACTACACTGCCTTCTGATACTAATGATAATTATCGATTAATCCTATTTCTTCACTTGAGAATGGTCTAAAGAATAAGGAAACAATGGCGCTTTTCAACTGTAGCAGCAAACAGTATTCTCCATTCTCCAACTCACCAATCACAAGATATGTTGCAAAAAATCCTCCATCTTCAAGACAATAAAAATATCATATCCTTTTCTTGTTTTGAAATTCTATTTATCAGCAGAAAATTTAGAATAATTTCTTTCGTTTGTTTTGAAACATGGTTCATCTATAAAATGAGTAAGAACTCCTTTCTTTGAAGTTTGCTCGTGTCTCAATTATTGTAATTCTTCTGCGGGAAACGTAAAGCAAACTGAAAGTTGGTCACATGATTTGCTTCTGGGCAGAAACATTAATTGCAAAGAATCTCCGATTTTACACTTTTATTAAGGGCAGCTTTTTAACTTAATAAAAAATCTAGCACAATTTAAAATTAAGAAAATGAATATTAGGATTTAAAAAAAACAACAACAACAAAACTGGGTCGTTTAATAATAAAAGCAATATTAGGAGAATGCAAATGAAGCAATATTGATTGACTTGAAACCTTATTTGTTCCTACTTAGTTAATGCAAATTTAACAATAACACTTCGATAAAAATTAACTGCTAAACATTTTTTTGCAAAATGATATCAAGGGAGTAGTCATGAAATAACTAACATAATGAACTTCCATTTTAACTTTTTGAGAAAGAGTTTACCTTTACAATACGAAAATATAAGGGTGAATCTACGGAAAACCTGTAATTCGTGTCACAGAGCAATAAATTGAAAATGATTGAAAATATTTGTCATTTTTCAAAATCACACATTGAAGTACAAAATATACTACAGTTTAGTATATTTTTTTTTTTTAATTTTATGGAATTTCCAAAAAAAAAGTTGTCGACAGAAGGTGATTCGTCACTTCCGTGGACTGTCACAAGCTACAGTTGGATAGCTTCTAAAGATCCAAACTGCTTTATTTTTTAATATTTTCAAATAATATAAATATTGTGAAATCAGAAAATAAATAAATTTAACATAATATTGAGTGAAATTTTTTTTCGAATTATCAGTAAAATTTTTTTGCAACCTCAAGTCTTGTCACAAGGTTTAGCTATCGCTTTTGTGGACATTCCTAAACTTTCTAAAAAATCCACCCGATAGTTGTCTTCCATTTCATTTAAAGACAAAAGTTTACACGGTGATTTTGGATTGGGAAGTGATTTTATTCGTCTGAGTCGCACATTTGTCACGAAAATATTACCATTTTATTCATTTTTCGTCATTTGCACAGCTCATCCCATCACTTCTGTGGTCTTGTTTAGAATCTAATTTTTCGATGGAAAAATGATTATTTCTAGGCATGATAATTGAAATATGGTAAACTTAATTTTCTGAATGACACGTGTTTTAACTTCAAAATGAAGAGCACATGGGTCAAGAAACATAAGTATTCGTCTCTTCCGTGGACATCACTTTCGTGGACATTTGGGGTCCATTTGAGAATCATCAACAATAGCGGATACTATATTTTTCACGAAGACTTGTCTTTCACTTCCAGTCTTTGTTAAATGCCAATAAGGATATTTATAATTGTGTAATGTATATATAATATAATATATGATATATGTAATTATATATTTACATTTTTATAGACGTTTAAGATTGACAGTCTAATTCATTTTTATTGTACATGATTTCCTCTTTTGATAAAAAGTTCTTTTAATTCATAAATTATTGTCTTCTATTTATTTATTTCATTTTTTTCAACGTAAATTCACTATTTCGAATATAATTTATATTAAAATTCGACATCGTTATCAACACAAGTCACTTCTGTGGACATAGGCCTACCATCATTTTTTTTTTTTTTTTTTTTAAATAACCAAAATGCGTTGACCTGAACCACGTATATCATGGATGTAAGAACGTCAAAAGCAATCATCTCAATTTTTTTGAAAAGGAAATCTTGTAATTTAAAATCTCAAAAATTTTTGACTGAAATTGTAGATTTCCTGTAGATTCACCCATAACCTTTTTATATCAATCATTAGCATAAACATAATTTGACCGAAAAATAAAGATTGTAACAGATTGTAACCACTAGAAATTGCAAATATTCCTCTCCCTAAACTTTAAGGTTAAAATTCGTAAGCTATAATTGGTAGTCTGATATACAACCACGATAACTTTTTACATCGATCACCCAGTCAGGGTGATTCATTTCTAAATAATACATGCAAAATCAGAAGAATATTGACATTCAGAACTAGAAAAGAATAAAAATATAGTAATATATAATCACATGAACAAAGACATATTTATTGCAGACAATTGTTTTGATTACATCTTACTTGTTAGCAGTTACACGTGACTGTGGAAAATGAAGAGTCTTTGTTTTAATGTGCAATATGATTTTTGGGTGTAATGTGTGTGCAACTGCACTTGAGTGAGTATTTGTCTGTATTTGAAATAAAATTATTATTATTATTATTATTATTATTAATTTTTATGTTTCAAACCTTGGGTTTCCCCAGCAAAAACAATATGGCGGGTCAAGGACCAAAGCACATACTGCCAAGTGTAAAGATGTGTGCAAGAATGATTAGGGATGTGTGCTTGTGTCCATAAATTTCCTAACTATGCGTGTAGTGTTGAGTACCACAGCCTTCTGCAGTTGTGCATAAGTGTTTTTGTGAAGTCCTAGTGTGCTGAGACTGTGGTGCAATGTATGAGGCACCAGACCAGTGGCAGACAGAACGATGGGTACAACACGTACTCGATCCTGCCTCCACTGCTTCTGGAGCTCGTGTGCTAGATCAGTGTATTTACTGATCTTGTCTGCGTGAGTTTTCTGCATGTTCTTGCTGATAGGCACTGCAATATCAATTAGATAGGTCTGTTTGTTGACCTTATCAACAAGTGTGATGTCAAGTCTGTTGTGATGTATGGTTTTGTCTGTGTGAATGGGGCGGTCCCAGTATAGTTTATATGAGGGTGATTCTAATACGCTTTGTGGTATGTACTTGTAGTACGGGACCGTGCTCTTAATAAGTGAATGTTTGTGTGCTAGTTGTTGATGAACGATCGATGCTACCTGATTGTGTCGGTGGAGGTAGTCTGTTTGAGAGAGAAGGGGACAGCCTGATATTACGTGGTCGATCGTCTCATGCGTAGTGTGGCATTTCCTGCATTTGTCGTCATGTGTGTTTGCATCGTGTAGAATGTGTTTCTTGTAATTGCGTGTGGAGATGACTTGGTCCTGTATTGCGATCATGAACCCTTCGGTCTCCCCAAACAGCCCACCACTCGTCAGCCATTTGTTCGACGCTTCCATGTCAACATGAGGCTGACTGAGTTCGTGATGATGTCTGCCATGGAGTTCCTTACGAGCCCATGATTCACGCAGCTGCTGAGTGTGGGTGTCAGGGGTGGTGAGTGTTGGAGAAGAGTTTTCGAGGTTCAGGGGTGTGAGGTGTGTGTCAGCCTTGACAATGGCTGAGTGAAGTGAGGAGTCTTCTGCTCTTTGGTGGAAATGTTCCCTAAGTGTATGTACTTGTTTTTCGTGTAGGGTGATGAGGTTGATGAGTCCTCGGCCTCCCTCCTTGCGGGGAAGAGTCATCCTTTCCGTAGCGGACTTGGGGTGGTGCATGTTGTGTTTCGTGAATGTAGTGCGTGTTGCGCGTTGTAGTGCTTCGAGTTCGGTGTTTGTCCATGGAATTATGCCGAACGAATATGTTAGTGTGGGAACGGCAAAAGTGTTGATAGCTTTAATTTTATTTCTGGCGTTGAGTTGTGTTTTGAGGATTTTGTGAACTCGAGCAAGGTATGTGTTCTTCAGTGCATTTTTGATGTTTGCGTTGTCAATGACGCGCGCTTGCTGGAAGCCCAGGTATTTGTAGGTCTCTCCCTGTTCCATGGATTGGATGGCCAAACCATGGTCCAGTTCAAAACCCTCCAAATTCGAAGTCTTCCCACGTATTATGTGTAACTTGCGGCATTTGTCAATTCCAAATTCCATCCCAATGTCTTTGGTGAACTGTGTGGTGGCTTGTAGTAAATTAGTAAGTTGTGCATTGTTTGTGGCATAGAGTTTAATGTCATCCATGTAGAGTAAGTGTGTGATTTTATATGGTGTCACAGTGCCTGTGGTAAGCCTATAACCGTGTTTTGTGTTATCTAGTATGTGGCTCAGTGGATTCAAGGCGAGGCAAAACCAAAGAGGACTCAAGGAGTCTCCCTGGAAAATACCTCTCCTTATGGGAATGGGATCTGTAGTGATGGAGGTGTTAGAGGTGCGTAGGTGTAATGTTGTGTTCCAACTCTTCATCGTGGCAGCTAAGAATGCCGTGATCTTGGGGTGTATTTTGTAGATATGAAGAGTGTGTAGGAGCCAGGAATGAGGGATAGAATCAAATGCCTTCTTGTAATCGATGTATGCGATATGTAAGCTCCTATTCTTCGCGCGTGCCTGGCGCAGGATTACAGAGTCAATAAGGAGTTGCTCCTTACAACCCTGGGAATTCCTGCGACAGCCCTTCTGCTGTTCGGAAAGAATGTTATATGTCTCGATGTGTGTGTAGATCTTGTCTGCGAGGCAGGAGGTGAGGAGTTTGTAAAGTGTGGGGAGGCAAGTGATTGGGCGGTAGTTTGCAGGTTGCGCTGTTTCAGTGTTCTTGCTCTGTAGGTATGTGACACCCTGTGTGAGGAAACGAGGCATATGTTCTGGGTGTTGGATTATGTCAGTGAGTGTAAGCGCTAGTTTTCCATGCAGGGACGTGAACCTCTTGATCCAGAAGTTCTGGACTCCGTCTGCACCAGGAGCCTTCCAGTTGTGTGCATGTTTTAGTGCTGTCTGTATGTCTGCGAGAGTAATCTCATGGAAGGACATGCAGGGTAAGTGTTCAGTGAGTTGCTGTTCCTCTGTTATCCATGGTGCTTTATCATTGTGGGGGATAGGGTTTGACCACAGAGACGACCAGTATTCATGTAAAGCCTCGCTGTTGGGAGTGTTTGTGTTAGTTGCAGTAGAGGAAGATGTAAGGGATCTGTAGAATTTTTTCTCATTGTATTGGAAAGTGTTGTTCTGTTGTTTGCGCAGAGTGCACTGTTTGTATCTCTGTAATCTTTTTGCAAGTGCACTGAGTTTTTGTTTTAGTGTGTCGAGACGTTCCTGAACCTGGTTATGATGATTTGAATGTGAAGGGCGAGTATTTATGTACTTGAATATCTTTCTAACCTGGGACATAAGTTTCTTTGTTTTGTTTCCTGCACAGTATTGTGTGAGCCTGGCTATGTCTCCTCTAAGGTCGCTGATGCGGCCCTCAAGGCGACGTCTCCAAGGGGGGATGTATTCTTGTGTTCGTGCAGTGGGAGGTATGTTGTGTTGTTTGATTCCAAAAGTTTATTTGTATTTCTTGGAGCAAAAAGCATTCCAACAACTTTAAATAGAGCTAGTTTAATTACTATAATTCTATAGATTTTCCGTTGGAGAAGAAAATTTCAGTGTCATCACTAATTCTACAGGTCGATAAGTTGTTAATTATTTTTTCTTAGGTGTCTGCTTAGAAATTACAAATACGGAGTAACATCTATTAGATAAGATTTCTTAAGTTGTTTTTTTTTTTTAAATAAGATTTTTTTTGTTTTATTTTTTGTAATTTTAGATTTAGGGGCGTTCAGGTATTAGTAAGCATTCAATTGGGGAGGGGGGGGTTAAGCTTTACTTACTTTTGCTGACAAGGGGAGGGGGGGGGATCTGAGCAATCCTTACGTAAGACAGACAAACATACATGCGTTACAATTTTGATATAATTTTGACTGTTTTAATTTATTGTTGAGCGGTATTTACTGTTAATGATTTGGTAAATCTTACGTAACCACCCCTGCAGCAGCAGGAGGGGGGGGGAGGTCATTTGCTTATTTTTGCTTACAAGGGGGGGGGGTCCAAAATGACTAAATAAATGTGCTTATGTAATACTTGAACGGCCCCTTATTAGCGAAACTGATATTAGATCAGTGTCAGTTTATATTTGAAAATTTCGAACGATTATATGCATGTTGCTGAATTTACTGGATAATGTAACTCTTTAGTTAAAGATATTTAGTGGATAATGTAACTCTAGTTAAGGAGATGAGAGATAATTAATAGGAACCTTCCAGAATTTCGAAAAATCAAACTATGTTCTGCAAAGTTGAATTCAAAGCAATCTGCATAAATTATGCGAATGAGGTCGGACGCCTGAGATGTCTAGCATGTCTGTCGAACCACGATATTGCGTAGTTTTTAGAGATAGCTCTATAACTGAATGTTCATGTAATTACGATCCCATATAATGATCACTTATAGAATCTATTCGAATTTGTTATTACGATAGATGTAATTTTTTATGATTGTTAATGGGATACTAGTTCCAATTGTTTTATGACCTTTCGTAATGACATTTTAGTGTGACCGTGTAAGTCCAAATCGTCAGACCATTTACCTTCTGTAATTGCGTTTTTTCTTACTGAGTTTATGTTTCATCACTGCCTCGATTTATTTTTAAGAGCTATTTATATAAGTTCATAAATTTTTATGGAAAATATTTTTGAAATTAAACTCTGCGATTCCTGTATTTTATTCTCCTAAGTAACTGAAAATCTTCGATTGATATCAACTTATATCTATAATATTTCATGAAAAGCTATATACATAAACAATTCATTTGCTTATAAAGTATTTGTTGGAGAAAGGGTTCAATGACCTGACAGTAAAACAGCAGTAAAGTAAGTAATTGCAATCGATATATTTTTTTGCTTTTATTTTTTTTCCTATTAAATTACGTAGCAGCATTCTGTAGTATTCAGTAAATAATGATATGTAATGTAACTTCAAGGGTTCTTTACCATTTCAATATATTATACAGTTATCTGCGACACCGTCTGGACTCGATTTATTTTGTAATGATTCGTGGCTGTAATTTTATTACGAAAGAGAGAGAGAGAGAAGGAAAAAGTCTGATCTTTCACAGAAATTGAAAAATGTCTGAATTTCAATTCAGAAATCCAATATTTACTTTTATTCTAGCTACTTCTTTCAGACTTCAAATATTGAATTCTGGGCTATCACGAACACATATTTAACAACGTTCCCGAACGAGCATAGAGTTTACTTTCCTGAAATATCAAAATAGTATTATTACATATCCGGTTGGCAAACCTCTGAATATAACATGTGATATTTTTTTTTTGGAATGAGTAAAAAGAATGACGCCGAAGAATTATTTTTAAATTTTAAATTAATAATTTAACATTTCTATCTAATTAATTAATTGATTAAAATTAATGAATTAGAAGGAAATTTGTAATGACAATTTTTTAATTAAACACTGACTTTTTTTTAAAACTTACATTTTTCTTATAGGATAAAATATTTTAATGGATAAAGGAAGAGTATTTATGATTTATTTAATAATCAGAGCAAATAGAAACTTTAAACTTTCACCTCAGTAAGTTCGGATTATTGATACTCTTCCAAGCATTATTACTATCACTTTCTTCAAATTGTTAACATTTAAAAAAAAATGAAGGAAATAAAAATGAGTTCCTACACATTAATGAAATAATAGAAGATGGGAATATGAAGAAAAAAATGTTTGTCTTGAGTAAAACGATGACAACTATTTTGTACATTGTCTTTAATCCTTTTTTTTTATCTTATTATAATTTTATCTAATTTGAAGAAACTCGGGTTAATATCATTTCAAATCAAAGTGTTAATGTGAAACTTGAAGATTTAATTTCTACGCTGCGGGAAATCAATTTAATATTGAACATTATTTTTCGACGAAAGGTGTACGTAGATATGTTAAGCGTAAAATAATTTTGCAGCTAATATATCTCGGTTGGTTTATTAAAGCCCTCAAATGCAATCCAGAGAAAATTAACCGATGTACTCAATTATGGATATCTCAGTTTCTAAATATGGTTTGACTTACTAAATATACACAGAAATCCACTTTTTTTCTGTGGTTAACTCCTCAAGAATGGCTTTCAGTAACTATATAATTACTTGTTTTTCAGATAATTCTTGTTATTTTAAAATTTCTTTTAGTTAAGTTGAGAAAATGCTTGCAGTTTGTGAATTCTTTTCATAACCTGTAAATACTCCACATTTTCATATTGGAAGATGCAAAGAATAAAGCTGAAGGAAGAGTAAGTTCCACTTAACTTTATTAGGATTTTTTAGCGGCCTCTAGGTTACTCTTGCCTGTAAAACATAGCTCTTGCTTTTATGTTTGCTGGATGTCACACACTCTAGTAGCCAAACGGTTAGAGATATTACAATGAAACCTTCACCATTGTGTTCAGGATCAAAAAGTAGGTGACCACTTCCAAAAACTCAGACCTCTAGAACCACTCCCTGATCCCCTAAAGCGTTTTCTTTTTTTTAAGGCGTTTTTAGCGGCCCCTAGGTTACAGCTTGCCTGTAAAACATTGTCTTAAATGAAAAACTATTAAGAAAATATTAGCCTTTAATTTTTTGAAACATATTTCATTTTATTTTTATTTAAGATTGTGGAAAAGCAATTATATCAAGGATGGAATTACAATTCTTTTTAATGTTTAATTTAATTTGTATTATTCCTTTTTATCTTTCTTTTAAAGGCGTTTTCAATTCATTTTTTAGCGGCGCCTAGATTACAGCTTGCCTGTAAAACATAAAGGAACGGTCTTGCTTTTGTGCTCTGGCTTTTAATTATTTTGTTTATAAAATTGTGCATATTATGGGGCCGCTTTGCTTTTGACACTGTCTAAAAGCATTAATTATTTTGTTTTTCTAACAAATAATAAAATTGTAATTTTGAGCATGTTCAGTTATGCGTCATACAGTACTTGGCTGGGGAATCGTTAACATTAGGGTTCGAAAATCATTCGGAAAGTTTTGTTTTTTATTTTTTCAGGATTTGATGTGATGTGTCAAGTTCAATCAATCCAAGCCACACTTAATTTTTCTCATTAATGAGAATCATATATAAAGGAAATTCGTCCAACTGAATTAGTGTGATGCGCATACAAAAAAAAGATAAACAGACAAGACCTCTGAATAGACGACTTCACATGATCAATCAAATATACGTATTTTTTTCCTTTTAACAAGAGTTGAATACATCTGTGATTTCGTAGGCTTACGAAATGTAAGCAAAGAAGATGGACAAGCTCTAATCAAATTTGGATTGAAAATGGAGAGTTCATTGTTCCATTATGAAGGAATTACGTACAGGAATGAAAGAAATTTTGGCTTGGGATTCGCTGGGGTTCCAAATACTAGAACGCCATAAATACTTTGCGACGACTACTTCATCATGTGGCAATGAACTGCGTACGACAGTTCCATCTTCATCTCAGGACAATATATCGCAAATGATGCTTCATCTCACCAGTCTCCAAAGTCGCAATGATAAATCTCAGTAGCGAATTTCAACATTCAAAAATAGATATTTCAAAGAGATTCACATAAATCTGAATTTAGACTTCAAAAATTTCAAAGAAACTCAACTATTATTTTCTTAAAAATAATATTCTTACTTTCATTTTTTATATATTCTGCACAATTTAGTATGAAAATTTGGAAATAGTGAAAGTAAAAACACATAATTCACATGTGTTTGATAAAAGATATTCTCAATAACATCATAAAAAAAGTTTATATTTGCTTTCTAATCTTTAATTTTTTAAAAAAATCAGAGTCCCTTTTCATAAAAAAAAAATTGAAATAAATAATAAACATTATTTATTAGTTTTGGTTTACGTTACATTAAAAATTTTAATTTTAAATTTGCTTTAATGCACATCAAAATCATCTGATTATAAACATAAGTTATAAAGTTAATATTTTAAAGAAATTAAAACATTAATTAAGTGTTTTTCAAAAGGATTTCATTCATTTCTTTGATTATTAAAAATTTCCTTATTGTATATAATTCCAAAGTGACGGATAGAATGCTGACTTTCTAGAAAGCAGGAATGTTTCAAAATGTATTTACTTCAAAAAAACTAAACAAAAAACAAACAAACAAACAAACAAACAAGTGAATATCATTTTTTGCTAAAGCATAAATTTAAGGACGACTCGTCATAATACAAAAATTTACTAATAATAATAATAATAAAATAAAAAAAATAATAAAGGAACCGTAAGGAAAAATAAGCAAAAGGTAGAAAAAAAAATAAATAGAAAAATAAGAAAAAAGAAAAAACAAACCACGCGGACATTGAAAAAAAAAGAGACCTTACCCATCAAGCTGTAGTTGACAACTGAAATGAAATGGTTGCATTTCTAACATTTAAGCTAATAGCGGAAATCCAATGAAAACAATGCCAAATATCTCGAATATGGGGGGACGTTGGATCCTGAAAATAGAGACCCTTTCCTACGGTGTTTGGGTCTCTGAGCACAATGGTGAAATCCGTTTGTCGATCCGACCTTCCGTTCGGGAATTGTTAAGGAAGGATAGACACGGACGGACGGACAGGACAAACGCAATAGCTACCGATTTTGGTCGCTATCACAATAGCTCCCAAATGGGTCGCTAAGAATCCACAAACAGGGGGGGGGATCTAGTTTTATATATACTATTTACTTACTTTTAAAATTTGGTTTTAAGTTTTATTTTCTGAAACTATTCTATTCTAAAATAAGTTCAGAAATTGGGACACTCCATTAGTACTGAGGCGTCAAGGGCCTATTATACAAGCCCGATAATTTAACAAAGGCCATAGAGAGCCAAAAAGAATAGAAAGAAAAGAAGGAAACAAACATTGGAAGAAAAGGTAACATCCATGCCGACCCTGGGATTCGAACCCAGGTTCGATTTATCAATAAAATGAGTAGGCTACCACGTAGCCCGCCAGACTTTGCCTGAACGGCGAAATTATTTTATAATTTGAGTGTTTGGTTTATTTCTTCTCAGCTCTCTGACCGCAAAATAAACAAGCGTGAAATCTTTTATCATCTGACTAATATTAAGTAATTTTCAAACTAAGCAAGATGAAACTGCAGTTTTCATTATAATTCAGTAAAAATTGAACATTCTTACTCTGACTGAAATGGTAAAAGATGGTTTAAGACAAGCCGGGAATCACAATTGACTGAGAAATGATTATTTGGTTGTCTATCTAAATCTCACGATCGTGAAATCGGATTGAAATGGAGTCCAAAGCATAAGCAATTAAATTAAATTAATGAATCAGAAGATTCTTATTACTGAGAAATTATTATACAAATGTAGATTATTATGTAAATCATTATTATTACTGATCTTGCATTAAATTCTACGAAGAGCAAATAAACAAATGTATGAAGAATGACAGACATGAAAAAATTGTTATTTGTTGTAATTTTACGATTGCTGTTGCTTTATTTAGAAAGAGAGGTATTTCTTATAGATATTTGATATTAATACTTTTATTTTTACTATACGGTTTGCGGGACGTTATATGTTACAAAACAGATTTGGATTATTCTTTGTTTACAGTTCTTCATTATAAATGAAGTCATTTGTAATTCTTTTCACATTATCTAAATTACGATGTAATTTGTTAAAAGAAAGTATTCTGTGATAGCAACTTTAAGAAAGTTAACTTTACTCAGATTTTTTTTTCAACAAGTTTAAAAATGGCTATATTTCCCATTTTTGCTTATTGTTTATTTTGCGTTCCGTTTGCATTTGTCTTCTGGGGAGGGCTCTAATTATTCATCCACTTCTGTCTGCCTGTTTGTCTCACAAACGGAAGCAGCCAGTCTTATTATTTTCTTTTTCCACCCATTGATTCAATACGATTATTTTCACTATAGATATTCTAGTTGACTTATCAGCTAAATGATCTATTTTCATATTAAGTTTAGTCATCTGTATTAAAATTTAAGAATCTCTATGTAATTTTTGTGAAGAAAACGTGTCCATTTACATTCTTCCTTACTTGTTGAATTAAATTTAGTGTGCCTGATAGAGTGATTGATATAAAAGCCGGATTCGAACCCCGGTAGAGTTCGGTGATTATTTTCCCTGATTGTTTTTCCTCCGGAAAGCGCCTTAAGGATCACCCAGCCTTCTGTCAAGCTATGGCCGTTCTTAAAGCTCGATGAGAGGCTTTCCTCTCTATTTCAACTTCGTCCTGGTAGCTACGAATCTTAGGAGCCTACCTCTCCCTCGACCCTTTACCCACCCGCCTTGGTGACCATTGTATCTTTAATACTGAATTTTGCAATCAGATGTTTGCTTTCCAAAAGTTTATATATATTCTTGTATTCTTGTATTTTATACGTATTCTTTTGTTTTTTGTTGAAAAAACTCAGGAAGTTATTACATTGGAAGTCTTGTTTTTGATTCTCTGCTGATTTGAAAATTTTATTAAAAAAGCTTTTTTTCTTTTCTTTCTTTTTATCTTGCTTCGAATTTTTGCTTCTTCCATAGAACTACTTCTGTGTTTTTTTTGGTCGTTGAGGTGAGAAAGATGAATTTCACGAATAAAACATATCTTCTTCTGAAAAGAGATTGCATGTCTTTCTGAGACTGAGCAAGAATTGGAATTCCTGATGAAACTCCTTCTTTTCTGATATGTCTTGGGAGACGAAGTTTGGAGTTCGCAACCAGAGTAGGGGGGTGAAGGATCACGTGAAGCAACGTTGAATGCGAAACGATCTTATCCCGCCAATTGATTCATCTGTGCGATCCCACCGGGCTTGTGTTGATCTAAAGAGCGATCAGTTGGTGTCTCTACGTGCCAAATGAAGTGACGCCACATTTTAAGCGACCATCTTTGAATCGAAAAGTTTCGTAATTGACGCAATAAAAAAGTTGAGATCTGATAAGTTATCATCAAAAAATAGAATGAATAGGCAAGATTTTTCTTCGAAACCCATAAATGAAAGGGAAAAAAAAATCTTTCATTTAAGCCTGCCAAAATATTTTACATAAAAAATAAGAAAAAGAGTGAAAAAAAAAATACTAATTATTTAAATGACGTCTCTTTTTCGTGAAAAAAATAAAAGTTTCCTTTTTTTTTTTACTTCCTTGTTTTACTACACGAAAAGCTGTTTTTAGCATCGAAGCGATTTATTGGCGGCGGTGCCAATTAAACAGATTAGGATTCATGAAAAATTCATACTTATACAGTGCAACTTGGATAATTCGAAGCTGAAGGGACCACTACAAAACTTCAAATTATCCAAGACTTCGAATTAAAGAAGTTACATCTTTTAACTTTAATTTCAGGTCCACTGAATGCTTGAAAAGATTATTCTGTCAATAAGTAAATATTTATTCAGAAAGATCATGGTATGAAAGGCTTAAACACTATATGTATGTAAACAAAATAAGATTTATATTACATAAGCTACAGTAAATATTACATTCAATACAGAAAATTATAGTTTTTCAAAAAATTGTGCAATGTCTGATTGTTTTGTAGAATTCAGTCGCTTAAGGTTAGCAAAATCATCAAGCATGTTTAGTGAAAGGAAAACAGCTTCACTTACGTTGGTTTGTCCTTCAATGTACCGTCGAAAATAGGCGCTATCCCGTACTCATTGGCGATTTGGCATTTCTTCTTTACACCGTTTTCCACCTCGCGAATGACGGCGACCTTTTCAGCGAACGTTAAATTCTTGTACACGCGTGGTTTACTGAAAGACATGGTGACACTGACAGCAGGAAGCTCGAATGGCGTCTGAAGTGTCAAGTGTCGAATGGCGTCACGTGTCGAACGATGGCGGGAAGGGATTTCAGTTGTCACATGTCGAATTTCTTAACGATGAAACGCCGAAAAGTCGTTATGGTTCGAAATTTTTTATAAAAGGAAGTTGAACTTCGAATTATCTACGATTTTTTAACATTGATTTAATAAGAAATTCAAGGGACCAAGAGAAATCTTCGAATTAACCACGATTTCGAATTAAAGACGTTCGAATTATCCAAGTTCCACTGTATTATCTTCAAACACAAGGATTGGGCGTATGTTGACATTTTAAATGGATTTTTACAAAAGAAAAACTTCATTCAACTAACATTATTAATTAACAATTTAAATATGTTTGTAAGGTTAATAATTAGATAAAAATATCAGTTATTATGATAACACTAATGAGATTTTATGTTATGTGTATTATCTATATATATTTAATTTTGGGGGCTTACATCGTCCAAATAAAAGCATATTTTATCTTCTGTTGAGATATTTTTCTTGAGTGGTCCCTGAAGAAGGTGGGTGTTTGTGTGAAATAGGATTTTTTTTTGGTTGGATAGTAAATTTAAATTTTTAGGGCATATTACTGAATTTTTCAAACTCGTAAATGCTTGTATTTATCTAAAAATCTTAGTCATAAAAAAAAAGGGCCTTACTAATCATTTATCTTAATTCTCATTTTGAGAAATAAATTAGCCAGAAAAAATACTGAATAGTTTCACTCTTAATTAACCGCACTTCATCCATAATTTATTTTACTTATTTAATTTACAATTAAGGGAGTTATTTTACTTATTTAATTTACAATTAGGGGAGTTATTTTACTTATTTAATTTACAATTAGGGGAGTTGCTTTAATTACTAATGAAAACAATACGTTGAGAAAAATGCTACTTTACACAAAATGTTATTTATATTTTTATTTTTTTATAGCATAAATCATTTGTTGATTATTTATTACAGGAAGTTGAGTTTTGGCAAAGAAGCGATTTATACTCGAAACATATGTTTATTCTATTGATGTATTTCCTTGTAATGATAACAGAATATATCATTCGAGTGATTCATATAAATAAGGATCTTTTTCCACTAGTGAACGGATATTGGAAATTTATGGTAATAAATAGAGAGAATCATAAATAAAATAAATGATCTAGTAAATAAGCGCGAATGACCAACCGTTGGACTGCTAATACAAAAACAAAATCATCAGTCAGTAAATTAAGTGCGTAATATGAGGAACACCATCGTTTGATGAGATAACCCTTCAAATTAACAGTTGATTCATTATATAAAGATTATTTCTTTTTAAGATTTTCTAGCTTTGTAATATTTGCTGTAATAAAAGCCTTATGGGGCTTGTATTCTCTGTCAATTCCTAAATAATTGTTAAGCTTAATTTTCTGTTTGGTCCTGTCTCATTATTTCAATTTTCTCAAAAATGGCATATCTTGTTATTACATGTGTTTATGTTTGTCTGTTTTTCCTAATCTTGCTAAGTGAAAGCAGCCAAAAACTTGTTGTTTTTTTGTGTGTGTTTTTTTTAAAGCATTAAGTATTCTCGTATTTTTTTTTTTTCATGGTATTAGACACAGATTATTTTGCCAAAAGAATCAAGTGCCAAAAAAAAAAAAAAAAGAAAGAAAAAGAAAAAGAAATTGATGTCATTTTTTAAACTTTTGGAATTAACAATTTTTAAATTTTTATTAGAAGAGCTATGAAACAACATTTCATGATAAATTAATTTCTTAAAATAGTCATAAATAAAAAAAATAAAAAAATCTCTTTAAGCTACAATTGCTGCAATCTTCAAAAATATTCATTTCTAACGTCAAGTACAATATTCAAGTTAAATTTGCTTAAAAAAAAGAAAACAGAGTTTTACTATTTAAAAGTTTGATATTTGGAACATTCTTCATTAGAAATATTTTTTTTTTTAGTCCTCTATGTATTTTGTTTTCAGGTAAGCCTAATTCTCGAGATAATGTCTACAATTCCGGTAGATTCATTTTGTTAGTCCTAATTTATTACCTATGACTGTTCATTTTGTGTTAATTACTCAACTTCACTAAGCACAAGATGTCAATTATTATTAAAAAGGAATCTGTAGCATTTCTCCCAGTGATTATGGAAGCAAGATTCCATAACAACTATCATTAAGGCTATAAAAACAAAAAGTACTGCACGACATTTTTTTTTTTCAATGGCCGTAATTCTTCATTAGCACGCAGTTACAAACGAGCTTCTAGTTGATCTCATTCTTTTTTTTTTTTAATTCTAATTTATTTATTTATTTATTTATAGTTGCTAATTTACATTAAACAAAATATTTTTGCTGGCTTGGGTGTTTTTTTTTAAAATTCAATTTTATTATTAAAATCGTTTTGTATGTACGTTTCGTATCCTAGTTTCTGAAGATTTATTCAGGTGGTGCGTGTATTTGCGAGTGGGGGAGTGAGGGTAATTACGCGCTTTGGTTCGTTCAATAGAAGACTGCTGTTTATTGCATTCCAGATGATGCACTTCACTTAATGGGCGTATTTACTCCTCTCGCTCTGCATTGAGCCACCATTGAAAAAAGAAAAAAAAAATACATTATTGAAGTTTCAATTTCTTTTTTAACCTATTAAAGGTTTCTATTAATGGGACTTAAAGATGCCTGGAATATTAGTTAAAGACAATTGCTAATAGAAATTTACACAAGAGTATAATTAATTTATCACTTAAACTAATAGTATCTGCTAATAAAAAAAAGACGCAAAGCTAAGTGTAATAAATAAGAGTTGTATCTGAAATTAAAATTACTAGGGCTTTTTTCCCCAGATATTCTTTAGAATTATCAATAAAAGGCTTATTGTGAATTGATGGAAGTTAAAAAAAAAGAAGGAAAAAGGAAAATGACAGCCATGGTTGAAACAGATCATGCTTTGCAGAAGAACACTTTAATTTGTTCCCTATCCCATCCAAAAACCAGTTGTTATTTTTTGTTTTTTTAGTTAATTAAAAAAAATGATAACAATGATAACATTCCTTCCCTTACAATCACTTCTTCCCTTACAATTCAGAAATTCATTACTTTAGCTATTCTTTTTTTTCCCCTACTAAATTAGTTTAAATGAATATAAAATTTAAAATTATGTTATTTTTGCTTAAGTTAATTACAAAACTATAAACTATAAAACTATATATAGAAAATATAGTTTTACAAAATTATTTATAGTTATAAAACTATGTAATTTATAAAACTATATATTTACAAAAGTATATTTCATTAAGTAAGTTTTACGAAATATTTATTAAAAGTATCAATCTTTTAGAGCAATGGGACAGTAATAATAATCATAATTATAACATTCATGTTTAAATAATTATCTTCGCTCTTTCTAAAGATAATTGCTTCAACTGAACAAATAAATAAATGAGAAGAGAAATTGTGAAAGACAAGTAAACTAATCACAGCAAAATAAAATATTGATTTTAATAAATCATCTGAGTTGCAACCCCATGATGCAAAATGGGTGATCACGAACAATGAAATCATTGTTAGTGCAATTAGGAAAGACATTAATTTGAATTTTAATTGAAATAAATAGCATGGGACTTTAAAGTACATATGGGGAAACTGGTCTTTACTGTAGTTTAAAAAAAAATAGTTTATTTTGAAATAAAAAGTACAACAGTTCTTTTTTTTCCTGGTGAAAACCTTTTATGTTTGCCATTAAAAAAAAATAAAACTCTTTTAATTTTGTTTTCTTTTAAAACAGATACTTCGTGTTTTGAAACTTTAATTAAAAAAGATACATCTTTAGAATTTCGTTCAATTACTTTAGGGATGCGTCTCATTATTTTCTACCAACTAATATTAAAAAGCAACGAATCGATAACATAATGCCAGAAACAAAACTATAAGCAAACTCCATAAAATATTGTCGTCATATGACGGTTATTAACCTAGATCGACAATTGTTTTTCTATTCCACAGACAGCTCACTGCTATTACTTTGCTTATTGTAAAGAATTATTGAGTTAAATTCAAATGCTTTTTTGTCTGCTTGCTTTTTAATTGTAGGCTAATTGATTATTCATGAAACCCTACGGTCCATTGTAAATATCTGAGACTAGTTATTGGCTAAAAATGACATGGATATATATACCCTTCTTTCTATTAGGTAATCATAAAAATGAATTTAAAATATCACTATTGATTATTTTATGACTGAATTGAAAGAAAGCATACAATAAAAATCGCTCTTAGCCACCTAATAAAAGTGGAAAAATATTGAAAACTTTCTCTTTTTTTTATTATTTAATGTCTTGAAAACGACAAAAACTGAAACCTACCTTTATTTTCAAATTATCTGCTGAATACAAACCGTTAACATTTTTCATTTTTTGAAAAAAATAATTACATCCACATTACTTAATTAAGTTGTGTAAATTGGATTAATTTTAATCCTATGAAACAAAATTAACGGATTAGCTAAAAGGATTAATAACAATTGTTTAAGACATCCATAGAAATCCATTGCTTAGTTTCAAACAATGCGGGGATTTTCGAAGCCGTTAATTACTTGACATGGAGCCACTTGGAAGAGATTTGAAATATTCAAAGTTAGATCATCTCTAGTCCTTAAATATGAATACCAAGTTTCAAGAAGATCCATTAGTGGTTCAAAAATGATTAGGAGAAGGTTCACACAAACGACGCAGACTGAATAATTTGATTTGCTTAGAAAGTAGGCTAAAAAGAAATCTGTATCATTATGTTGAAAATATTGTACTGGTGTTTGTGGGAGAGTGTTTTGGGATCTAAAGACAACGAGTCAAGTTCTGCAAATGAACAGAATTAATTTATTAAATGCAAAACATTGGTTTTTATAGTATTTACAAAGCTTGATTTGATTGGCTAAGTAATTAAAAATATACAGAATGATTGGAGAAAAACATAACGAATTTAAATTAATTAGCTGATTCAACGGCTGCAACGGAAAAGAATTTAAAAATAAACAGAACATCAGTGATTAGGAGATGCAGAGGAATAACGGTTAAGGATTGAAATCAATAGAGATAAATCATTTCTACAAAAATACAGATAAATAAATTAATTCTAAAAATATTTATGTTCAAACTATTACAATATTAAATAGGGTTATCTTCATTTCAAATGTATTTGTTTTTGTTTGCTTTGTAAATAGACGTCTTAAAAATCTACAATCATGACGGGTTTAATGTTCACAGTGATCAATAACAGACTTTGGTTCAGGTTTTCGATAGCGTCCAAGATCCCAAACCTGGTTATATTTCCATGACCTGAATGATCAAAATCCAGTGCTGGAAATTTGGTATTTAATGAGTATCAAAGATGACAATAAACGATAAAATAATAATAATAATAATAATAATAATAATAATAATAATAAGACAATAGATTTAACGTGCGTTAGTATATTTTTACAGTAAAATAAAACAAAGAACGCACATAACTAAACAAAACACAAATTCACTGAGCTATTTTTTTATATTTGTGCTGGAAATTGGAGACAGTACTGTTTCGAGGCTTATTGGGCTCTCATCAGTCCAAATCCATCCAGCATACCAAGCTCAGTGAAATGGGACGATATACAAAACGGACAAACATACAAATCAATGACCCCTGAATTACAAAAACATCAAAATAAAATAAAGAATAAAAAGGGATGAATAATTAATGAATTTGTGTTTTGTTTAGTTATGTGCGTTCTTTGTTTTATTTTACTGTAAAAATGTACTAACGCACGTTAAATCTATTGTATAATTACTAATCTTGTTATAAATTAATTTCTTGATGCTACGCTAAACGCTAGCGGGGATTAATTATTTACCCCTTTTGATTCGTTATTTTATTTTGATGTTTTTGTAATTCAGGGGTCATTGATTTGAATGTTTGTCCGTTTTTGTATATCGTTCCGTTTCACTGAGCTTGGTATGCTGGATGGATTTGGACTGATGAGAGGCCAATAAGCCTCGAAACAGTACTGTCTCCAATTTCCAGCACAAATATAAAAAAAAACTCAGTGAATTTCTGTTTTGTTTAGTTATGTGCGTTCTTTGTTTTATTTTACTGTAAAAATAATAATAATAATAATAATAATAATAATAATAAAAAAATAATGATAAATGAAGCTTAATATTTGCTTTTTTTTATTCTTTTGTCTTCGAGAAACGATAATGTATTTAAAATGAATTTATAGGACCCAAATTTGACTTTGTCTATTTAAGGTCTTTTGATAATTTGCAGGGAAATGAGTTTGATATTATGTGACACTGAAGCATGGACTAGAATTTTTGAGAATAAACATTGGTTTAAATAAATTCAGAATGTATTCAGTTGAACTGTTTTGAAAGCAATTTGCTGTGGTGAAGTTATAGACTTAGGTTATTTGTTGCAAATTTGCCATATAAATAAAAAATATGAAACCAATATCCCCCAATAACTACTTCGTGAGATATGTTTGAAAATGAGCCACTAATTTATCAATGTTGGTTCGTTTTAAACTAATGAATACATACCTAAAAGATATTAGGAATTTTATTTGCTTAGCTTTTGTTTTCTCGCTTACGTTTGGAATCTTGCCAAAGTCGTATTTAAAAGAAAAATAATGATCTTTTAAGTTTATGTTTCCCAATTTATTGCTACCATAACCGACAGACATTTTATCGGATGCAAATTCCGTGTGGTATAAGCTAAATACAGCTGATTACCAACCAAACTGCCAGTTAATCAGTTTTCCTTTAGTTTTTCACACATTTGGGAAATGATCTCATTTTGGTTCAATTTTCTGGTCGGTAAAACCGAGGCTTAGAAATGAGCAAACCTGTTGGCGTTATTCTTTGTTGACTTAGGAAAATGAAAATCCAAGCGGAAGAAATGCTTTTTCCGCAAATCTTATTCGCTGTTGACATCTTTTCACTGCCTAATGATCGCTTTTAAATTGAAGGTATAGGGAAGGGTTTAGGGTTCATTTAGAGGTGTTTGTGTCGATGGGGTTTGGGTCAATTCGATCGATCGAATGCACGTGCAGATCGCTAATGAAGTTTCGGTTTTAACAGTGAAAACAAACACGTCTTAATTAGAATTTATGCGACTACATTGTTTGTCTGGTGTCTTTTGTTAAGTCAAGATAGAAGAAGAAGGCAGTCATATATGACAACCACTAACTTTAACAACTTCAGTAATCTCAATTGAAATTCGGTTACAATTTAGCCACTTCTAAAACCTCTGCATTACATTTTAGAAACAACACTTTTTTATAATATAATAACAATAAAAAGATATTAAACCTATTTAAAAAAAAATCGTCAGTTCAGTTTTTGATTTTTCTTTTGGGAAAAGTAATAAAATAGTGAGCTCTTCCAAACTTTTAGTTTCTGATAAAAACATTTTAATCATTTTCTTTTGTGTGTGTATAACAATATCTTTATTATTTTAAACATTAAAGATTTATTGAACTTTAATATTATAAGGAAGGTTTAAAGATAAACTAGTTTTAAGTGAAAATTTTGAGAGACTAAGAAAAAATAGCAGTATTTCAATTTTTGTAAAATCTCTCTACTTAATAATAAAAAATATATATTATATAATTCAGAAAAGATTTAAAGTATCTATCAAGTATCGTATCGATTACCAGATTGCCTGGTTTGTATAAGTTTGTTAAGTTAAATTCCTATTAACTTAAATTTTATTTTAGCCATTTTGTAGGGTTTTTTTTTTTTTTTGTTATTTTAGATTATTGTAACCCTTACTGATCATTCCTATCATGCCATGAAAAGCTTATTATTTTTGCAATGGATAAAACAAGAGACTTTGTATAAGACATTTCTTCTTTTTTTTATAGAAGTCAGAAAACAATTTATTGTACATGCAAATGAGGACCTTCTTCATGTATAAGGAAAGCACAATGTAGTATACAGATTAAAAATAAGTATATAGATGCTTTACGATGAGGTTAAACTCCGATAAACCCATTGTAAGTAGAAAATGTTGTATATGAATATATGAATTCAATATGAATATGAATATGGTAAGACAAATAGTAGAAAAAAGTAAATAATTGTTCTTGAAAAGTGAATAAATGAATACAAGTTTATCCTTTCAAAGTTTGATGAATACTGAATGCTATCGCACCATTGTAAAGTCGAAATTTCGTAAAGCGAACCATCGTAAAGCTAGGAACTGTATTTGGAAAAGTTTATGCTTTGACATACAAGTTAAAACACATGGAATGAAGGTTAAATAAAAGTAACTTTTTAACTTTTTATAAAAAAAGTTAACATACACGTTTCAAAACTAGTTTTCTAGTCTAGGAGTAAATATATCACTTAAATTCGAAAATAAATAAATAAATAAATGCAATAATTTAAGATCCCGCAAATATAATTATTTTTCTTCTTTTCTTTTTCCTTAGCTTGTTTTTTGTTAATCTTTTATTTCAGTAACTGATTATATTTCCATTGTTGATAAGGCCTGTGATCTACAGAGTGAATTATTTTTCTACCTATTAACAAATGGAAAAGTTTCTTATTTCATCATAAAAATTTGTATCTCCAATTAATCTGTAAAAAAAAAATTGAAACGCACGGTTTTAATCTTTTTATTCCTCTTTTATAAAATGTTCACTATTTTAACTTATATGTTTTGACAGAACCTTCTCAAAGCTCAGTTATATACAGGTTCAGAAATTTATATATATATGTGTAGTTTCCTCCATGTATTTGACGGAGGTTTTCATTTATATCTTTAATGATTTCTCTAAATAAATTGCGTTTTAGAGTGCTTCTTTGGAATTGCAAACGTTAACGATTTTGTTGCAGACATTAGAATCATTAATTAAGGACTTAAATAACCAAAATACCAAAGTTCTGCATGTCAAAAAAAAAAAAAAAAATGGATAGCATCAAAGAATCGAATTATCAAAACAGACTATAATTGGATGACCAGTTTATCTAACCAGTCTCATATTACGTTCGCGATCGAATTGAAACGTCGGTATTTGTTTTCCTTTATCCTTTTGTTATTCTTTTCTGAATTTTCTAATTAATTAGAATGATTGCTAAAATTGAAAATGTTTGTTGCTTTTAGAGTCACTTAGTTTTCTTCGGATTTGTTTGATTTTGCGATTTTGTGTTGTAAGGGCGCCGTCATTGAGTAAACGTCATGGTTGGACCTCCTCAATATTTTGGAATTGACTAACAGCTACACCCATTTAGCGGCTCTGAGTTTCTTACAGTAGACAAAGAACCTATCAGTGTAATTTGAGCATCGTGGATGTTCATGCATGCTGTATGATCATATTTGGGCATTTTGATGAATTCAGTTATAATTATGATTTGATCACAAAACAAAGCTTTCAGTTATTCCTGCCTTACATCATAACAATTTGTAAAATATTTGCATTTTATTTTATTGCTCCAGTTGCTACGAGATATTTAGGAAAAATAATACAATTGGATCCCAATTATTGGATCCCTTGCCAAATGGACCACAGATCTATCCTTGACAAAGCTACTTAGAATGTTACTCTGAACAACTTCTATATATTTTTCTTTTTTAAGTTTGAAGAATGAGGATAAATAGGTTATTTATTTCGTAATCCATAAATCAGAATCCATTTTATTGCATGATACAGGATATAGAAAGACTTAAAATACATAAAATGATAGGAAGAAAATATTAAAATCACTCTCAGAGTCCTAAAGACGGAGAACTTGGAGATTAAATGGACAAGCAAAGCATTATGAGGCTCCTAGGGTGACATTAAAATGCACCTTGGATGCCAAAAATTCTCCCAATATTGAAGAGAAGAAATTTACCGGCATCTGAGCCACTTGTCACCTGCCGAAAAGGAAGACTAGTCGATCAGAAGAAAGAATATTCAACTTTACTATTCTCATTGCCAAAGTCAAGAATGTTGGTATTTCTAGTGTTAAAAACCTTACATGCAGTAAAGACTTAAGTCCAAAAAGAAATTAAAGCCAAGGAATGGTGCAACAACTTCATGAAAAGGCATAAAGATTTTTCTTTCAGGCAATTTTAGGAGCAACCCCATGGTATGAGATATACAATTACTACTTAATTCCTTTTTTTTTATAATATTATTGGATTTGATATCCTTTTCAATCTCATTTGTATGAGATGACATTAGTTTCATAAAGTTGAATACTGTTCTTTACATTAATTATATTTGTTTATTATTGTCTCTATTATTTTCCTGAATAATTGAATATTTTCTCATGACATCATTGTGTACTAATTTTATATTTACTACTGGGGAATTTCAAAATGTGAGAGTACAAAAGATGTAAAAATGAATGACTATTATCCATTCCGGGATTCCATCCGATCCATACATGTAAAACATCTGTATATCGATGACATATTTATAAAACATTTACTGGAATTAAACATGAATAAATAAGAATAAATAAGAATGGCTTACCATATTTTATATTAAATAATGATTACAATATATTAGGAGAGTATTCAACTAGTAAATAATTTCCATAAAGCAGGATTTGACTATCAAAACACCCATTGAAAATTCCTTCATTTTATGTCGTCACAGGATGAAATTAATGAAATATGTTGACTTTTCAATCGGAATTAACATTTGAAGAATGAATTTTAACGGAATTAAAAAAGTAAATAATTTAATGTTTAATGAAACTATTGAAGAGGTTGAAATCTTAGTAATTTCCCTTTTGACACCATTCTCTAGAGGAAAAGAGAAGTAGTATTTTGAAATGATCAAGTTTATCTCCCGAACAAGTTGAATTGTTTGTAAATTATAATTATGGTATCAACAATAATTGCTAAGCTAAAAATAAATGACATAATTAAAAACTCAAATTTGTAAACATATATTCTACAGTTCGCATCTAATTATTGTTACAGCATTGAAAGAGTTAAGTGGAGTATTTCGGTTTCTTATTCCGCGTCAGAAAATGATTGTTATATGATCAGAGTGTATTGTGTATTGAACAGTCGATATTTATATCATCATCTAATATTAATTCAAATATATGATGCTTTTAAAATGAACGTTACTTTTATATAAACAATAAATAATTTGTAAATTTTCGGGCACTGAAAGGCGAGGAGACTTCAATTTAAAATAACTGAACAGAAAAGTTGTTTATTCTGTAAGAACCATTGTATCCAGAGTATTTCCCATCTATTTAGTTAACGCTGAGATGAATGATATAAATATTAGACGAAATCCCGAACCGAAACGGTAAAAGCTGGAGACACCAACCTTTGTTATCTCCCTTTCCCTTAGGAGGTATTATATCCTAATGTTTGGGGCTCCAGCCCCCAGGAATCATCACATAACAAGTTTAGTTCAGTTGCAACCGTATACTATTAGTATACTTAATAATATTATACGGTACTTAAATATATTATAATTATAAGTATATTAATATAGTTATAATAAATAGACTTATTTTAAATTTGGAGTCGAATTTTAAATCTCCAAAGAACTATTTTACCTCTTATTTTGCCTTTCGATGCTGCTTAACCTTCATTTTCAACCAAATTTCTGATTACAGGTCACATTTGTGTAAGGCTGAATAGACCTGTTTTGGAGTGAACTCACCACTTCTACATGATTTCTCTATCTCATACTTCATCTTCTTTCAGTGACTAGAAATCCCCATTTAAGCCTTAAATCTAATTAGATTTTTAATTGGAACTCATGTTAATACAATGAATTTCCGAATGAACCGTCCAGAGCAACGCCGGTAATTTTGCTGTAATACAATATAGAAGATCTGGTATAAAATGTTGTTGACAATTAGGGCTTATCGCAGCCCATTATTGGATTAGAACAACCTATGCTCATATCTTGGAAACAATAATCCTGTATATTGTAAATGAGAGAATCCAGTTATTGATCTCGAATCTCACTGAACTATATAGTTTCTATGCATATTTTGACTGGAAAATGGAAAGGTCTTTAGTGATAAGAACCTTCTGAATGGATGAGAGTAATTGACGAAAGATAAAGATTGCATAGGGCGACATGTATGTAACAAACACCCAATCACGACACGAAAACGACCTCTTGTTTCTAGAGAGCTATACTAGAACATCTTATCATCAACCTAGAGGCAATCTCTTTTTTTTTTTTTTTTTTTTGAGAGTGTTTTACTCCGATATTCTAACTTAAACCAATGTCTGTGCAGTCAGCAGAACCAAATAAGATCTATACGACTTTATGTTTTTCTTTGGTCTATGAAGTCATCAGTTCTGTTCCCAGAAGAGCATATATGAAAAGTATTAAGGGGGTTTTATCCTCAAACTCCGTACATGCAGTTATCCACTCTTAGTTGATAGTTCAAGCAAATAACATCCAACATTTTTTCGACTAACTGTTTGATTCAGCACATTGTATTCCAGCATCCAGGGATCTTAGCCGATACTGTCTCCAAACATACGAACAGTTTGCCTTGATATCTCAACTAAGACTTACTGTAATGCTGAAAAAAGTAAATTTTACCCTTTAACTAAATTTTATATTATTGCGGACTTAGATTGAAAGCTTAATTCATTTACAATATTCTTGTTTCCTTTTCTGTTATAATAATAAATTTATCTTTTTGTCTAAATAAAAGAATAAAAGCAGCAATGCCAGTTTATGTACTTAGACGATTTTTGAATGAAGCATCGAAATAAATAACTCCATAATTTTGGTAATTAAACAGAATATGACCATCATTGACCTAAACCAACTGATATGTTGATAAGCTTAATCAATTCTAACTGTTAGTGAAAAGATGATTTTTGAAATAAACCAAGAAAAATATAAATATATAAGATTTAAAGTAAAGAATTTAAACTAGAAGATTTTATTTGATCAATTATGTATCTACTTTTAAGTACTTGTAGGTTAATAATTTCTAAGTATAATAGGATGCAGTCATTGGCACCGATGTGGTTGTTTGAGGGAGGACAAGTTGATAGGGATTGTCAACCACCTTGCAGTGCATCCGAAAATGGAGGAAATTTAGCATTTTGGAATTTTTTTTTGTTGGAAAGTCATCGTTTTCTTTGAAAACACCTTTTTATCAATCTGGTAAAAGGACAGAATGATGTTTGTTTTTTGTTTTATTTTTATTTTAGTTGAATAGCAAGGACCATCAAACCTCCCCAATCCAAATCCAAATTCTTGGCCACGTCTCTGGATACAACAGAATGAAGAAACAGACTAATGTGAATACTAGTTTCAATTAAAAATCTCACAAATTAGAATGAAATATTAGAACAAAATGAAAACAAAATATAGCGAAGGCCTTAGAGAAAACCAGTAGATACTTTTCAAAACAAAGATATTCAGTACGAAGACACGAACAGGTAGAAGTTCAAAATTGCTTAAAAAGAAAGTACACGATCTGCAAAACAGTTAACAACAGAGGAAATTACAATTCATACAAACTTCTCATCAACATGCTAATAAATGAATAAAGGTTGCAGATAACAGCCTACAATTATTGAAAATGCTGTTATTTACTCAAGAGAATATCAGTTAAGAAAATAGTGTTAAAAACCTAGAGCAGCTGAAAAAAATTTTAGAAAACTATTTTGTACTGAAACAAATCAATTTTGAATGATAATATCAGGCTTTGGAAGTAAGAGAATTTTGAAAATTTCTTTAAGAAGCAAAGAAGAGAATTTCTTTCAGTAGTTTCACGGAAAAAAAACCGCTGTAGATCTCTGAAAAACCTCAACGAAACTGCATTACCTGTCTTTACTTAACAAGTAAAAACTTAATTATGTGCTGCTATCTCATGAAAGGTGTAGAAAGACCACACTGAACAAAGCAAAGACGTGCTTCTATATGAGAACCAGAAACGGAGCAGCTATTATCAAAAAAGAAAAAAAATACAAAAAGGAAAAGGTATTCAAAATAAGAGATAATAAAGTAAATTAAAGTAAAGTAGATTCACTTTCTGGACTAGGTTATATTAAAAATGAGTAGAAAATGTCAAGAAAACAAAAGGCGAAGAAATTTTAAAATCGAAAAGAAAAACTGAACTTGGGTAACTGCAACACATGAATGTTTTCGATTTAAAAAAAAGGTCAAATAAAACGTACCACTTGTCATAGAACAAAAAGAACTCTGGTTATCAAGAAATGTAATTATTTCGTTTGATTGATGCTTGTTATACCTTGTCTTATTTTAAATTATATGTTCTATAATTTCGCCCCAATGCTAATCGTTAAATTAAAAAAGAAACAAAAAAAAACCACTGGAAAATATTCAGCACTGTTAATAAATAAAGTAAGAAAAAAAATATAATAATTACAAATAAAAATTAAAGTTACCTTGACCTATTTTTTTTTGTAATATTTTTCTAATAAAATTTCTGAAAACAAGTTTATGGGTATTCAAATTCAAATTCAAATTCAAATTCGGTTATTTATTTAATTATAAATATATGAAAAAAGAATAGTGTATTTTTTTTTTACTAGAAATTACTTGAACGCGCATACGCTCTATCATATACTCACATCTAATTAAGTGGCATTGTTTTTAAATGTTCACATTTCTACTTTACTAGGCATAAAATTATCTTTCTCTTTGAAGTAAGTTATTAGATTATAACAGCTTGAATTCAATGTATTTATAATTAGTTGGGATTGCAAAGCTGTAGAAATGAATCTACATTTCAAATTATTTTACTGAAAGGTTTTAACATTATAGTAGATGAAACTGTTTTCCGCCCAAAGTATCTATTTTTAAATGTTTACCGGCTTTGCTTGGATACAGATTTCCTGTTATCCTGCTTCTCTAAAGATTTAAGAAATTACATCTCAATTTAAATGAGATTAAGGAAAGTTTTATTAAATTCATTTCTCCTCTCAAGCAGAACGTAATGTGAAAAGTTTTCAGTTCCCTTTTGTTTAATCGATATTTTTTAAGACTTTTATCTTTTCCTCTGAAATGGTAGGCATATAAAATGAAATGTATTCTTCTTCAGTGCTATCACAATTTAAACATGCCAAACAGACTGAAATCTAATTCTTCTTTTATTGTATTTAGTGTCAACGATTTGGTTTGGAAAAGAAACGATCTTCAGTTATTTCAAAAAAATTTCAATGCTTAATTTCAATGCTTAAATAACTGAAGCATTGAATTTTTTTAAAAAAAAATTAATTGTATGGAGCTATTTTTATTCTTTAAATACCAATACAAAGCTTTATAATTATAGAATCATTGAATCTTTCGAACAAAACTTCCAACTTTTCACTGATTGTTGGTAGATTTTGTTTCTTTTGCCATCCTTTGATTTGATTCAAAGTATTTAGGATGTTAATTAATTGGTTTGCCATTTCGAATAATTTTGGGAAAAGTATTGTCAATATGTTTAGCTTTGTTCATGATTTTCAATTCTGAAAAATGAAACGAAATTAATAAAAAAAAATCCTCATTAAATTAACCACAGCCAATTTAAACCAACTGACTTTAATTATTAAAATAGACCAAAATAATTTCTGATGTATAAAACAATAACTGTAATTCTTACGATTGACGGAGATTTTAAAAATAGAAGAAAACATCTGAATTGAAAGACTTTGTACTAAAAAAGTCTAATTTTAATTTTGCATCTGCTTAATTAAAAGCAGCATATTTCACTAAATTTTCATTCTTGGTTTGAAGACTGATAGTAAAAAAAAACCCGTAATTTTAATGTGTAGCCGGTTTGAGTTGTAATGGTGTAATATAAAAGGTACAAAAAACGCATTTAAATAATAGTTTAATCTGGAAAAGTATTTGTAATAGGACTAATTTTGTTTATTATTTTATCATATTACTGAAATGTTGTTTGACTTTCTATGTAAATTTTTTGCTATTTTTATGAGCAAATTTCTCGACAAATCTAAACCCAGAAATTTTGAATATAAAGAACAACTCATTTCCCATCGATAAACATTCCTGCTAAGTTCCAGAAAGATCGTTATCTGGAATCAAAGCGTTATAAATGCATATACAAACATTTACTAAAATCAGAGATACACTGTACATTTCTTGGTGAAGATTTCAAAAAATACGTTTAAATGTAAATGATTTTTTATATGATACTTTAAATATTATAAATTATATTACTTAGTTAAAAAGTTTTTTCCTCGACCAAACGGATGGTCTTATTCAAGGTTTTCAGAAATTTTATCTGTGGGAGGCCAGGAAAACAATTTACTGCATTTTTTTATGTTTTAAACATAAAAAGCATTCAGTTGATGCCCAAGCGCAAGTAGATTTTCGTTGAGAGATAAGATGGAGAATACTATTGGTTCCAGCATTTCACTGAGATCATGCCTGAAGATATACAACTAGGAAAGTTTGATGATGCTGTTTGTAACTTTTGTAAGTTGTTTACGTGAAGGAATTTAATTTGATCCTTCTCAAATGATGTCTTTATTGTAATTCTCGTTCCTTCATTTAACAAACTGAAATAAATGGTTTGTGGAAATCGTTGCTTATATTAGAAATTCTAAATAGAAATGCTGCCATTCAAACTACATGAAGTATTTCTCTTACTTCTTTGAGGGTGGCAGTTTTGGATACCTGAAAGAAAGTGAAATGTTATCCTGGATTTCCCTTCACTGTATTCAATTACTTTTATTTTAATTTTTGCTGTAACTCTATTCATTTGTATTGTATTTTTTTCTTTGATATGTAACATCTTCATAACTGCAATGATTTGTTGTTCAACGACAAATGTTCTTTGTTATTTTTTTTTTCACTTAACCTAGACTAGTTTGAAATGATGCAGACTGTGAATTTATTATTTGATGTTAATTTATGGTCTTACTGTTAGTCTTTGGTGAAAATTGCAGATCACTCTTTATATTAATCAGTTACAATCTGTTAGTGTTAATCGTGTCCCATCACCTTGACTCCCATCAAACAGACGTTAGATTAATATTCTGATACAAACTTTTGTTCACCACTGCAATCAATTCAACATGAAACATATTCATAAAATTGAGAATTATTGTTTCAGAGTAACAGTGCTTTCAAAATATTTTAAATAACTGTAGCTTGTATATAACAAAAAAGTAGTTCTTTTCAAATTTTGTATAATTGCAAGTTTGTAACATGTAAATTTTACTTAACCAATGTTTTTGATAACATTAAACCATCTATGTGTAATCATGTATATGCTATATAATAAGAAATAACATATTTGTTACTGACTTCGTGGAAATCTCATTCACCTTTGCCATAACAGATATGGAAAAAAAATGTAAAAGTTCATAGCCTAGAATAGAAAAGGAGAATTAAGACTGTTTTGTATTCTGTGAGGGAAATGTCTCGCTGACAACTGATATAGAGTTGTACCGGTTTTTACTAGATTGTTCGTTTTGATTCCCAGATATAGAAGCAAGGTCAACCAACCTTAAGTAAACATTACTTTACATAAAATTGTACTGGAGAAACATTCGAGTTTTAATAATAATCATAAATGAATGACAAAATGTAAGTTTGTTACCTCTATATACTACCGTCTTCAGTTCTGTTCCCGGGGGAAAAAAAATCCAGAATTGAATATCCTATCTGTGTAAGCTTAAGTGTGTTACCTTATTGTTAATAGAAATCTTTCCTGCGAATAAATGATGATTGGAACAGATGATTGTATACCACCACTTCCTTATAAAGCAATAATAATTATCCCTGTCTCTTTGTTGGAGCAGCTTCAAAGTTTTTCATCCTCTACTAGAATTCTTCTCCAAATAACATCCTGCTTAATACTATTTTCCTATGTTAATTTCGAATACATAATTACTTGCATTTTATCTATTTTTCTTATTTTCTAATACCATTTATGGAAAAGAACCTTTTGACACTTTTCGTTTCTGTACCTTTCAATACGATTCCGATCATATGGTTCCGGAACGCTGTTCCCGGCAAAGAAATATATTACTGTATGTTACTTCAGAATTTTCAATAAAAAAAATTACTTATTATCGAAATTTGGCTTGATGTTGCTTATTAATAATATTTTCATCAAGATTTGAATGAATCTCGTTCACATGGAAATAAAGATTTGGACTGACAGTGAAATAAAGCAATTTTTTACGACACTGCCATAAAAACTTTATGTATTTTATTATTACATGGAGTGAATGTGGGCGGCAGGAAAGCCAAGCACTGCGACCTGAAAGATCTATTGTGCCAACCCAGGGAAAGGAAGACAGATGGAGAGAAAGACTGAGAAAGTAGGGTGGGGGACTCGCAGGGGAAATGGGAGAACCCCGAGGAAAATGCCCAGCGCGGATCGTCCACCATCACAAAACCCACATGAGAACCGAACCCGGGACTCAGAGGTGAGAGGCCAGTGTCTTAGCGACAACGCCAACCGCACGGCCGAAACTTTATGTAAAACAAAAGAAATTTGAATAAAAAATTATATATTTCCTGTACAATCCAATAAAAATGTTTAATGTATATTGGGAAAATAATTACACATTAGTAATTTATACAGAATAATTTACTGAAATATGCTGTCTTGTTATGTAAAAAGAATTCGTTATTATGCAATTGCATTGTGAAGCATAGAACAAAAATAAATAAATAAATAAATAAATATAAATAAAAACAAACTGAGTTTAAAGTTGATCTTAATTGGATATGTCCGAAAAAAATCGAAACTTAGGTCAAAGAAGATTGAAATATAAGTTATATTGGATTGTAATTGGAAAGATAAAGATCGGAAACTAATTGAGAATTATTATTTGTGATTATTTGGTCTTGTCTTATTCATATTTTTAAAATTGTAAATAAGAAAAAAAAATGAAGCTCATCTTCCATCTCTGGTTTATACTATCGCTCGAATAGATGTTTAAGTTTAAATTTGAAAAACAAAAACAATATTGTTAATTAAACATGAAATTTCTTACTTATTAGCTTATTATTAATTATTATTATTATTGTTATTATTATTATTACTTAGTTAATCGTAAACCGGTCTTCCACTGTACTTAAATAAATACTCAACTGAAAAATTAAAACACTGAATGTAAGTTATTATGCATGGAGTTACAAAATCTAATTATGAATTCTTGTTTTATCAGATCTTGAAGCTTGTTAAAGATAGAAGTGAAACAATTAGAGTTTTGTCAGTAACGATTAATACAGCGTCTGTATAAAAACAACAACAAACCATAACTTGACTTTGAAAGAACAAAACTGTATTGCGTGTGATGAATGTTGGTTGCGTTGAAACAACTGCCCACTTTACAGCCTTAATGGTTTTTATAGCCCTCGATAGCAAACTCATTGTCGCATTTAACATCAGGAAATGCAAGTTCCCTGTAGTAGGAATGTTATTTGTAAAACATATCACGTAGAGTGGTAATATCATCTCCAAGTTATTGGGTCCTGTAGTAGTTACGACATAACTTCGTAATTAGTAGGATAATGGCCAGGAAAATCGCTCGCCATAAGCCTCTTATGGCGTTGTTACTTATAATTGAGAAGTGATTGAACAAGATGGAACGTTGTTATTCAATTATAGGACGCTGTTGGCTCTTTCTGGGCGACTCGAACAGACATTGGAGAAAGTGAATCGTAAAACTTTTATGAAGTTGAGCAGGAAAAGATCTTGGAGAACTGTGCAAAAGGAAAAAGAATTTCGAACGTTCATTCTTTCTTTTTTTTTTTTTTTTTTTCCCCCCCCCCCCTTCCCTCTTTTTCTGCGTTCTCCGATAGATTCTCTGAGAATGCTGACTGTTGGAAGATGGTTTCCTTCAAAATGTATGAAATTGAAAGATTCGCGGAGTTAATAATACCTCGCCAAAATACAATGGAATGGACTTGAATAGAAAGATCGTTTCGTTTTACTGAATATGCCTTAAAGATGAAGCTTCGACACTTACTTCTTTTATGAGCATCATTTTGTAGAATCTATGCGATAAAAATAACGTCAAGCAATGTCATAAAAAATTTGCAGAAGTTTATACCTAACCCTGATTTCAGTTTCGATAAAACTTCATTAACGGATAAGTTACTATTGTTTCTTATAGAAATTTAGTCTTTAACTTTATTTTAATGATTATTATGTATATATAGATCTTTTATGAAAGACATTTAGAGGGACTTTCAATATCCTATCATTTCTCTTTTTCATTAAAACTATATACTGTAGCAAGTATTCTTGGTCCTAGCGAATCAAAATCATCTAGTCACAAATATCCTTAGTCTATATTTTCTATTTCCGTTTTAGATGTTTGGTTTTGTTTTTCTTTGCAAATGTAAACCATGGGAACCTATAAGTTTTTCAAGCTCTTCTTATGTACTCTTAACTCAGTGTTTTATTTCTTTTTATCCTTTCTTTATTTCTTTTTTTTTTTCCAAGAAACTTTTCTTTTTATTCTTTAGGCTATTCTCTTGCGAAAGTTTATGATTTCTTTTTATGATTTTCTAGCTTAAAAGTTTATGATTCCTTTATAATTTTTTTCTCTTTTATTTCGTATTTCCTTTTTTTTACTGTTGTTGCTCAATAATTCCCGTCTCAAAAATAATTCCATCTATTCATAAGTGTTAAATATTTATAATCAATTTACATATAGATTTATATAATTTTTTTAAATAGAAATATGAATGTGAATGTACTATATGTGACGTAGTAGTATTAAAAAGAAAGCTTGTAGTAGGCATTCACGCATAGAAAAAAAAATCTACAGGGATCTGCGACAACCAGCCTTATAACCTCTATCAGAATTGAAAAAAGATATAATGTCCGACAGCCAAATGTAACACCGGTCCAACGGGCTTTCCCTGGTAATCCAAGTGGCCAGTCCATCTCTGGCTGACTTAGAATTTTTGAACTTAGGGCATACTCTATAGCAGGGGTGACCAAACTTGCTTAACTAAAAGAGCCACATACGATACACTTCAGATGGTTGAGAGCCGCAAGACATGAACAGATATTACCCAGACGTTTTTATGGTTATATACAAATTTTGTTACAAAAACTTTATAAAAATATTAAGAAACAAGTGTACGTAATAATATTTATTCATGTGTATAGTTTTTAAACTTAATTTGCATTGGTTTCAATAATTATAAAGTACACATACCAAATGTTTTCAAAATCCTGATTGATTATTGTTTTAACTATACTGGGCGTATTTAAAACGATAATGAACTGCGGAAACATCTAATAGAAATATGTAAATTTGCATTTCATTAACATTAAATTGGACTGAATGTACATAAAAGTTTTAATCCAGTGAACTATTAGTTTTTAGCCGGTAAATAATTATAAAGCTTATTTTTTTTGTTATTTACATTTTATGTTAATTGTGAAGATAAAAGAGGCTAAGTCAACCTATTTCCGCGAGCCGCACATTATACATTAAAGAGCCGCAAGTAGCTCGCGAGACGCGGTTTGATCACTTCTTCTCTATATTTTTCTATAATACTGAATTTCATTTGTAGTGAAATGGAAGTTACAAATACTGTATGAATAATTTCTTGTTGAGAAAAAAGAACCCAGGTAATTGTATATATATATATATTTCTGTTCTTCACAATTAAAATTAAAAAATCCATTTTTTCTCAACTAAAAAGAAAAACATACTGAGGAAAATAATTATGCAATTAAAATTTCGCCAAAATGTGGAATTTAAACTTTAAGTATAAAGAAGGGAATTTTTAGATTATATAATATTTGTAAAATATATTTATATAAACTACTAAATAATTATATATTGTTTTATTATTTATTTCAAGACATTGATTATTAGTATTACATCCATTAAAATATAGACTACATTTCATTAAAAACTCATTGTTTTCAATTAAAATCTAAATTACTCAAAGAAATTAAGTAATGTATAGGTAATGGTAAAAAAATAAAAATTCGAAAATTAAAACTGAATGTAGGAAAAAACTTAAATTATTATGATGTTGGCTTCAAAAATATGTCTTAATTTTTAGCTATTTTTTTTATACTGTTATAAACACAATATATCAACATTTCTACGTAACAAGCAGCTACATCAATAGTTTTACGTAACTTTAAACGCAGCAATGCTTTAAAATGTATTAATAATGAGAAGAGAGAAGTTCTAAATATCATACTTACATTGAATATGGTTTTGTCAAATTTAGTAACTGAAAGGTTGTTTGAGCTACCTAAGAATGAGTTTCGCACACCACTGCGAATATGTGATTTAAATGAAAGAAGAATATATCTCTTAAAAAACAACAACTTTATTAATAATGAGTAATAAAAACTAAGCAAGAATCGAATTTTCAACCATGAAAATTCAAAAGCAAGCAAACATTTTAAATAAAAATAGATATAATAATAATTCATTTCCTTATTGGACATAAGCTTCATATGTTACATAATAAATGTCTTATCTGAATCTATTTAAAAAATTTAATTGTTAGCCTACCTTCCTAGGAAATTCAGTCAGTCTATGCTTGTGAGACTCCCCAAATGACGGCTAGATTGGTCTTCTTGAAACTTGTTATGCACATTTCAGAACTACAGACGATCTAATTTGTCTGGGACAAATATCATTAAAATATCATTAGCAACAATGACAACAATCGCAACAACAATCGCAACCATTGCGTCTTTCGCAACAATCACATTATAAAAATAAGGAAATTACGGCAATATCAATTATATTTTCACAGACGTATCAGAAGACGTTGCGAAGCATTGTGATTGGTTTACTAATCGCTATCCCTACCTTGTTTGATTTGAAATCTTTTTCAAGGGAGAAATTAGCGCGGAAGATGAAAAAAATTCCCATAGAAAAGCAAAAGAACTTAAACAATGGATCCCAAACCTTTTTTCTAATCCATTCATTTCAGATGGTTTGATACGATTAAAATTAATCAGGTTTAGACAGCTTAACTTAAGTACTGCGAATTTAAGAAATGAAAAACCAAAGACTGCATAGAAATAAACAAAACACGCCTTTGAGTTTGAGAACAGAGGGAATCAGGAATGGCCGTTTCATCCTTATTAGGGACTCATCAGCCCGATCCACCCTCCGTTGATAATAAACCCAGAAAAACGTGAAACCTTCGCTCCCGAAAGTGACTTCCAAGGATAATAAACAACAAATAAAAACAAATGCGAACCTTTACCAGAAAAACCTTTAGCCTAACAATCGTAGTATTCAGAAAGCCTTCAATAATAAAGAAAAATCAAACCTAAGAGCAATGTAATTTTGCAATGCAGTGGATTTTTCCAGCACGCTAAATTTGTTTTTGTAATGCGAATTAAGGCGCTTCAGAAAATGAAGAATTTATGCTGCTTATATTCAGCAGATTTTGTAATTTGAAAATAAATGTAATCTTTAGATTATATCGTTTTTACGAAAAAAAATAATAAAAAAGGAATTAAGAAATAATATTTTAAGGACAGTAGGATTTTAGTCCTTTCAGGAATTTCTTGTTATTTTCTTGTCAGTCTAATCATCTTACTCTCTTCTTTAACAGGCCAAAATCAAAGTACAGTAACAGTACATGTGCCTGTATTGTGGAATTTCGCACGGAAAGAACAGAATGAAAAATATTTTGAAGTCAAAGGTCGCTTCATTCACAAATAGTAATAACTACAATTAGCTATTTGAGGGATGCAGTAGTGAGCCAAATGATTCCCAAGCTTTGACTAAGAATAGGTTGCCATAAAATTATGCAAAAATGAAAATTGCTAAGAAGCCCTTTAAGATGACGCATCCTGATTCCTATCGCTATATAATTGAGATATGCTGTCAGATTGTAGCATTCTTTTATAACACATGTCTATGCTATTTTCTTATTTATCTTTTTACTAAAATCTAGTGGCATTCAAATGTGTTTCATAAAGCAGAAACAACATCGGAGTTCATTGTCTGTATAATTTATCGTTACAAGCCACCTTCAAAATGGAATGAACAATTGCTGTAATTTTCATCCAGGAAACTAAGAAACAGGTAAACTAGAAATGGGGAAATAAATAAATAAATTAACCGAACCCCCACCGCCGAAAAAAGTACAGTATCTGCTTCTAATTCACCGATTTTTATGGTGAAATATTTATACTGCAGCTTAATGAATTCATTGCTGATTATTGGGTCCAGTGATTTAATTGAAGGCCAAATTATTGTACTTTACATTTGTTTACACTAGGTATCCCTATGTATGTTTGATTATCCAAACTAGTTGATTAACTTAACCAACCTTGATCCCAATTAGTTCGGATAACCGTCATTCTATATTATATCAGGTAATCAAATAAGTTCTTGCTGTTCTTTAATAGCCTATTATCATTACCGGTACCATTAAAAGTGCATGAACTTTTTTTTTTTTTTTGGTGACCTGATACCTTCAATAACTTTTGTTTGGTCAAAAAATAGTTGAGTATAGAGAATAAATTACTTGTAAAAAAATTAAATGAATATTAAATATTTCTAGCTAAGCTTTATTGTCAGTATTTTGCCAATATCTCTCAGACAAATAACACATCAAAAATAAAAAATAAAATAAAAAAGGTTTGTAAGAACTCACATTAATTATTCTGCTTACATTAACGTATGAAACATTAATGTTTAAAGCATATCTAAATATTAAACGGAGTTAAATTACGGCAAATTTAAATGGAATACACTTTAATGCAATTTCTGTTGGCCAAAAACGCACCATTTAGCGTATGATGCAGAGTCAGTGTACGATGGTATTCGGATGGCTCGAGGTAGTTGAACAATTCAATTGGATAATGCACCGATTCACTGTCATTCACATCAGAATCAACTGACATGTACGCTGTAACATTACCTGGTAAATCCTGTTGTGTATTGAAAATTAATTGAAGTAGCTAATTCGTTCTTTGTTGTTAGAATTGCCTGCTCTCGAAGCCTATACAATTATTCCAGCTGACAGACATTTTTCAGTGTAACGTTATTCATTTGAATGAAATTAATACTACGAATAATCAATAAATATATAAAGTAAAACTTTTCCTTTTCTCCAAGTGATATCATATTCAAGTATCACACAATAAATGGAGAAGAACAAAGAAGAGATGTAATCTTAACAGTTTACATACATTTTATATCGATTAATGCAGAGCATAGATTTTGAAATAGATCGTTGACAGACAGACGAACAAGAATATACTTGAATTCTCGTTGTTAATCTAATGAAATATTTAAGTTTTTAATAGCTAATATAGTTACAGCTAATAATATTTTTAATGTTTCAGTTAATCAAGAAGTTAAAGACTTTTTACAAATCTTTTATGACCTTATAAAAGTACAATTATTGTAAAAAGACAGACTTTATAAATTATGTAAAAAGATAATCTTGGGGCGATGGGAGTACAATTCATTCAATCGACCCTTCCTTATTTAACCCCAGAAATAACTTCCGGTCCTTTTTGAAAAATGTGGAAATGAATCATAGAAAAGTCCTGACATTAAAATCCCTGAAAACGCCCGGGATTAACCTGTGTCATTAAAAAGACAAGAGTAAATTTAGTTATAATAAAGGTAATCTAATTCGGTACATGTGGGCCCGGTAGCCGAGTGGGTTAGGGCGCTTAGCTGCGGGTTGGAGGTGACGGGTTCGGTTCCAGGGCTCGACGGAGGGCGGGAATTTTTCTACGCTTCTTTCTCCTCCAAACGGGTCCTAGGGTCTACCCAGCCCTCTGTAGAATGGGTACCAGGTTTCTTTCCCGGGAGTTAAGGCGGGCGGGCGTCGGGCTGACCTCCCGACCTCACTCTAGTCCCGTTGGTCTCGAAACGCTGGGAGCTTTACCTCCCGCGCTCCCGTGGGCCTGCATGGACTGTTTATGGTAGACTTATTATAGACTTTTTAGAAAAGTAAAAAGAAAAAGGATTTAAAAGATACAGTTTTAATCAAAATACACTAAAAACCCGTTTGTCCGAATTTCATGGGACCGTGCCCGTTTCGGATAAACGAAATTTCGGATAATTCGGAATGTACTGTGTTAGATATGTAGACTACTGCACAATAATTACTGCAGATTACAGTTATTAGTAGAGTTCTAGTTACATAGTTACGTAGTAATAGTTACATAATCGCTTGTGTACGCTATTAAAAATTGATTACAGCGACGGAAAATGTTTTTGTGTATTTTTAAAATATTCTAAAAATCGTTTCGGATAAACCAGATTTCGGATAAACGCGATTCATATAAACGAGTTTTTAGTGTAAGAATATTCATTGATAATTGTATCTTTGGGGACTAATATCTTTGTAATTTTGTTTCAGGAATTTTCAAAAATGTTTATGAAAATTACAATACATTTTTGCTACCTTATTATTATTATTATTATTATTATAAATTTCATAAAGTAGTATTATATTTCATAAAGTAATTTTATAATGATAATATTATAACTGTTGTTATCATTGTAGTTATAATAGTTAGTATTAATTATTATTACTGTCTTATTTTTGAAATTAATATAATATTGTACTTATATACTTTCCAGAACCCGTTTGATAAGGATTTTATCCCTAACGAGACTGTATTGAATTATCCTTTTCTGTAATAACAATAGCCGTGCGGTCTTTCCGAGCGGTCTGCCGCGTGGCCGTTGTGTCTACACCAGGGTTCGATTCCCGATCGTGGTTTGGCTGTTTCAATTTCTTTTTCTGTGTTTGTCAGTCTCTTCTTCACTTTCTCTTCGAGTCTGACGTCATTCCTTAATGGCGTCCTGGGGCAGGCAACGGGAAACCACCCCAGTATCTTTCCTTAGTCCGTCTATGGCTTCTTCTAGGGGTTCGCCGTTGTGCGACACTAGAGATCCATCGACCGCGTACCTCCGGATCGGGGATCGCACTTAGTGTAGTAATAACAATAAAAAAAAAATAATAATAATTATTATTATTATTTTAAGGATTTAATTCTTTCGAGTAATCCAACTTTGATAGGTAGCAAGAGCAGAGTTAAATTGTTGATTTTCTTTTTGTGTCTTTAACATGACGTTTTATTGATAAAGATAACATGCTATTGCTACGGAATTTGTGAGTGACATTCCTCAATTGTTTCAGAACCGATAGGAAGGAAAATTAGATCAATACAAACAAACAAACAAAAAACTAAGAAATAGAACAAGATTTTATGTTTTTGTTTTTCTTTTTTAAATCCAGAGAATTTTAATAATTCAAATCATTGATTAAGAAAAATTAAACAACAGCAAACTTTCAAATATTCTTCTGATAGTCGTTTATATTAATAAATTCTCTAATTTAATAAACAACGCAGTATATTAAAAACTGAAAAGAGACGATCTTGTTTCATTCATATTTTAGTAAAATGACAGTTTTAAAAAATCATTATAAAAATAATATAAAAAATTATATTATTTTAAATAATGAAATCTTATGAGATCTCTAAAAATGATCTTTTTCAAATCTAAGATTTCGTTAACAGATTGTCAGTCCTGTTCAACAATTGTAATTTGTAGCGTTGAATAAAAAATTTACAGAAACACTGCATGATCCTGAAGAAATCTTTTATATTTTTATAACTATGGGTCTCTCAATAATTATCGGAAATAATAATTTACAATATTAGAATACACAATTATATCCTAAGAAACAAAAATGTGCAAAATTATAAATGAAAAAAAAAAAAATGTTGTGTCAACCTCATCCGGAGTGGAAAAATCCCTCATAGACGAGTATATCCAATTAATTTAGTGTTTTTCAACCTAAATGAGAATATACATTCAGATTACGTAGCACAACATGCAACTATGAGGTTCTGTTTCTCGGCCACTTCAATGTATAGATCCTACTTTTGAGCCATACGAGGAAGACTAATCTTAAAGGCGGCTTTCAGACTGAAAGATGTTTATCTGTTAAGTTTTATTTATGAACGTTTGTATAGAAGTTATGTGCACTTATCCGTATTTGTTTCGGATTAATCCTTTTCTAAAAGAAACGAGAATGTCTTTCTGGATTTTAATGAACCCTGATATCGGAAATCTAAAAAATAAAAATAAATTTGATTTTTTAAAAACGTAAGTTATCAGGTTTTTTAAGTCTTATTGTTTCAAAGAACGTATTAAGAAATCTATACACTTTCCATATTTCTTTTTGGAAAACGCAGTTGGCTGTTCTTTTGCAAGGGATAGGCAGATAAAGGAATCTTCCATGACAATGCAGATATAAAGGTTTCTCTTACTTCTATACAGAAAGGAGACAACATGACATTTCACCGATAATGTGTTGTTCTCGTAAGATTTCCACCACTACTCCATGTCAGATAATGTTATTTACTTTTACAAAATCGTATTTTATTTTATTTTTATTCCTAGTTGTAAATAAAGGGATGTGATTATAATTCACATTAATCACAATAATAATTCCAATAATCACATTATTTTACGCCAGATGATGAACTAACATTAACGTAATGATTACGTAGGATTTGTTGCATTTCCGCTTTGTTTGACTAGGGATTGTTTATATTACAACGAATTTCCACCGCTCTGTTTGGAATATCAGCCGTTGTATTTGAATTAATTAAATCCAGTGAAACTGATCAATATTGTTAAACTGTCATGCAAATTCATTCATTCATGAAACTACGGGTCTGAATTAAACCTAAAACTTTCATTATATCGTAATGCTTCTATTCAGCTACTGAAACGAGTTTAGGCTAAAGGGACAGCAGTCAAGAGTTGAAAGTAATTAATTAATCACCATTGAAATGATCTAATGCAGTTTGTGAAAAAGATCCAAAGAAATTATTTCAAAAGAAATAGCAAAGAAAAAAGATTAAAAAACTAAATAAAAAAACATCTGACTGATATGTCAGGTGATAATCGTATGTCTGTAATAATTCCATTGTAAGATTTAGAATTAACTGAAATTATTATTTAGCTAAATTAATTAGCAATTTCGATGAAAATCTATAAGGAGTCCATTCTTTCTTGGGCAGTAGATATGAGAATGGGAGTATCTCTTAAAGTATATATTATATATTTTAAGTTTTAATAATTTAATTCCTATCTTAAATAAGAATTCTACTTTATTTGGATGAAAAATTTACTACAGCTATTTTAAGTTAATAGTAGCTAATTTTGGTTTCCATTTCAAACAATCTTTCTACATTAATGTAAAAACTAAGAGTACTAATAATTTTGGCCAAGCAAGTAAAGAATTAAAAACCTGAGCTTAAACTTTAGTTCTTTCATAGATGATATAGAATAATCAGGATTAAAGGCTATTGTGTTGTTAATTGTTCATTTCCTAAAGAGTTTTAGTTCCATTTAGGCTAACACTATATTTCTTTAACTGTCTTGTCTGTCCTTCTCATTCTTGTTTCAACTCACACAATGAAGAAAGGAAGTAAAGAAGACAATGTTCTATCTTAACGACTTGAGAGTAAGTTAGTACATTTCTTCTTTTTTTTTTATTTTGACCTTCTATATTTTTTCCCCTAGAAATTCTTATCAAGACCACAGACAACCACAAACGACTCTGTCGTCCGAATTTAACGACAAGAATATAAAGCTCATATCTTATCAAGCAGATATGCTGCGTAGCATGATTTTCTCCCTTTACTATTGGACTTAAATCATAGTTAAATTAGATAGAGACAAACTACAGTTATAAATTTTGACTTTATGTTTGCAGAAATGATCCTTTTGGGTTCTAACCAGCGAAGAGACTTTTTTGTTTTTTTGTTTTTCGTTGTTGAAAATTTTAAAGCTGAAAAATAACAATTAGCTTTTATAATTTTGATGCGAAAAATATAAGAACTTAATGGTTTCTGAATTAAATAAATAATTTATTTAAGATAAATAAATAAAAAAATAGTTATTATTACAACCTCTCTCAATGAGTGAGATTTAAGAGAAAAGCTTATGAATTTCTCTTAAAAATAATACTGTAGGACTTAAGTAAAATCATGGAGTTTTTAATAATTTTTTTAAAAAAATTGAAAGTCTACAAATTGAATATAATCGACGAATAAAAGACTTCATCATGAAAGTTTTAATGGAACAACAAAGCATATACTGTATTTTATATTATTCACCCAATTTTTGAAAAATCTTCAGTAAATATAAGCAAAATAAAATGCGCCATTACTTGAAATGAAGTATTGTATTACTTATATCACGAAATATGTAAAGCAGCAAAAAGATGTTATAAAACTAAGTCGGTATTAATGAAAGAAATTATTATGTAGTAATAACTTCTAAAAAGATTCAATGCAATTTTCTATTAAATACACCGCAAAATGATGATAAATTATGAAACCAGTTTTGTTCTGAGCTTAAGATATTGTTACTTCCGGTATTAAGTTTATATCAAAAAGATAAGCGACGAAAGATAAATCGTTTCAGACATGATTGTTACTAACGCATCATTTGCTGTTTACAATCCGTAAAAATAAGATAAGAAATAATCGGTTTCACATTTGCAGTCAAGAAATAATGAATATTACAACGAAATTTGAACTATTCTTGAGCTATAATCGTGTTCCAAGACCATCTAACACTCTAGTTCCCAACTTTTCGGTTCGTCCCCACCCTCCATCTTTTGATATTATTTGATAAAGTTCGCGCTCCCCATCAAAATCCAATAAAACGACCGGCTTCCAAAAGTAAACCACAATAAATAAATAAAAATTCTCACGTCCCAATTTTACGACCCTGTGGTCTAGATAAGACTATTAATGACCAATCTTTATGTATGGTTATCTAACTAGCTTTATATTTTTTACTTAAATTTCTGAAATAAAAATGTATATCTCTTATATAGTTTTCCAAATTTGTCTGTGTTAAACGCACTTCCTTTGTGTTTGGAAAATGATTTTAATTTCAATTTCCTGTGAAAATAGAAATAATTTCCACAATGAAGCGTCCGCGACAGGAATCGAACCTACAACCTTCTGATCCGAACTGAGATGTCTTATCCATTAGGTCACAGGGACTACATTCTAATTATTGTTATTAAATCTCTCTAATCACTCCTTCTGTGTGTCTGATGCAAAGAGAGAAGAGCCAGAGAAAAAAAACCACATTAATTTTAGGCTACTAGATTAAAATTTAAATTTAAATATTCATTTTTTTGCCTACTACAAGTGCAGGCCAGACGAGCATTAGATGCAGAAGCTCGCCCTCAGCGACGAAGAATCATTATAGAGTCGTTAGAGACATTTCTCGACATGAATGAAGAAATTTCAAAAGACGGGTAAATACTCTATCAAAAAAGTTTTCTTAAGGCGTAAAGGTGGGTTATAAGCCGAATATAGAATGTAATTCTTAAATTACATAAAATAAACATTGTTATTTACTAATATTTGACAATTTACTAATATTTGACAATAGTGATCACCAATCTTTATCATTACTTCTTTATTGACCTTTTGTGGCATATAATTTAGAAGGTTTGAAAAAGAAAACGGATTATATGTATCTTCTATTAGGAATTTCGCACTACTAGAAAAACGTTTGGAAAAGCGAAAATATTACGGGAATTATTTAGAAGTAAAACACATTTTGTAGTAAAATGTATCAACATCAGCATTATTCAATTAATGTCTAGTTTTTTATATTATATTATAATAAAGGCAATGTTTTTTCACGACTTTTACACAGAAACCAAAGTTAAGAGAATATTTAGTACCAGAATGATTCTAAGCTGCTGGTTGAAGTTAATTTAAAAGGAAAAAAAAAAGATTGTAAAAAAAAGTTGCATATTTCATAGGTTACTTGATATGACTTTTTTTTTTTCTTTTTTAGTGATCTGATGCTAACAGACACGAAATCCTTTTAACCTAAATATAAGAAGAATTGAGACTAGCTGAATAAGAAAGTAGAATAAAGACAGAAAACCATTGAAGCTTTAATCATTTGGAATTTAAATTTTTGTCGAGATTTCAATAAGATGGTATTCTTAGGATCCTTATACCATTTGCAAAAAGTGTATATTCTCCAGGTCCTGACATTCTTTCAATAAAAGAATCTCTTTAATTTATGAAAATTCCATGATCCCATTAATCAATTAGACAGGTGTTTCTTGGTCTGTTGTTTACATTCCCTCACATAGTCAGAGAATAACATGATGTTGCTGTAAGTCTGGAATGGGTCCAGTATATCTGGCGAATGTGAGAAATATTCCTGAATTCCTCTTCATATTCTAGGCTTTAAGAATTCACATAAATTACAGAAGTGTTGTTTTTATCAGTATTCACTAGATTTCTTGCTTATTCTTTGACTCACTTAAGCTTAAGATTGAGCAGATAACATACTAGGTACTGACAACATCTTTTTACACTTTTCTATTTATCTTTGCTACAGTGCATCAGAGAAGCATGAGATCTTCGAAAAAAGCTGCTGCATACCATATAATTGAACTACTTATTTGTTACTTTAGAATAACTTATTTTAAATTACATTTTGTTATATAATTCCTCTACAAATAGCCAAGTGTCGTTAATTTTGAGATTGTAACTACGGTGAGCGCATGGTCAAAAGCAGGTGAGAAAAAGTTAAAAGTAGTTTTGCAGATTGGAGCAGTGAACTGCTCGGATGCACGTAAACATCATCTAAAACTGCTGGGATTTCAACTCACGCAATATGCTGCATCATCACTTATCTGTATCACAATATAGTATTACATTCTGCTTTGATTCCACTGAAATAACTTTCTTTTTAAGGAAGCAAGATTGACAGTTTATAAAGAAACAAAAGCTTGAAAGTCAGGGAATAACATGATTGTTGCTCTAAGTCTGGAATGTGACCTAGCGAATGTAAGAAATTAAATATGAAAATAATGCATCACTTCTTTCTAATAATATTTGAAAAGTATAGAAATGAAAGTATTTAAGCTGCAAATATTTGGCATTTTATTCATTTCTTTTGAAATTTATTTTAATAAGCTTTTATTTTACTTTATCGAATTACATTTATTCTTCTTTGTTAAGTATTAAGCAAAAATGCTTTCATTTTTTTCATATAT
>JAFIDM010009631.1:124616956-124675945 GCA_023159025.1 Thereuonema tuberculata | reverse complement strand
ACGGCGATCACTGAATATTTATATATATATATATATATATATATATATATATTTATTAGATATACACTCGACTATCTATTGCATAGTGGGAACTGAACATGTAATGCTCGGGGATCCATTTTAAGGACTGGGGAGTGTTGAGAACAAAATAATCGTTCTCATATGTTAAGTTGGACCTTGAATAAGCATCGTACCTAATTTTAAAGATTTCAGTCCAACTATTTTAGCGAGAGATTTTTGGGGGCTACATACGAAATTTTATGGAAACCCGTCTAACCGTTTTAAGGTGATGAGCAAAAACACACAAGTGGAGAAACAGAGAAGAAAAATGGTCAAGTAAAATATTAAGATGGTAACAATGCGATCAATACCACACAATACATATAAAACAAATATTATTTTTTTTAAATATCTGTTTTGTATGTATTGTGCGGTATTGATCGCATTGTTACTGTTCTTTCCCGCACGTTAATTACTCTCATTAAAATATTAAGATATGAAATAGATTAAAGTGCGAAAAATATTCATAGCAAAAATCAAGATCACCATACAAATACATTTATAAAAGTTTATATATTAAAAATCACAAAGGTTTTGAAAACGACCTACATTTCATTTTCAAGTAAGAATTCCCACTTGAAAATGAAACGCAGATCGTTTTGAAAACGTCTGTGATTTTTAATGTAACTTATAAACTTTTTATAAATGTATTTGTATGGTGGCCTTGATTTTTGCTATAAAATATTAAGACATTGCTCTGTATGTTCAGTCAAAAAATTTGTTTTTTTTTTCCAAAAAACAAAAAAAAAAAACAAACAAACAAACAAACCTTGTTAATAAATCTAAATGATGTAAATGAAATAAACATTCATAAATTATTGTATTTATAAAAACAAATCAAAACAAAACAGTGATATTGGTTTCTCCTTTAAGTATACTGTTTATTGTTATTGCTTAATTTTTATTTTGCAGTATGAACCCAATAAAGAGTGGAAGACAGATTTTTTTTTAACATCTGTTTCCTTTCTGTTTGTCGATAATTTTATCACTTACTTGTCTGGCTACCCGCCAATCTCTCTTTCATTCTTGGACCAATATCGGTCAGCAATGTTTAGAAGAAGATTCGTGTTTCTGAAGAAGAAGAAAAAAATGCATTTTCTTTCCACAGACATCAATTTCAAAAATACAATACCAAAGAAATGTTTCAGACAGATATGCTAGAACAAATCTTCTTTTAGTCATCTCGTGTAACTTTCAGAAATCGAAATTTTGAATCCTTACCATAAAGGCCAGATGTCAAAAAAATATAAATGAGACAATATCTCTTTAAGTGTTGTATAATGCGGGCTTCAGAATAGAATATTTTACTTGTAAGAACAAAAGTCAGTTCTAGAGGAAGAAACAATATCTCCAGTGAAAACCTGCAGTTGAGGCTTCGAATTCTTTGAGACTTCTGTTATCCTTCTTCCACTTGAGAAAGGGCATTTGCCTTATTCTACTCTTTTTGTATGTTTTTAATCTTAAGAAACCATTTGCTAAAATATATTTTTCCTGAGGCTGTTTTGAATTCAAATGAGAATGTTTATCTTTTGCGTACTTATTTAAAGAGGTTTTGTTTTTATTTAATTACTGCTTTAATTTATTCAAGTTGTTGCCCTTATATCGAAATTATTTAAAAAATTTCAATTTTTATATTTAGAAAGACAAAATGATAGTGTTTTGAAAAATAGGCAATTATTAATTATGTAACTAGTAACGATTTTAAGAATAAATTCATTAAAAAAAAATGATCTAATGGTCTTTCCTTTAAATATAGACAGTCAACTGGAAAAAAACTTAAATTATAAAAAATGTTCATTTTACAGTTTAGTTCTTGAAAATTCAGCACTGAAGTGTATTTTTCTGACGGACATTCTAGTTGCTTACTTTTTATTTCGTATTCTTTGAATACGAAGAAATGTCTAAGCAAAATCCCTACTTAATATGGAATACTTTTGTTTTAAGTTCTAATTGCATTCTTTCAATAATCCAATTTAATAAGGAAATATAACCCGACATTACCAGGGTAAGAAATTAAATGATCAAAGAGTGCTTCCTAAGATTTTAATTTTGATTTACTGATTTATTTCATCTCTCTGGAAAGTTTGTGAATAAAATTTAAAAAGAAAAATACATAAAAATTTTATTTTTTGAACTGAATCAGAAAAAATTTGCGAACATAAACAATGAATCGAGTTGAAACATGTATTGTTATCCCATGGCGTACTAATGTTTTCTGGCGCCTTTGATCATAATGAATCTTATTTTCCAACAAGAAAAATAAAAAAATTCAACAGATATTATTTTCCTATTAAAAGAAGAACTTATGCAGCCACCCCCTCTTTCACCCCGGGGAACCTTGTATCCTGCTAACTACGCTACTATCGTTATCATCTATAGACCACTTTAACATTATAGAAATTCCATTGCTTCTATGCTTTTGAAATTTATTTCGAACGATTAAAGACGAGCATTTTAAAATATGTATTAGTCTCAACTAAACCTTTGCTTAAAATCGTTAAGTAAAGTCCTAGCAAAGTTTAATTTGAATAAAACTACCACATATATCAATTTTTATTGAAATAAATAATTGTTTAAAGTGGCTTTAAATTTTCGGTAAAGTTTGTAAAGAAATAGGAAAACGAACGCTCTGCCGGCAGCTATCAAGTGCAATCGAGTTCTCTCTGCGTTGCTGTTCTCTGTTGAAAGTGAGTTTATCTTGAGGTAAAAGACTAAGATGATGATAACTCTTTCTTTTGTTTCAAAAATGTTATTTCATTTTCAAGTACTTGAGGTCTCCTTTATTTCAAAACTTAAAGAACAGAACTTTCATAAAGATGTACGAAGTTACCAATTCTAAAATTACAATTCTTTTTGATAATACACTTTAATGAAGAATTTTAAACATTAGTTGCAGATACGTTATATCATTGTCTTCTTAAATATTTTTTGTTTACAGATTATTTTTTGGAAATTGAGGCTTTAAATTTCTTGAAAAATAATAAACAAGTCAACTATTAGTTATCAACATGCAGAACAAAACATTTGACAAAAGAAAATAGAATTAGATTTTTTTCTTTTTTTAAATGCCTTGATTCCAATTTTCTTAAATAGATCTACTGTTGTTCCTATCCTATCATTGCCTCATAGAACAATTCGTTATTGGAAATTTATGCTATATAGAATCTCATTGGAAACATTTGAGTTCGCAAAATTGAACTTGAATGTTCTATAACATATTGTTAGATATTGGAAGTGCAGAAATTAAAAATTGTTTTTTGTTTCTATTTCTTGCCTGAAATCTACCAATGTTAGATTAGTTTTATTTTTGTGTGTTTGTTTAGTTTTTGTTTTTGATTTTTTTTTTAAATTTCAATCCAGTTAGTTATGCGCTACATTTATTGTGAAATGAATTCCATCAATTTGTGATAGGATATTTCTGATTATTAAATTAGTTTCTTTGATATTTAATTATTACTTAGCTCTTAGTTTAATTCCTCCAAACACGATCAAGCTTTGTAATTGTTTTCTTTCGCTTACTTCACTCCACACAGTCTCGGTGCCCACAATTAATTGTCTCTGAGGTCAACTTCCTCTGGTTTCCGCTGTATAGATCGCTTCATGAGTGTCAAGGAGAATGAAGTCTCAGTTTCCTTTTAGCTGTTATGCTAAGTAAAAACATCTTAAAAGCAAATAAGAGAGTTTTGTTGACTTCAACGACGAGTCTTCCATTGACATGCTAATCAATTTGGTCGCTAATGAGCACCAGCTTGCACGCAATCTTCCATCAGAAGGACAAAGAATTTGAGAATACTGCAAAAAGTTCTGATCTAAAATTTTTCTCTCTTTCTGTTTTTCATTTACAAAATATAAAATGAAATGCGGTTACTAGATTTTAATTCTGTCAAAAATTTAATTTGGCAAGATTCCATAGAGTGCAATGCCAAATTTGTTTGTTTTGTAAAAAAATTAAGAAACATTTTTTGTTTTATATGGAAATGTAATAATTTTAGTCAGCTTTTAAGATGATGACTTATAATATTATAATGTTTTGTTTTTTTTGTTATACAAAAAAACCCATTATGTTTTAGAATTGTGTAGCATTAGCTGCTGCAATTATTTTCAATGCTTTTAGATCTTTATAGTTTCTTTTAAGTGGATAAAAGACAACTTAAATGTCCAGTCTACTTTTATAATTGATCATCATTTCACTTTTTTTCCGAAAAAAAACAAAAATAGAAAATATATAGTTCATGTCTGAAAAATATCGGTAATCAAATCCTTGATATTTGTCAAGATTAAAAGCTGCAATGAAACTGAACAAAAAATATATAAGAAATCTTGGACGTGCTCCCCTGAAAGCTTCCCCGAAGATCGGCTTTACTGCAGTGTTTTTAATCTCTTTATTTTGTTGAGGAGTTTGACGTCAAGTCAAAATCCTTTCAATATTACGATGTCATTTGTGAACTCAAGGTCTTATTATATTGATCAAATTCCTTCATTTCAGATGTTTTATAATTGATTCTTTCATCCCATATTTCGAAAAAATAATTGAATATTTTCTTTCCATATTTAGTTCATCTTATCATCAATCATTTAATTAGGCCTATATGTATACTTTTAGAGCAATCATCATAAAAGGTGAATTATTAAAATTGCCACTTATTTATTGGATTCAGACCTAAAATCAAGCTTTCGATGTTTGAACTGTCCAGTAATTTTCCAGAATAGATTGGAAGAGCCAAAGCGGTAAAGAAAGGGGGGGGGGGGGCAGAATCTCCGAAATTTTTGATTCAGGAAGTTGAGTGGATGGGATAGTAGCTGTATTGACATTTACTATGAAGTCAATTGGCACAGTTTTCTTTACTGATTCTTGGATATGTGGAACTCCTCCTGCCCACGATACCACGTTTACTTATTTCTATGAATGACTATGAATATCGTTACTATTGTTTTGCCAGAAATCGAAACCTAATAGAAAATAATGGACTTCATTTTTAGGTTCAGCTTATCAAAACTACATAAAATCACTTTAGTTTGTTCAGGCAATGATCACAAAGTTAAATTCGCATACCTGTGTTGTGTTTAAAAAATGCTTATACTTTTGATTAAACTTAATAAAAATTAATTCATTGAAAATTAAGTATTTATTTACGCCTTACAATAAAATAGGATATCAGAGTTAAAAAAACATTGCGGAGTTTAACAAAAGCTCCTGTTTCTCATCTTAGTAATGGAATACATACACAAGACAATACTATTAGTTGAGACACCTTGTACAACTCAGAATCCTCAAAAATTAAAATTATGATCCTTGCATCAATGTGTTACTCTCAGAGAAGTGTAGCTACACATATTTCTGGAGTCTGATATTATTTGATATTAAAAGTTTTATAAGGTAGATAAATAGATTGCTGTAGGCTTAAGGCTTTGTACTTTCTGCTATGCTCTTTCAAAAATTGTAATATATACATTATCCAAATTACTTAAGGAATTCTACTTTTATTTAAACTTGTATACATAAAGTATAGCTATAAAATGTGGACACAATAGAAAAAGTCAAAATTATACAAATAAACAAGACTACACAGTTTTTTTTTTACACATAAAAAAAAAATGATCTTTCGAATCTGTGGGACTATGATTTTTTTTTTGGTAAACAATATACAATTTGCTTATTTGAAAGATTATTGTCACTTCGACGAAGAATCTTCTTTATGACATGAACCGTAAGGAGTTTTAATGATAAACTGTATTTACAGTATTATTTTATTACAAATTCCATCTAACGATTTTCGATGTTTACTTGTACATATTTGCATTAACTTTAATTTTATATTTGTAAATGGACTGATAACTGAATATTTCAAAATAAAATGTTTAAAACTATATATAGAAGAGATGCAATTTCATTGGTCAACACAGATGTTTTCTTTGGTTGGTCTGCTCTAAGGCAAGCGTCTCAAGCTAAGAGATAAAGCCCTAATCAGATTCCCTTTCGTATTGGAGGGAATCGAAGGGAGTGTGTGTCACAGCTGACAAAGCGTGGGTGATGCCTTTGCTGCGGATTCTCCTTACACGACATCCCAAGTACTAAGAAACACAATCCAATTGTCGGCTTTTTAATTAATGAAGAGTTGTACTTGGGAATAAGGCGCTTTCTTTGTAAAATGTATTGCCTTTCTTTTTGTGCTGCTTAATGTGATCTATTTCAATAGAAAATCGATTTTATAAAATAACAAAAGGAAATTTAATACAATTCTTTGATGTTATTGAAAACGAGCTTAGACTGCTACAAAAAAACTGTAAATTACTTCATTCTCTTTACCTCCAGTGAAGAAATTCTAGAACTTCAGCAAAAATTTAGATGTAGTTTTATCTCGTTTTAAAGAAACAGCATTGAAGAAAATTACAGTTTTGAGTTTTCTGAATGAGAGTAAACTTTTTATTCGAAAAAAAAATCCTAAGCTGCCACAGCAATATATTTTATTTCTTAAATAATTATCATAGTTTTTAAGTTACTTATAATAAAGATAATAACACAATAACTCTCATTATAATATTTTTTCTTAGGAAAGTAATTGAAAATTGAAATTCTTAGAACTACAAAATAATTGCAAAAATAATTGGAAACATTTAAAATTTCCTCCTCTTGAATTAGAGAAATCCTTTGAATGTTTCGTGTAAGAAATGTATCTTTGCTAAAAACACGAAAGTTTAGATAACATTTAGCGAACTGAACAGCAACAACCACTATTCTTGCATTTTATTTTCTTCTTCAAGAATCTGTTAAGATTTAATACTTTTTAATACTTTTAATACTTTAATAATTGAGTTATTGAGTCATAAATGAATTTTCTAAGTAATTAATGCAAAATATGTAATAAAAAGAAAAAGAAAAAGAAAATAAGCAATAAAAACTGATGTTACGAAAATATTTATTTGTGTTTCATTAAATCCCAAAAGGTTTACTGCTGAAATATATTCGTACACTAACCTTCGTATACAATCCAATGTGAAATCATCCACTGTAGTTGTTAGTTTTGTTTGTTCTTTTGCTACTGGTTGCTTACTGTCAATACTGTCCTTTTGATAACAGTAGATGAAAAAAGGATCACCATACTTTTACTATGTTTATATGAAATTGATGTAATTTCATGTGGTTTTTTGGTCAATAATTTATAATTTAATCTATAATTGATCGGCTTTGTCTATATTCTTTTTCCAAGGAAAAAATCGATGGGGATTGTAGATATTCTTGCACTGAATTTAACGTTAGTATCATGGTCAAGTATTATCAGTTTTCAGTAATCATGGTCTTAACTGAAGACATAGTTTAGCATCATAGTTTGACTATTCCCATGAAATGAGTTGAGAAAATAAATATACATATACAAATTATTTTGTCAGTTGAACTGTATATGATGAGCATATTCCGCTGCTTCAGTGACTGACATCAGTATAGGATTCTCTTATTTATTTACCGATAGGAAAAAAAATCTCTTTCATCTTCTGAGGAAAGCAGCTCATGAAAAGACCAAATTACATTTTACCCTGTGGTTTGTAATCACGAGTCCGTCTAAATCCTAAGTCATTGATTGCTTTCAAAATGAGAATGGTTAATAATTCAAGGCACGCTATTCAAGCGTTGATGGATTTCATTCTGCTTCTATAGAAATTCCAGAATCCTGTTTCGCTTAATGAAACTATAGTAAAAGCAAACTTTTTCTGTACATTTTCTTTAAATTTTAACTTTTTTTTTACAATCTTCTTACTACAAAACTAATTTTATTAAGTAAAGTTAAAGTGATTTGATCTGTCACTTGAAATGAAATAACTCATACGTTATTTTCTTTTAATTGGACTTGAGAAGTCAATTATACGTGAATAACTGATTAATGCTTTGCACTAGTTAATTATTCGAATTAAAAGTCTACGACTTCGAAGTTTGAAATTGCAATGGTTTGATTAAACTTTAGCTTATAATATTTTCGATCAGAACAGGTGACTACATGTATCCGTTAACATGCAGCTTTTGGGTAGGTGAGGGAAAATTCAAATAAATATCTATGAAGATCTTAAGGTAACATACTGTTATCATTTTCAGTATCATCGATCTCTATCATCATTTTCAATGTTCGAGGCAACGAAGACATTTTGCGACACATTTTTCTCTCATGTAGCCTTTGCAAATTGCGTGGCTAAAGAGAGAGACAGAAAATCAACAATTTTCTCATTGTTACTGATAGAAACTAATAAAATTAAACAGTAGTGTTTATGATCATAAAGTAATGAAACTTCATATGAATCGGGATTTTTAATATTGTTTAATCTTTAATTAAGATTTTTTTTTTATTTTCTTAATATAAAAAATATTATATTATGTCAAATTTATAGTTTAATGTATTTTTTTTTAGAGTAGGTAAAATTAAGTAAACAACTGCAAACACTAATAAAACCCAGTAATGGCTTCAGGGTTCTATTATGTTTTGAATGTTTATGATTTACCACACATCTTATATATCGCATAAATATTTGCTAGCATAATTTCATTTTTTCCCCGGTTCTTGGCTCTTAGCCTTACAATCACATCCTTTCATTGAAAACATGGCTTGTTGCAGGCTCTAATTAAGATTTTTCAACTTGATGACACTGGAGTAATGACAGGGTTTCATCAAGGATATTAAATTTTCCTGCAAATGGTTATGCTACACCGAATGCTTGAACATAATTTAAAGAACTAATATGCCAGCAGGAAAAAGCAAAAAAAAAAAATCGTCTTACGTAAGCTCCTCCTTATGTCTTTATTTAGAGAAGCTGCTTCAGTTCCCAAAATCTTACTAGTTTTTCCAAGAACTTTGTAAGAAATATAAGAACTAAATCCATACTTCCTCTTTAAATCACATCGTAACATATTGAAAAAACTTCATCTACACTTCATTTTATTATCGAATTTTCGGAAGAATTTTCTATCTTCTTTCTTCAAGATTACAATGTATAGTCAGGTGATATCAAATTACAAAAAAATTCCTTAGCATAGTTGTTAACAAAACTTAGCATTTTATCCTTAAAATGCTACTAACATATTATTATATTTACAATTGTTACAAATTCAACAATTCTTAATTTTAATACAATTGTTTTATTTTACTAACAATCATTATAATAATCATAATTTTTTAAATTCATCGATTATTACACTTTTTTTGTTCTTGTTCATATGAGTTTTTACCATTTCCGTAGCTAAATTTACGAAAATACTCTCAACTCCAAACCTTTGCTTCTATTGTAATTTAAGTTTCTTGAGTTTCTGATTATTATGCTTTCCAGTATTTTTCTTGTTTTTGTATCTTTTTCTAACATAATTATTTTTACTTCCTCCCTGATCCAATGTCCATTTTTCCTACAATGATATGCTACGTCAGATTTTTCTTTCTGGTCATTTTTAATACAATTAATATGTTCAAGTACCCTCTCCCGTGTTGTTCTTTTACTTTCCCCAATATAAATTTTCCCACAATTTTGGCATTCCAATTCACAGATTAATCCCATGTTAGCTTCATTCTCATTTTTATTAATTTTTTGACATAAAATATTTTTCAATTTGTTGTTGTATTCAAAACCTATCTTGATGTCAAATTTTTTACAAATTTTCTTCAAATACCAACTGCTATTATTTAGATAAGGTACTATAATTGTTTCTTTACTTTTATTTTTATCCATTTCTTTAATCATAAATTTATCATAATTACTTATTGCTTTATTTAGAAAACTAGTGCTATAATCATTTTTCATGAAAATCGTCTTCATGTTTTCAATTCCTTTCTTAAAATCAGAGTCACAACTTGAATTTTGATCCAATCTATGGATGTAGTTATCAACAATATTCTTCTTGATCATAAAACTATGCCCTGATTTAAAATTTAGAATGTGGTCACTTTGAAAGTCTTTTTTGTAATGTCTTAGGTACAAATTGTAATTATTCTTTTTTATCAAACAAACATCCAAATAATTCAATTTTCCTTCCTCTTCTTTTTCCATTTTAAATTTTATGTCTTGATTCTTACTATTAATGATGTTAAAAAAGTTTTGAAACTGTCTCGGGGTCCCAAACCATATAATCAAAATATCATCTGCATAGCGGTAATATTCAAAATTAAATTTAGATTCCTTAATTACATCATTTTCAAAGAAATTCATAAAAATGTTACATAGTGTTCCTGATAAAGGTGACCCCATAGGGAATCCTTTAATCTGTTTAAACATTTTATTTTTGTGTTTAAAAAAGGTATTGTCCGAAATGAATCTCACCCAATCCATCAATTCTATATTATTCAAATTTAGTTTCATTAACTCCTCATTGTGATTATACGCTAATTTTTCTACAATTTGCAGTGTTTCTGTAACTGGTATATTTGAATACATGTTTTCTACATCCAGTGAATATAAATAAAATTTTTTCTTATTCATAAAATACAAATGTTGTAACTTAGTTTCTAAGTCTTTTGTATTCTTTACGATTATTTCTTCTCTGGGTAAATGAAAATTCTTTACTATTCTATTAAAAAATCTTGCTACATTTTGGACTGGGCTCCCATAAGCATTAATTATTGGTCTAATTGGATTATTAATTTTATGAATTTTAACTCTTCCATCCAATGTAGGAGTTCTACACGCTTCCTTTAAAATTTCATCCTTTTGCCAAAAATTTATCGCCCCCATCTCTTGTAAGTCTTTCAATTTTGCCTTGACTTTGTTGTATAAACTCACAGTTGGATTTTCTTTTATGTTAACATAATGTCCATCTTCTACTAATTCATCTAGCTTCTTAATATATTCTTGCTTGTTCATAATTATTAACTTGTTTCCTTTATCAGATTTAGCTATGTGTAAACTTTTATCTTTGCCAATCCTTCTTAATATGTTCAATTCTTCTTCATTTAAATTTAAATTTACTTCTTTAAAATTATTTTTAAAATTCTCAATTTCTTTTAGAAAATCATCCTTCTTACCTTGTTCCATTTTCTCAGTTGCTATTTGCAATTTAGCTATAGTCTTCAGGTCCAAATTTTCTTTTTTATCATAAACAAAGTCCAGGCCTTTATTTAAAAGTTCTAATTCTTTCTTGTTAAACTTTCTGTTACTCATGTTAATCACATAATTTTTATTATCCTCAAATTTCTTGTTCTTAATCTTCTTTATTTTCGTATCTTTAGCCTTTTCTTTTATTTTCTTATAATGTTTATGATTCCAATCCATAACCAGTTCATAATCCTTATATTCTAATCTTTTCCTAATCTTTTTATTTATAATTTCTTCTTCTTTAAGCAGCTTATTAACATGCCTCTTTACAGCATTCCTTTGGTCCTCCCTTAATTTTCTTTCCGCATCTTTTTTGATATTCTCTGAACTTAATGTTTTAAGCATCAAAGGGTTATTAATTCTTAACGGTCTGGGTATCCAGTCCTCTGATGAACATTTGTCTAAGAAATCTTTATGTTCCTCCCATCTTGCCAGTTTACTCACCTTCTTTTGATGGTCTACAATCCATTTATAAGTTCTAAATCCATACTTCCTCTTTAAATCTCACATATTTGAACATATTAATTGTATTAAAAATGACCAGAAAGAAAAATCTGACGTAGCATATCATTGTAGGAAAAATGGACATTGGATCAGGGAGGAAGTAAAAATAATTATGTTAGAAAAAGATACAAAAACAAGAAAAATACTGGAAAGCATAATAATCAGAAACTCAAGAAACTTAAATTACAATAGAAGCAAAGGTTTGGAGTTGAGAGTATTTTCGTAAATTTAGCTACGGAAATGGTAAAAACTCATATGAACAAGAACAAAAAAAAGTGTAATAATCGATGAATTTAAAAAATTCATTATAATAATCATTCACTCATGATTATTATAATGATTGTTAGTAAAATAAAACAATTGTATTAAAATTAAGAATTGTTGAATTTGTAACAATTGTAAATATAATAATATGTTAGTAGCATTTTAAGGATAAAATGCTAAGTTTTGTTAACAACTATGCTAAGGAATTTTTTTGTAATTTGATATCACCTGACTATACATTGTAATCTTGAAGAAGGAAGATAGAAAATTCTTCCGAAAATTCGATAATAAAATGAAGTGTAGATGAAGTTTTTAGAAATATAAGAATTTCAAAGAATCAATAATTAAAAATATTTCGCTAACTACTGGTTAATGATTCATTTATGCTTATTATTTATTATGGTCTAAAATATATCTTTGTATAGTCATAAACAAAAATTAAAGTTCAGTAAGTGGTTAGGAAAAAAAAAATATTTCTGGATTGTTTTTTTAGTTATTTTGTGATAAAAAGATCCTGAACAATAAATTTAGAATAATTCTTCCTAACCTTATGCCGATATAAAATAGCACGGTATCTTTTCCTCTGAAAAAAAAAATTATTTTTATTTACTTATTCGTAAGCACATTATTTTTAAATCCGTACCATTAATAAGTTTGAAATATTTTTCTTCGACTTCGTTTTGCTTAAAATGTTTAAGCACCCATTTGTTTATATATATATATATATAATAGAAGCGAGTCTAAGTCTTAAAACATCCAAAATACTTTTGGATGTTTCTACTAGAATGTTGGAAAATTGGATTCCGTTGCATTCAGTTATTATGCCATTGAAGATACGATATGAATGCAGTAAATGCACCCATTTGTTCGTTTCTGTTTTGATAACTACGATTTTTTTCCAAGTTATAAGTTTCGAAACTTAGCCTAAGCATACTGTCGAAAAATTCTTTTTTTTTATATATATTTTTTTTCACTTTGAAAACAAACTTCGTAATTTCCGCTTTTTAAGGCACAGAGTTTTCCTTTATTCTTACAAGCTATTGCTAGACAACAAATGCTCTTAGCAGGAACTAAAAGCAATTCCTTCCTTTTCGCGGATATTAAATTCCAACAGAAGATGTGAGTGTAAGTCCCTGTGGATGAGGACACAATGAAATTATCTGCATCTGATGCCGTGATTGTCCGATTCTTCCGATAATTTTTTTTCATGAACTCTGGCTTTCTTCCGCTATACTTCCGGATTCAGTTGAAAAAAAAAAAAAAACAGCCTCCGGAAATTGAGTCACTTCGACTTAGTGGTTGCTTGTTGTCAACTTAAGCCAGAAACTTTCATAGAGCTAATCCGGATGTTTTGCAGTGAATTCTGTTGTAATTTTTGCCCTTATTCAGTGTCTGTAAGTTTCACATTAGATCAATCAACTGTTCGCAGTCATTTTTGTAGGTTACTGAAAAGTTAGTCACGTTATTTATAGATAATATGAATTATTTTTATTTTGTTTTGCTATCTTCATTAATCTCATTTGCAGAAACTTTCAGCCGCTTATTAAATAGTACTTTTTATTTTGTTTCTTGTAAAATATTTCACTCTATTGATTGTAGCCGAGTGGTATTAGGACGGGGCTGCGGGATGGAGGAACTGGGTTCAGTCCCAAAGAAGATCGGGGATTTTTCCTTGGTTGTGTCTCCTCAGAAAGGACCGTCTTTAAAATGGAAATTGGATTTTTTTTCCCTAAGTAAAGGCGGGCGAGTTTTGGACTGGCCGCCTAATGTTAACTACAGTCGGCGACAACCTTAGAAAGAAGCATTGGAACTGTCAGGAAGTAGATCCCGTTGGACCGGATCACTCAAATGAAACGAGCCGTATCATTGCGCCAACCAGTGATTTATTACTTACTTACAAAGAGTTAAAAAATGAAATACATAGATTCATTGTGATATTTGTAAATGCACAATCTGCCTAAATTCAGTTTTTAATTTTTTCATTGCTAAAATACTTCATCACTACATAGTAAATACATAAAATTTCATTGAATTTAATTTCAAATTAACTTTAAGGTTACAATTAAATATTGAAATTTTTATGTGTTTATATGTGTGTTTTTTAATTTTTTTATTTTATTACTGAAATAATCTGCATTAATCCAGATTTCATAAAGGCAGATAATAAATACAGCTGCCTTCTTTTTTATATTGTTTATAGAGCTCTTAAATATCGTCATCTTCTTAAAATGATATCTTCAATCCATGCAGGATCCCTTCTGTCGTCTGCAGTAAGTAAAACAGTTTTGTTGAGTTGCTCTCAAAGTAAAATTTGGAATATCGTCATCATTATTTATTTCTGAAAGGCTGTAGCAGCAGTTGGAATTTCAGTTTTAGAATAACATTCATGTATCTTTCGTCCGATGCAAGATATATCAAAACTCACAAACTTCTATATTCTTCATAGACTCTGGAGCCCACTCTCGTCCGCCCGTGAATCGGAGAACGCAGTCCGTTGAATTTCGCTTAGGCCCTTTTCCTGAAAACTATCGATAAACTAATTCTTGTGAAATTTCTCTTTTGATTTCTCTTTTTATAAATAGTTTTGATGATTGTTCGAAATAGTCTATATTTTTTCTTTATGTTCCAGAGTTCAATATTATAAGAATACAATAATACTAAACAGTTTTACTGTTGCAATAAAATAAAAAGTTGAGCAGTTTACGCCCAGTCATTATTATGCTTTTTTATTATTTAACTAGCAGCAAAGCCTGTCGGACGACAGGCGTAAAATAATCTGAAAAATCATTTTATTATCAACTATCAAATATAAAGTAAATATAATCTAAAAACTGTGCTAACTTGCGAAGGAAGCTTCAACGGCAAAAATGGTTTTGAGTTTCGCAATCAGCGTAAACAACTGAGTAAGTATTCCAAATTTCATTAAAATGGACGCAGTAGTAACAAAATTATTTGGTTTTGAACGTATGTTTTGTTAGAATTTCAGTTGTCGAGGTCAGTTCCCAAGATAAAAATTTCATGGAAACAACATGGAATGACACAATGAACTAATATTTTCATCCAATTTGAATACCCTTGATTCAAAAAGACAACTGATTTACATTTGTGGAAGCTATATTTTTTCGCTTGTTTTCGTCATAAAAGTCATTCTCCAAAATATGATTATGCATTCTTTGTCTTTTTTAGTCCTTAGATAGAGGGATAGATAAGATAAACTGTTTATGATGACAGAAACAAGAAAAATATCATAGCCAATAGAAAACTAGGATTCTTGAGAGGGAAGGATGAGTTGTGCAATGATTAATGAGAAGTAAAATTTTCTCCAGTTAACTATATCTTAAAATGAAATGCAAATCATTTGATTAGCAATAAACGCTTATTTTATGTTTCTATCAATTGGTTGATGTTGTTTGTGGATTCTTTCTGAGACAATTTATATATTTCTAGATTTTCTGTGGAGATATTACATTAACACCATCGATTTTTGTAAAGTCGTCTGGATGATGACAAAGAGAGACAACATGCTTTGTTTGTTTGTTTTTTTTAAGAGGACTTAGGAGTAAAGAAAGAACTGAATGAAAAATAACTGTTATATTCCATGTGAAGCAAGTTTGCTTTGTTCCTATTTGCAAAGTTGTCATCGTCTTGCAGCGAAACAGTTTTAATAACTGCAGAAAGATCAAGAAAAGATACGGAGACCTGAGAGAAGTTCTGCACATTGGAATGCTTTTTCATATCTAGCTGTTGAGATATGAGCCATTGCAGAAATCGATTTACGTGTAAAACAGTGAAGAAAAGTTCGTCTGAGAAACGATCGCATTTTGAAGACTGAATGTAATGAATTGGGCGGTCGAATAATAGTAATAACCCTATACAATTTATTAAATTTTTATTTGAAGTTTATTAAATTTATAACCTTATTAAAGCGTCTGCATCTTATTAAACCAGTCAGTCTGTATATGTATTTCCCTCCCTGAAATCTTTGAATCGTTGGATGGATGTGAATGAAAGTTGGTATGAATATAAAAGTATGTAGAAAAGTACACATATCAAAATTACAATCTAACTTTTTCATTTGAAATCTTTCCAAGTGAGTCCTTATCGAAACATTAGCGCGAAAAGGTAATAAAAATAATAGAAAAGTATTAAAGCATAAACAATGAATATTCAAGCATGGAGCTAATTCATTAATGTGCTAGTGCTTTGATACGATTATAATTCATCAGATTTAGATAACTGATTGTGGATGGATATGTATTTTTACTGAGAGTTATGATCGAAGTAGAATTATTTAAAGTTGGTAGATGATAACGTAGTAAAATTTTAATAACGGACACAAGTCTTAGTTCTTGCAAATTAATAAAATAATATACTCTCTTAAAATACAGTGATTTAAACAAATTGGATATATCGAATGGATTCAATATTAAACAATTCTTAAATTTGGAATACCTTCAACTTCTGAGAAGATCTAAATTCCGATAACACTAAATATTTACGTTATCACTGATATCTGAATCTCGCTTCTTTGACGAGTTAAATACTGAAGTCATATTAGCTTCACCTTGAGTTGTAGGCAGGAGGAATAAAATCTGGAATGCAATTGCCACCTTCTATTCACTAGATTGTCCTAAATCGTTCATACGACAAACTTGAATTTAGTGTTCTCTGTGATGATGAACTGATGATGTGATACGCCTCGTCTTTATTTTATGAAAATATGCAGCCTTTTTATGGTTTCTATATTAGGTATAGAAGCTAGGACTTATATTACTTGGATAAATCGCCTAACTTCAACTGCTACTTCACACTTGGTCAATATCATAATTCATGTTCCCACGTTATAATCTCACTTGTTTTTCCGTTGCCATTAAGTTTCAATACATTCTCCGTCCTTCTGCAGTGAACAGCAATACTGCGTCTCACACTCTTCGCGTCATGTGGACTTTTCATAATCTATTGTTTTATTATTAAGGCGCACAGTAACACAACTTTAAATTTAACCAACTCGTTTATTTATTTAGCTCTTTCAGGTTTAAGTCTTTCAGGTTTAAACAAAATATGTAAATCTTTATATATATATGAAGCAAGCCAGGCCCGGTTTCAAATAAGGCCCATCCTTCGTTTTATTAATAGAATGTTGACAATTTACCAAGATTAGTTATGTTTCAGACAGGTCCTGGCTTCTAGCGGCTACACCAAAAATTAGGTCCGTTAAAGTGGATAATTTCACCATGTTTGTTTCAGTTGAACAGTAAAAGTCGCCCGAAGCTTTTGTTGTTACTATTTCAACTTAATTTGATAAATCGTCTGCATTTTTTGGCAACTTAATATACATAAACATTTTTTATGTCATTTTAAAGTGTGAAATGAGTAGAATAAGATACTATATTTGATATTTTCCAGTTGACGTGCATTTAAATACTTTCATAATGCATGAAAGCGTGGGTTAACAGGGGGCTCCAAATAAGGCCCTCCATTCTATAACATAAAATAATTATATATAATGAGAAAAAATATAACAAAAATCATCAAAGCTAGTTTTAAATTTACAATTTTATAAATTAATTACTAATTAATTATTAATTTGTAGCTTAATATTTAGTCAGAACTAAATGTTGGAAATTGGCTGTTTTCACTGCCAAGCTCTTTCCCTGAGGGCGAGTTTGCCTGTGACTAGTAGTGGGCCTTATTTGGAACAGGGGCTCCAAATAAGGCCCTTCAGTTATATTTTCAAAACTGTGCTGTTACAGAAAGAATTTCAAATGCCGTTATTCTAAATTCACTTTTTCATGACAGCACACCTTAAACTACCTTTCAAGACAGTTTTCAGAATTTTCACTCTTGCAGTAGAAATTTAAAAAATCTTTAAACGTTAGGTGGGCCTTATTTGGGCAACCTACCTTACATTATTTATGTTATCGGATTATAATTAATCTTATTTAGATAACTTTTTAGTAAGTAATTTAAATATTTTTCAGAAAATGGAAAATTTTGCTGTTTTTATTTAGCAGATATTGTAATTTAAAAATACAGATTTAAAAAATTTAGATAAAAATATAGATTTTTCGTTTTTGTCTTTCAAAAAAAAAAAACTAAATAAAAATAAATAAATAAATCAATAAATACACAAAATAAAGAAATTTTAAGGAATTAAGGAAAGTATTATTTGTAATTTTTGTTTTTGTTTTCTTTTTTTAAAAACTGCCTGTTTTTTATTTTGCTTTATTGAGCTTATTAAGCCCTTACAATTCCTCTTCAAACTTTAAATTCAAACTTACTATGATTTCATTTTAAGGATACTTACTTGGTTTTTATTGTTTCCTGTTTCAGAAAAAACAAAGTTATTAAGCAATTACTTCGCTCGAAATTCTCTCCCTCCTTTTTTTTTATGCTTATTGATGCGCATGATCATTTCATGTTAACCAAGCATTGCTGGCACTAACATTGTATGTTGAATCCAACCAAAATCCAACGAGAACCCCACCCCCACAAAAAAAAAGAAAAAAAAAAAAAGAAGAATGCTGATTTCATTCGTTTTTTTCAGATGCAATTGCATCAACACCCCCCCCCTTCCTCGGCACCCAGCTTTTGCCAGGGAAATTAAGAAATTTCGTTACAATCTTTCTTTGATATCATTTTCACTCAAAAAACTTTATATTTCTTGATTGATTTAAATTAATGGTTAAGTCGATCTGAAACGATCTGAAAAGGCACTAAAGCTGCAAATCTGAATTGATTTAAAATTCGGAAGCTTTGTAAACTAAGCAATCGTTTTCGACAAAATTCCAAAAAATTAGAATTAGCTTTAATAGCTTCCTTCCTATAATTAAGCCGAATGAAAGAGAAGGACGTTAGTAATTTCGGAATCTTCTTCCTTTAGTTTAGAGGAAACAAAATTATCCAAATTAACCTTTAGTTAAAATTTAAATTAAAAATTTTGAGAGATTAGAACTAATTATTTGGCTAAGACAATGCCTTTAAAACCGAAACAAATTTGAAAAAACTGGACTACATTAAATGAAAACATTATTAATCTCAGTAATGGAATTCTTGGAAAAATATTAAAAACATCGAGTTTTCTAAAACTGACATCAGAAAAGTGGAAAGCAATTTACAGCTGTCGTTTTCGTAAGAGAAACTTGTGAATGAGGAAAAGAACAAAAATGAGAACAGGTGTTATTTTCGAGTAAAGCTTGTAGTGTGAAGTCTGCATTGAGAGTTGCATCTTTACAAGGCAGTTAAAGATTGGTAAGCATTAATGCTTTAAACTTTGAAGTGTATTACAGAAACATGCAACATTCCAAATACAAAAAAAATTGTCTAAACTTTTGATATTGTTACATTTACTGAAAGTGCGATTTTTGTTTACTTGCTGTAAATTCTGTTCACTTATAAAACTGAGACGGAACTGACTTTTATAGAAATGAATTACGTAATTGATGTTAGTTTTTTTCTTTCAAAAAATGTTTTTGATTCTAGAATAAAGAATAGACAACCAATAACAAAATAGACTACTTACAATTTTTCCAAATACTGAATAACAGGTAACAAGCACAATAAGATGAAAACAATATTTAATAATGATATTTAATCTTCTATCTACAAAGTTTAACTCTCCAGTGTCAAAATCGGAACCTCATTACATAAGATTTTCTTACATTGTTATTTTTAATTCTGAGAAATTTTCAGAAAGTGTGAAAATTTCAAAAAGTGAAATCTCAAATTTTAATGAAACCAATATTACTTAGGAATTTTGAGGCTTAGATCAAAAAATTGATAAACTATCTTTGATTGAAACTGATAACCACCATTCTATTAAATAGTTGGATTTCTTCTTCATTACAGTATTCTTCGGAAAAGTAACAAATAATTCTTCGTTTCAACGTGTGTCTAAGTCCTTTTCCACTATAGGTTAGTCTGTGGAGAGATACCTTTGGGGTAAGATGCCATTTTCTCAATAATTTTTTTGTGACCTACAGACGGCACAACAGTATATATGTAAATTTTCTTCCCAGTGCACTGAACATGACGGTATCTTTCCGATTGCTATATCATTATTATTTGGTTAAAAATAACGGAAATTTGGTTAAAAATAAGGTAAGAGCACTGTTTTTAGCGGCCCCTAGGTTGCAGCTTGCCTGTAAAACATAGGGGACCGCTCATTCTTTTATGCTTGCTGGATGTCACACACTGTAGTGGCCAAACGGTAGCGATATTAGAATGAAACCTTCACCATTGTGTTCAGCATCAAAAAGTATGTGACAACTTCCAAAAATCAGACCTCTAGGACCACTCCCTGACCGGAATTTGGGGGTCAGAAGTGGTCGCTTCCGATAAAGAGGAAAACGGCGATAGATGTCCCCCCAATATCGACCCTTCTGAACACATATTGTTAATAAAATTGGGCGTATTATGGGGCCGCTTTGCTTTTGACACTGTCTAAAAGCATTAATTTATCTTGTTTCAGTTCTGCTACTGAGGAATGGGGTATTTCAGCCAAGGCTGGTGGTAAATATTATGAATGGTATCTTACCCACGGAGGTTGGACAAGATGTCAGTTTGTAAAGCTTTTAAACATTGCTTTTACTCATACGTACAGATGATACACAGCCCTGCCATTTTTTTTTTTCACTTACATAAATATCCAGGGAATATGCTTGAGTAATATTAGGATTATAACTCCTTTGCTCTGGCAAAAAAGGCTGAATGGTGGCATCTCCTCCAATTATTTCTTTTCGATCTTTTTTGATCATTTTCCTGATCAAACATTTGTTTTACCTTAATTTCTAGATTAATAATTAAGTTTACTTATTAATCTCCTTACGAAAACGGATTTCCATTTGTAAGACAGATAAATCTTACCTTGAGTTGTAGAATGAAACCAACATGTTGATGTATGAGTGAGTCTCTTTAAGAGTGAATGTAGTCTGTGCTCGTTAAGAGAAAATTTGTAATTCAGCATTCTCTTCTAACGACTTGACAGCAATAGAATTTGGGGTTAGTCAAACTGTCTTTAGAGAACATTGTTTGAGCATGGTATGAGTGTCGTTCCCGTTTATCAGGAACCATCGCCGTATGAGACCTTGCAAATAGGAGAGTGTTAAAGGTTTATCAAGAAAACATATCACCGAGAGGTCAATGGATTCAAAAGCTTGTTGATGAAAGAAATAGAAGGACAATAAGAATTTTGCAACTTACAAACGGAGGCAAATAAGCCCAAAAATGGTGAAATAAACGACATTTCAGAAAATGTAACTTCTCTAGGAATGTGTGTAGTTAACAAGTTGATCCATTTCTATCTGTTTAAAAGCTGCAATGGCATATGAAGATTACTACTGAACGATTGAGGCGTTGAAAGACACCTAATTTGACGAATATACTGCACTATTTATAATGGCAGTGTAAGGATTTGGCAGGATTAACTTGCGGTTATACACTCCTCCAACTTTCTGTTAATGCTACCATCGGAAGTGGTGCAATGGTATGAGACATGCTTTCCTAATGTAAATTTTAATCTTCGATATGAACGAAGAAACGTTTCAAACTGTATCACGAATAGATCGTGAAGATTATTGCTACATTCTTTCATGGCTGTAATATATTTTTCTTCAGATACATACTTGAAGCATGATATCATGCTGCATTAAAAAAATTCTACCGTCTCGCAGTGGTTCGAGAGAACATGAGCAAGTATCGTTTATTTGAATGGCTTACTTTATTTGTGGATTTCAGGAAAGCAATTGTTGGGAGGATCTAAAGTAGATTTCAGATAGTTTGTCTTTTGCAAATCTGGGAAAGTGTTTACAATGGTCAACAACTTGATAATAATTCATGTTTCAGCTCAGTCTGAGACCTGAGTTAAAGTCTGAAATTAGAAGAAAAGTTTATCATTTTCGAGAAAATGCAAAATTTTAATACAACACATCGTGAAATTTAATTGATGATAACGGGAAAGATATAGCTCTCATTCGCACAACGATAGAAGTGAATCAACGAGAATAAATTACCAAATCTGAGATCTTATGAACCACTTTCCTGGATTAAATTTTTTCCTACAAACACCCTATTACATTTGTTTGTATAGGCCTAATCATAAATGTAAAAGAATGAAAATGGCATTCTGTTTAAATATGCTAAGAATTTCATAGACATATTTCATATTGCTTTGCCCATGCTTGATGCTTTTTTGTCAGATTCCAGGTATCTAAAATAATATTCATGAAGACATTTAAATGGCCACCTCAAGCAGTTATGCACGTTGTGCACTACACAAAGGCGCCATAACCGACACTTCTATAATTTGTATCTTGCAAGCGAATGTTTCAACTCAAAATTCCCAATTGCTAAAGAATATTTGTAAGATGATTACTAAGAGATGGAGAAAAACATAAGGCATTTTACTCAATCGCTTTAAATGATAAAAATCAATTACAAAAACAGGAAAAAATTAAATATTAAAACATATTAAATTAAATTTGTTTTGATTATTTAGAATTCGATCAGCACTGTAGCCTTGTTGTTTAACGCATCATTCTACTAATGTGTTTTAGGTGGTTCTAATCTTACTGTTCCTACAGATTTTTTTTTTTTGAAAAATAAGATATATTAATACTTTGACTAATTATTTGAATTTTTTTAGTCATTAATTAATACTAAAATTATGCCACTACAAAAAAATTCACTTTTGTAATTGGATAAAAAAGAAGTATTTAATTCAACTTGTTAAGGTCTCATTCAAATATCATACATATCTAATGTATGTTCATACGTTTCATTGCCTATGCTTTCAAAGGAGAAGTCCTCCATATTCTCTCTTTATCCATTGTTTTAGATCTACATCCAATCTTTGTTTTTCATCCAAGTGCAAGGGGAAATAATTAAACTAATTAAAGACTAATCAGAAACAACAAAATATCGAATTTCAAAAAGAAAGAATGAAGCAGCGGAAGACTATTAACCCCGCAAAAGACACCGCCTCAATCGAAAGACAAGTTAACGAACCAAACCACTTAAATTGTAAAGAGAGAAAACAGATAGTTATTTATTTAACCTTGAATGTTTTAATTGAATTTATAACTAGTTAGAGCGATTGGGAAAAAATGAAAAGATTGGATTTCTTTCTTCCAATGTTAAAAATTTTCAAATTTCGTTAACGTTTCATTTGAAAACTTTCCATTGTCAGAGCAATTTGAAAGCAACTGCATTATTTACTGACTTTCAGATTAAAGTAGTTTTGGTGTAGCTAGGATTGAAGAATTTCTTCGAATAGTAAGTTGACAGGTTACATCAAATTTTACAAGCCTGCTTTGAAAGTCGTTTAATACTTTTTTATTTTATTTTATTTTATTTTTATTTTTGCTGTTTTTTGTGCTTCAACTTCAGTTTAAAAATCATATGAGTATTTATTCTAACTCTACATATCTTCTCTGTTTATTTGTAGGTAGTCACTGGAACACTAGATGGTCCTATAACATTTATTAACTTTGTAATATTGTAAGGGAAAATAGGGCTACTGTCACATTGGATGACATCATGATTTCTGGCATTGTCAGTATTTAAATGCTTGAGAATTATCTATTCAAGCATTAAACTTCTACTTTTTCGTTGTTTTCTTGTTTTAATTTAGTCAATTCTTTCATATTATGTCAGATACGTTTTGTATTCTCCGTTATTTTATTGGGTCTGCACTTTTAAATTCTTTTCTTGCATGTTTTTTTCTGCTTCTCTTTTCTTCCTTAACATTTTCTTCCTTGATACATAATTTTAACCATTATTCAAAAATCATAGTAAGAATGACTCTAAATGCAAAAAAATTTTTATTTTTGTTATAAAACAAACCACATTTCCAACATGAATTCATGAAATTAGTTTTTCTTTTTTTTTTCCTTTACAGAATTCCAAAGAATGTCCTATTAATTTCTCAAGGAAATAGCAATCACACCAAATCTTTAAACTTTATCTTAATTACTTTCTTTAGATAGCAATGATTAGAAATCTGTTATTGTAATTCATATAAAGTGTTTTTCCACAAAATTATATTTCAGCTCCACAATCTTACGGTACTGAAAATTTAATTGCTTTTTTTCTCAAAAACACATTTAATTTGATATTTATTTTGCGTTATAATCTCTGACGCCATCAGTGGCACCTCAAGGTACATCTATTCGAGCCCCAAGGCTGTAGTTAGACCGGCCAATTAGAGCTGTTTTAGGGCTCGTAATCCAGGACTCGGAGCCCTTAACTTTGCGGGAAACGAGCGCGACTGCATTAGCTTGATACCGTCGATGGAGGACAAGAGGTGCCCTGGGTGACGAAGGCAGGTCTTTACACTTCGAATGAGAACTGTGACAAAAGCTCTTTGGCCCCCTATCTGCACTTTTAAGCACAGAACAATGACCCCGGGGAGAGAACGGTTCAATTTCCCCTTACCCCCACTGGAGCTTTTTTAAATTTAGCATATTTAGGATATCAAAAATAAATATAATAATAATGATGATGTAAATGTAGCATTTTATAAGTGGATTTTCGATAAACCCAATTGCTTTTTTATACAGTATTATAAAAAATTGTACATTTCGTGGAATCAACTCCTAAAATTAATATTGTAATTATAATTGAATTACCTTACATGATATTAAATGATTACACAGAATTTAAACGTTGTGATCTTTGCCTGAGCAAGTCATTTTATATAATTTTGCTGAACTCGAAAAGGAAATTTATCTTACCATCTATGGATTTTTGGCAAAAGTCATACTCATAGTTTTAAAAATAAATTTATTTTATATAGTTTTAAATTATAAATTATATTTTTTTTACATATTTTTTTCTTAAATTTGGTTTCCCAATTGTGAATTCAGACAATATCTACTTGGAAATAGATATAAATAGAGGAGAGTTTCTCTTCTATGTGTATAGCATAATCGTAATAAAGAAATCGTGATACAAATTTTTTGACATCGATTTTTGGACTTAGCGTGCTATAATTACTTTAAAAACTTTGAAATGTTAGCTGTAATGAAACCGTCGCAGACTGTGTAATCTTTCCTCAAGGAAATCATGTATATTATGATAGTGTTTTACATATAGTGTTACGTCTTAGCTGATGTTAGGGAGTTTCTCTGTACCTTCTCCATGAAATTTTGTCAAAATGCATTTTTTTTATGAGTTTACCTGTATATTTTAGTATCTAGCAATGTAGCGAGGTGATATGTTGTTTCCAGAGTTGTCGTCATAGCTGTAAAAGGTCGATGGAGATAAACCGTCTCTCCTACCTATGAAGTGATGGTTCAATAATTGAGGGACAGCTACTCTCCAAAACAGAGCACATAGTACATGTACTATCTGTAGTAATAAGCTTGATTGTTTTTATTGAGATGTAAAATAAATTCTTACCTGGAGTCAGTGTATTAGCAAAATAAATAAACGTTAACAATTAATTCTGCTTATTGTTTGCAACTAGTGTTCATTTTGTATCCATAAGAAAACAAAATATCATTCAGATACTTAATGGTTTTGAAAAGTTTGTTTTTCATTTTTATTATTATTGAAAAAAGAAAAAAACTTCTTCCTATTTCCTTTTTCTGTTAAATTCGTAACTAAAACGAAAACCATAAATTACAAATGGGAATTTTGCTTTGTTTTAAAATTTTGTGTTTCACTTTCACTACTAAATCTTAAAAAAAAAAGAAAAAAAAGCCTTACAGTTCCTTTTCTTTCCTATTATTTATAAATTAAACTATGTAATGTTATCTATCTTATTCATCTCTGTAATTCCACCTACGCTATCAATAAGAGACATCAGAAAAAAAAAAAAAAAATTTTTGAAATGTAGCTTTTTTTTAACAAATAAAAGAAAAAAAGAGAACAGTTATTAGCACTAGTTAGGCTAAATATTTGTGACTGTTAAGTTAGAATAATGAAATCGTAATGACGTCAGTCACTTCATTTTTCATCTATAAGTTGTTGTTGGTTTTTTTTTTTTTTAATTTCTTTCTGAAGTTAGTAAAAAATAAAATGGCACCTCTAAATTAAAATAAATAAGAGAAATTGATGTGCCGGCACCTGCCAGTCTTAATGAATTTCCTAAAGGAATTAAAGTATAAAAAAAATGCCTAAATTACATAAATAACAAGGTGTGCGACCAAATATTTACTAGGTGGCATCCCAGAACAGCTGTTTCTCGCTTAATTGGAGATCATCAACTGGGAGTAGTCAGCAGTAAATAACGAGGTCTCACTACGGAGGTCATTAAGAATATTAGTAGAAAATAAAATGGCACCTCCAAACTAACAGAAAACACACCAAAAAAACACACAAAATAAATAAGAGGAACCTGCCAACATCAATGAATTTCCTAAATGGACATTAAAAGAAAACAACGCCTAAATTACGTAAATAACAATGTGTGGGACCAGTTTGGAGGTGCCGTATTATTTTCTACTAATATTCTTAATGGCCTCCATAGTGAGACCTTGCTATTTACTCCAGCTGATGATCGCCAATTAAGTGAGAAACAGCTGTTCTGAGATGTTACCAAGTAAATAGCTTGTTATTCTTTCTGAAATGTATGCCATCTCTTCTGGTATTATCTGAATTCATGGAAATTCATTATCGCTGTCTGTAGTATTAATGGATTTCTAAATATTGAAGCAGCTTTATAATTGTTAGCTTTAGCACTTTAACTTACCATAAAACATTTTTCAACAGTACTACAAAAAAAAAACAGTACTACACTATAAAAGAAATTAAAAGATAATTAATTAATAATAAGCTTTTTTTCAAGAGCTTATAAAATAACCTACCTAAAATCCAAGGCCGTAAATACTTAAAATCCTTAAAATCCAAGGCAGAGAAAGCAACAAAAATGACTTTCAGTAATGATTCAATACATTTTAATATGTTCAATTATTAATATATTAAGAAGTACATTTATCTTAAAAGGGATTGTTTAGCATATCATGCAGTGATCGCAATTCCATAACATCTTCATATTTAACTACCTCCTAAATATTCACCTCTTTATAACTGAATCTGATCTAATAAGAGCATATAGTTAATAAATAGTTTAACGTGCGTAAAATGTTCATAGCAAGAAATCAAGGCCACCACCAATACATTTACAATGCGTTTTCAAAACGACCTGCGTTTCATTTTCAAGCGCGAATTCTAAACCCAAGGTTGTAAATTCAAGGTTTTAGAATTCTCGCTTGAAAATGAAACGCAGATCGTTTTGAAAACGTTTGTGATTTTTAATAATAATAATTTTTTTATTATAAATGTTATTATAAATGTATTTCTGTGGTGGCCTTGATTTCTTGCTATACGAGTAAATAGCATAACTTATTTCCTAAAACCACCTAATGGACTACTTAAAACTATGCACTCAATTAAATTCTAACTTTTGAAACACGAATAAAGCAACGGCAACTAATTTAGAAAAAGTAAAAAAAAAAAAAAATCCTAATTATTAGCCCTCCTCTAACGCAATACGCATTAGTAAAATTTTATATGAGAAAAAAATATAAGCCTACGAATTCAACTGATAAATTAGTATATCTTTGTAAAAATGTCCTTTTATATTGTACCGATATAATCAACAGTGAAACAAAACTGAATAAAGAAGCAATAGATTTACTATTATCCTGTGATGTAAATGATGTATTACGAAGGAGTTTTAGGAGTTTCTTAACATTCTGAAACCTTACATGAAAAGAATTTGACTGTCTTTAAAATATATATATATATATATATATATATATATATACAGTAAAACCCCGTTATTACGCTCGTCAAGGGACCATGACCTACAAGCGTAATAAGCGAGATAGCGCTATAGACGGGAAATGATTTAGGAGATGTGGAAAGATTTGGACACCATTTTACAGGAAACATAAATGATTCTGCAATAGATTTACTGCAAATATGAGCTTATTTTCTATTAAAAAGATCTTTGATTGTGGTTTGCTGTGTGTAAAAAGATCTTTGATTGTGTGTTTGCTACTGTTATGAATTACGACATTTTCAATGCGGTTTAGGTAACTATTAACGTCAATTGATACACCACTAGGAGCAATACTAATATATTTTCGGAGCAGATTTAGTGCACACTTTACTTTTCTACGTTTGCAACAACCCTTCGCTGCATCGGTATTTGCATCCTTGTTTTTCATTATTGTTCGCAGAGTGGACGAGGGAATTCCTAGAGATTCTGCGAAATCCTTCTGACTTCTATAGAATTCTCGTCGTACTTACGGAGAATTTACAGTTTTTCACTTATAGAAAGGGATTTCCGCTTCGACATTTTGCACTACTGTATCACTGATCCGCACTTCAAAGAGTTCAAGGATTCCCTTTTACCAGGGGAAAAAAATAGAATCTTTGTAGTGTTACATTTCTTTTCGATACAAAATTTCCGATACAAAAAAGCGCTACAAGCGGGATTTGAAGCGTTATAAGAGGGTAAAAGTATACAGAGATATATAGAAAATTCCAGGGACCGTATGAAAGGAGCGTAAAGAACGGGATAGTGCTATAAGCGGGAGCGTTATATCGAGGTTTTACTGAAATATATTTTTATGTTTCACTTATCATAAGAGAATTATTTCATTTTCCATCAATTTTTGCCCTTCCTCCTGCATGTGTCTAATAAGCTCGAGACCAGAGTGCCTTGATCGCTGTAGGGTTAAAAAGCTTTTTATTCTAGAACTGCATCAAAATTGGAAGCCAAGGGTAGCCGACTTTAACTACAAAACTGCATCATGAACTAATGAGAACTTACAGCGAATAGGACAATACTGACTTAAGTGTTAGTTTTTCCATATACGAATTGTGGTTTGTTTTTTTGTTTTTATTCCTTCTCATTTCACTAAAAGAAACTAATATTAAATGCTAATTAAATATAAAGTTTTTGATTTTGTTGATTTTTGGTTTTTTTTTAATAAAAGGTTTCAACGATTCATCATATTCGGATTAAAAAAACAAACCAGACTATAAAAGTTATATTGTAATCAGTTGTGACATGAGCTGACAGTTTACAAATCTTACAAGATCAAAACAGTGTTGCCCAATTCGAAATCAATGTTTAGAAATGTTTGTTTTGTTGCATAATAATTCTGGGAATTCCAACAACTTTCTTTCTTGATGTCCGTGTATGTCTGTAGTCTTTGTTTCCGAGGAATACGACTTAAAGAGAAGTGAAGCGTAATGTTAATGACATCTGAGAATCAATATCCCTCTTCAATTGCGGTTGCTGCTTTCGAGTGATTCATTTCGCCTACTCTAAACCACTAGGTTAAGATAATACAAATTTAAAAAAAGAACTTTTTACTAAAGACCTTTTCTAATTAAGTTTGTAATTTGGATAATTAGAAACATACTGAACAAAAAATATTGATGTTTTGAGATAACTAATATATCTTGAACTGCTTTCGAAGACCTCTTTAATATTAATGCTGCACTTATCTCGTTTATCTAATATATATTTTCGAAAGTTTGTTTGTTTATCACTAAGTTTAATAACACTACTACATTGTGATGAATTTTCATGTTTTTATGGACATAATAACATGCGATGTAAAGAGCCTACGCCAGAAAATTCCTAACATGTACCGATTTGTTATTTAAATGTCGATGTTTATACGAGTTTTAAGAAAAGAAAGAAAAATTTTCACAACAATAACATCAAAAAAATAATAATAAAATACAAACAACGATTACATTAATTTTAATGACGAAAGCGTTAAAGTAAAACACTAATGTTTGTGTTATATCTATTTCGTTATATTTTTAAATTCTCAACACTTAGGTTGCAGTAAAGAAATATGTAAAAACTACTGCTATTTTTAATAAAATGTATGTAGAACTACGAATATCGTTATTATTCTTTTTGCCAAAAATCCTTAATAGGAAAAACCAGACTTCAATTTCGGGTTCAAAAAATTGTAAATGAGTTGATTCAGGCAAAGATCACAAAGTATAAATTATCAGACCTGTGTAATTCACAAGAATCTAATTATTGAAAATGATTATTATATTTGGAAAAACATTATTATGATCAATTTGTAAAAAGAAAGAACACTGGAAGATTTTTAGAGGGAAATGAATTAAAGCTTTTTTTTAAAAAAAAAAATAATAAACTGTTCTTTATTATTTAACATTGAAAACATTCATATTAATCATATAATTGTGCAGTCTAAAATTAACAATACTGCAGTATATATTATTAATGAAATCACTGTAGAATTCATCAGCAATTAATTATTAAAATGGAATAGGGTAATTATATTTATGTTTTATAAATTTAAAACATTGAAACTTACTTTCGTATTTTATTCCTCATTGCCTTAGTTCTTTTACTGAAATACAAAGAAGTTTCCTTTTGAATCTAGAGTTTCAAAATTTTAAGGATTTTTATAATTAGAACCAGCGAATGCGTGGTTGGACAAATTTTAAGATGTAAGAAATTCTTAAAGTAAATTTTCGTTTTTGATTTAAACTGTTTCACTTCCTATGTGCATCTAAACGTAATATTACTCTGCAGAAAGGGGACTAGTTCGGACGGATGAGTTGAGGTTTTGGTTAACCGAATTGTACGCCTTCGCATTCTTCATGACAGAGGAATTGGGTTCCTTCATTCTAGAACTTCCAACATGTGAATGGTCGCATCCGTATTCAGTCCGTATTTCACTACCGTATTCAGTCCAAGAAAAGTTCAGCTTGATAGGTAATTGATGGAACTCAAAAGGAAATCCATCAAAAACTTAACTGCAGATCTTCAATCTTACGGTCTACGGAGATGTGACGCTTGTTATTTGGATTAAAAGAAAAAGTTCAAGTGCAAACAAGCCTTTGAAATGATTGGATTATTGTACAATGACCATCAGAACTGTGGCTTTCGAATCTTATAAGTTCTTTACGTAGCAACATGGTGGCAGCAGTCGGAAACTTCATTAGACCAAGCAGTGGCAGAAGTAGGGAGCAGGCGAATGATGCGGCTGTCCCAGGCGGCAATGTTCAAACGCAGGCAAAAATGCATCGCAAATTGGATGGCAGAGGAAGAATATTTTAAATGAAGCTAATATAGCATTAACGCAGATGGTAAATGAATAGTTTATATGTAGAAATAAGAACAGTATATAAATTTCTCACTATATAAATTAAAAAATATGCAACAATAAGCAAAATAGATCATTACATCAAAAACCAAAATAACGAAACCAAAAAAGAAAACGCAAACACAATTAGGACACCAGGAAATGGAAATTGTATTGATTAACTTTTCTGGTTTAGTATGATCATCATTGCGTCATCAAATCCAATTAATTAACTAACTAACTGAAGTACTTCTGAAGAATATGTAATACCACAAATGTATAATACTAACATCAAATATCGTATCACTCCATTGTAAAAACATACAAGAGAATGGAGTGGCAGTATATAGACGTTGGTTCGATGTAGACAATTTTCCCATATTAAGAAAAAAATTCTTTAATTTTTTTGTTTGGAACTCAAATAAAAAAATAAAAATATTAAAGCTGCCACGAGTCTAATGGCGGTGTGCACCAAACTTCAGTTAACTTGAAGGACTGCTATTTGGACGGAGCTAAAATTAGTGGGGGGTGCTGCTCCACAAAAATTTTAGCCTTTGTTTTAAAATTGTGTGAAAGGAAACATGTATAAAAAGAAAATTTATTCAAAAACTTGATAAATTTCTTTTTATACATGTTTGTTTACATGTTTATACAAGTAATAGGAAATGATAGTTTCTTAATTCCAAAAAAATTATTTAATTCTATTTAAGGAAAAATTCGAATTTTAGAAATCATATGGACCATGCAAAATGAAATATATTTCAATCATGTTAAATATTTTTTTTTTAAAAAATTTTATATTTATGTTATATTTTTTGTTTTTCCGTTTGTCAATAATTCATTCCAAACACACGTAATCTATAATATTTGTCTAAAAATGAGATTTATACAATCAATCAGTTCGTGTGGGTGGGGGTGTGAGAGAGGTCACCCTAATAGCTTTTGAACCGCTGAATGGGTCTTCTTGAAACTTGGCATACACTTTTACGCACAAAATACGAAATTACGATTTAATTTTTTGCATTTGAACATTTTCCCGTGTGGGTTCTTTGGCGAGAAATTAGTATTACGAAGGTAACAAAAATTCCCATAGAACAATGGGTGATGTCAAACAATGGGATATAATTTGGCTTATTAATTCTGCTGATAACTGCGTGCATTAATACGATTAAAATTAATTTTGGATTTAGATAAGTTTGAGGATTTAGTTATTTTTCTTTTCGAAAATAGGAAATCTGTACAGTTTTATTAGACAGATATTGAAATTTAAAAATAAGCAGAGATTTTTCTTTCATATTCCATTCACGACTTTAAAAAACAAAGAAAAATAAAACGCAGTATTTTCCTTGAAGTTGCCTTGAAGTTTTTTCAGGAACTTCTTGGTTTTATTTTATTCGTTTTAAGTTGAAGGATTTTTTTTTTGAACATCGTTATTCGTTGGTTTGTCGTAATACAGTTGAATACGAATTAAGTATTTCAATTATTGATTCAACAATATATATTTGAATTAAATATATACTTATAGCTAAGTTCTTAATTCATTTATAATTTATATTATAATTTGATAATTAAATTAAACAAATAAATGTAGAAGACGTTATAAATTTCAAATCGCTGTAAGTAATTCAGATCATTTTGTTCTGAGTTCTAATGTAATTAGATATCTTTCAAATGTTTGTTTTCATCAAAAACAAATAACTTTCACGATTCATTTGTCAGTAAACCTTTGGTGGATCAACAAAGATCAAAAACATCTTTTTAATAACGGTTTTTTTTTCTACTGTAATGGAATCTCTTTTGTAAAGAATGCAATTTCCTATTGGTTTAATCTATGATGTGAGTTTGACGTTCCTAAAATATTAAAAAAGAGGGAAGCTACACTGTGAGTTGGGATAGCTCATCGATTGATGTTTCCACTTCTCCAAATTGATTTCTTGATGGCTAGTATTTTTATTCAAGTTTTTTTTTTTTTTTTTTTTTTTACACAATTCAATTGGTTTTCTTTTGACTTACAATAAGTCGGGAGGTCAGTGTCCTTTCACTTTATGGATGCTTTGTGTCAAGAGTTGAAATGAGGCACAGAAACGAGAATGCTCTGTTCTTTGTTGATGGCTCAAGATAAGTAATTGCAGCATCACTTTCACAAAAAAGGGTAATTCATAATTTGTTTTTAAAAAGGACCGTGCAGTGGTTCGTAAGGTTCCACGTTCGACAAGTCCCATGAAAAAGAGCAGACGATACTTCAAAGCCAGATGTTTGTGATGCTTTCGGCACTTTAAAGCACGGAAAGATGTAATCAAATTTGCGTGATAAATTAATAGAAAAGTTTTCTATTCAGACTGTAGAATTTGCCTGCTCACTAGTAATGGATGGTCTAATACTATGTAATGCTTAAGGGAAAAAAATCGAATAACCAGATCAATGGCAACCATTATTTCTGAAAGACAGATTTCACTTTCTTAACTACACGGTAATTTGAATCAGAAGTACAAATAAGTATCTGTTCTCCATGTCATGAAACATATTTACTGACAGTTGTTCAAAATCGATACTTAATGATTGCCTTCTCAAGTTAAAGGAGACAATACAAAACGGATGTTTATTATAAAATATACTTTTGTATATTTTAGTGTATCCCACGATGGAACAGCGATGTGCCGCAAAAATATTATTAGGAAATGTAATTTAACAAAAGTAAATTTCCTAATAATATAAACAGAAAAAAAAATAATATTTTCAATTTTCTAGAAAACTAAAACATTTAGTGTAAACATTAGAGCCTTTTATTACATACTCTGCTACCATGTAATCTGTCAATATTGTAACTCCATAATATGCCAATGATTAAATGCAAGTTTTTATGGTTTATATTTAACTCAATATTATTCGTATTGTTCAAAGTGAAAATGGTAGAGGATATAGAAAGGAATTTTTACCATCTTTCCTTTTGTTTTTGTTTTATACAATTATCATTGCAATTGTATAAGAAGTCACTGCATAAATAGAGAAGATATCTGTGTGTGTATAGTAATATATTATGTAATAACAATTGAAATTTTTTATTTTTTTATAATAATCCTAAAAATCAAAGTGAAATTACACTGATTAATTAAACGTTCTGTTAGTTAATGTATTTCGAAACTTTTACTTTCGCCACGAAGCGAAACATGTTGGAAAACATCGTATTGAGTTATGTCAAATAATATGTTTGAACTTTTTATCATTGAATTGCCTTTTTGAAGTAAAGGGCAATTTACAGTTCATTATTTCTGTTAAGAATATTTTGAATATAATAGATTTCTAAATTATATTCAAAATATTCTTAATAGAAATAAAAATCAGATTATGAATTTAAAATATCAGAAAAATTTAGAAAAAATGAGTTTTTTTCCTAAATTTTTCTGATTTGTAAATTTAAAATAGTTCTAGTAACAGAAGATGGATAAAATCCATTATTTGTAGTACTTTCAGATTTCCTCATGATATCAACAGCATTTTCCAAAATTGATTATAATCTTTTTATTAATTATTTTAATAATTTTTGTTAGTTGAATCGAATGGATTTTAATTTATTCTAGATCTTATTAGCAATAAAAATCATCGAAATGGGTAGTAATTTTGGAATACTTTAAGAAAGCAATCTCAAACTGATTAGTTGTTGAATGGACAAAGCGTGCATCCTGGACAGTTAATTACTTCTCAGCAGATATTACTGAAATAATAGGCTTAAAGACAGGCAAGATTCGTAATACGATTAGATTGCAGTCGCATCAAAAACAGATATCGACTTAACTTATAATTACTAATCATTAATAAAATGTAGGTAATCTGATTTCATTTGCGCTGTGACTCGAGGGTTCTTTTTTAATGATTTACTAATTGATATCTAAATTATGTAGCTTTTAAACTTATAAATGCGATTGAAATGTAGTCGATATCTATTTTTCTTTGTGACCTTGCTATTAGAACTGCCCTTATGTAGAAACTCTAATGCTTAGATAACTTAGAATAACATCAACAGTTCTATTAACAATCCATGCAAATCATCATTAAAAAAAATATGTTTGCGATTTTTAATAGAGCTTATTTTATGTTAATACTTAATTAAAATTACTAATGAGCTGTTTTCCCATTATGCTATCCGCAATTGAATAGGAAACACGATGATAGCTATTTTTTTTTATCGTAGAGATGAGTTATGGAGAAGGTTCCAACAATTTCCTTCATAATTTAACTGCAGTTTTAATTTATTTTACGTGGATAATGAACTTCCTTAATGAACATTTGATTTGTTTTGTCTTACGATTTTTAATCAGTTCCTCTTTTTTTAATTCCTCAATGATATTAGCATATTCTTCTCTACAAGTTTATTTTACAACATCTTAATTGGATTGCAGCAGAAAGGCTACTTAAAGACAGCCTGTTTCCTACTTAAGTTAATGATATCCTCTTGGAAGGATCAATTTTAATCAGGAAAGTTCGCTACCCTACAGCAACATACGAGATTTCTGTTCCTACCAACCGAATTGCTATGTAGGAGTTATTTTAACTACTTTTTTTTTCCTTCTTCATTATCTTTGAAGCCTTCCATATTCTCTTTGTAGCTGTTTTGAAGATGACTACACCATTTTTCTCTCCTGTATCTTCAACAATGTAAACATCTGTTTAATTTCTGTTGAATCTCGTTATAAACAAACACCGATCAAATTTAACCCTCGAATTAACGCAAGTTTTTTTTTTCTTTCTTTCTTTCTTTCGTTGTGGCTGAAGTTCTGTTGATGCCATCTTCATATTTACAAGATAAAGAGGATAATTTAATAAAGCCTTTCCGCTTGTAAACGAAAGAAGTACTCGGCCATTATGACACAATCCATTTATCATCATCCACTTCGTTTAGGGAAATAATGCGATGACGAGAACCATGAACACAATACGCTCTTCACAATAAAAACAAAAACATTAAACTCTATCGCATTAAACCTTTTCTGAGACAAACAGAGTAGCTACAGTTTTTTGTATGTACTTCTTTTGTCTAATGATTACCTGGTTTTTCTTTCTTTAGTTAGCAATTAATCTTTGATTACTATACAGAAAGCACGGTTACCACGAGAGTCTCTACAAAAACGAAATTGAAAGGTAAACAAAATTTAGGCATTGATAACTAAGGCTGAGAATAGCAGTAAACTCAGGCACATTAGGTTTATTTTAGACTTCCAGTGACACATTAGATAGAAAACAAGTCAGAATCTCCTGGAAAACTACATGATACACTGTAAGGACAATTGATTATCTTTGAATGTTAAATTTAATCGTAAAAGAAAACAAAGAAAAAAAAAACAAAAAACAGGCGAGACATCAACTCGGCAATTAGCATCAGATGTCGAGCTTGCGAAAACTTCTAAAATTGCCTTTCTTTTTTTCGATTAATTGGCGTTGTTTGGATTTTTCTTTGGTTGCAAATATATTTATTGTAATTGCTGTGTTGCAATGTTGGTATACTGTGTTAATTTGATAATTCTAAAAAAAAAAAAGTAAGTATATCGCAATATTACTATTTTATTACGTTAGTACCTTCGTTAGATTCCTTATAATGCTTTGCGGGAATTGCATCTATCCAAATATTGTATTTGGTCAAAAATACGCGTGCAAATTGTCGGCGCCGACTAATGAAGTTAGTCAGTGAACTCCACTGTGTGCTGAAAAGTGGCGTAACAATAGAGGGGTGCAGCAGGGCCTAGAGTTACACGTCACAACGAATATAGTGCAAATCCAATTAAAATATATAAATCCCGCAAATATTTTTGCACGTAGACCCATACATCAGGGCCGGCCACGTAACAACGGAGGATGGGCGGTAATCTTAAAATCTTTATTTTTTGAAATATAGGGTTGTTTGTTTTTTTATTTTTTTATTTTTTTTTTAATATTTGAAGCATTATTTTTCAACAGCAACAAAAAGTAACATTTCAACAATTATATTTCAAAGAAGCAGAAGTTGAAAACTGAAATAAACTTAAGATAATAGCATTACACCTCTTCTGTATAAATATAATTTGACTAGCCGGGTACCGTCGCTTCGCTCCGGAACCCTTGCATCTATAGCATGAAAAAAAAAAAAAAACTTTATTTATTTAGCAAATTAATATTGAGATCGGAGAATGTACGACTTTCCAGCCCGTTGTGGCCTTCTCCACTTAACTCAGGTGTATTGCGGGTTGGCGCCACACACCTGGGGTTGCCGCCGTACACTTCATCGTCAGGTTTCCAGATTATTCCCTATCCCGTAAGAATTTCGAAAAATCTGGCCTTATTCCTTCTTTACATCATAAAGGAAACCTCTGTGAAAAATTAAAGCTTTTTAGGTCCAAGAGTTTGGGGTTGACGTTGATGAGTCAGTCAGTGAGTGAGTGAGGACTTTTCTTTTTATTTATTATATATTGTATGTTAGATTTTCATGAATTTTGTTTTGTTAAGTTTTGTTTTGATTAGTTCTTTATAGATTATATCTGGATCTGTTATTTTCTCATTTTCAACTCTTATCCGATTCGTTCTTTACATATTCCTGGTGTTTTGATATCATGTTTATTTGTGAAAATATGATCTATATTTGTTTTCGTATTTCCATGAATTATACAGTTGTTTCTTGTTGTTCCGTAAAGACGATTTTTGAAACCATTATTGCACATAAATTTTACGTATTTCTGTACTGCATTGTTTTTATTCATTTTGAAAATATTTATATTTATGTCGCCGATTAATATAGTTGGACAGTTGTTTAATATATTTTCATTTTTTATGAATAGATTCTCTATTTTAGAAACATTTTAGTAATTTGTAATTTAACATTTTGCTTACAGATTATGACAGACAGAATAACCTTTTTTATAATATACGTTTTTATAAAATATATAATAATAATAGCCGGGTACCGTCGCTTCGCTCCGGAACCCTTGCATCTACAGCATTAAAAAACAAACTTTATTTATTTAGCAAATTAATGTTCCGATCGTCGGAGAATATATAATTTCCCAGCCCGTTGTGGCTTCTCCGAATAACTCAGATGTATTGCGGGTCGGCGTCACACACCGAAAATTCACATTTTTGCATGTATCTTGCAAACGCTGAAGCGTTTGTGAATACGTGATACATGGTTCGATAGAACTTTCAAATACCAACATTTTCTCAATATAATGTTCTCTTCCATCTTTTATACTTTTCGTTTAAATTGAGAAAAAGTCAAAATTTGACCCTTTAAAAGGCGCCATCTTGGAAACCAAAAAGTGTTTTCGAAAGATTTTTGTAGCATTTTGTTTGTCTTAAGAAGATCTACATTTTATCCATTTACATAACCAATCTATCTCTTATAGTTTGGTCACAAAATTGGAAAAACGTAAAGTCATTATCTTAACTAAAACGTCATTCACTAATCGTAAAAATGTGCTCCATAGGAAGTTAGATTTTCGATTTTTGTTTGTTAGAAAATCATTTATGTTGTCACTCGCGTTTAGTACAAAAAATAGTTGATTGACCCATATACAAAATGTTATATAAGATGATATAAGATGTTATTTCTTTATTTCTTATTCTATATATGTCTTCTCAAGTGAATGCCATTATTTTTTCTTGTTATTATTAGTTTCAATCGAACAGAGATACATCTACTCCAGTAAAGATAAAAAAGAAGTTGTTTTTGCACCGAACAATCTACTATTTCAAATGAACCATATGAGATTGGTTTTCTTATTTGGTAATCTTTTCCTCTCTGAAATTTAAAAAAAAAGTTACCAATACTGAATAAATTAAATAATATGTAAATTGCAATAAATAAATATAAAATCACAAATTCAAATTTAAAAAAAATTAATTGTAAAGAAATGATTTAATACAATAATTGAAATAATCAATGACTACTAAAAAGCTAAAATCCTTGAATTTTATTACAAATCAAAAACATATTCAAATGAGTGAAATTCCAAAAAAAGATATGTTTGTGCACCTGTTGCATGGTTAATTCGTAGTTTCGGTATAGCTTATATAAGATTAAGATATATAAGAACTAAAACAAGTAAAACTTGCAAGAAAATCTTCCTGTTCTATTTTTAACAAAATTTACATGACACCGATCTCCAATTTTCTTTTATTCAAATCTAATTTTATCGTAGACACAAAAACCATGGAATTCAAGTTCCTTCTCTAGTTCTAAAGATTAAATCTATAGTGAGACTAATATTTATTTTTTTTGTTGATCTTCATTTTAGACTTTTATTATATGGTTGTGGATAAAATGGAAAGCAATGCTTTAATTATTTGATTGAATGTTCCTCTTAATTTTTATGACTTCATCTAGTCAATCTATAAATACTAATAAGTAGAGAAAGGGGCAATCGTAGTGAACGCCTCGAATAATAATAGTCTTCACTCTGATTTTATTGCTTCGTTTTTATTGCTGTTTGGGATGTTTGGGGTAAGCGTCTGTAACGGCAAATAGCTATTGTTTTGGGAAGTCCAATTTATATAGTGTTTTTCACAGACTGCTTCTAAATTGACGAAAAAAGGCTTTTTTGAAATCGATATTTGAGTGTAATAGGGTTTTTCTTAAGATTAAATGGGCTGTGAATTATCCTCTTTCCAAAAACCATTCTTTTCTTGCAAAATACTAGTGTTTTTAGCTTTGACTTGAATAACTTATCTCCTGGTTTAATAGATTTACTTTTCACTCGCTTTTTCAACTAGTATGATTAGAGTAGAATGATTCTAACTATAAATTACTTTTTTTAATTCCTTATCTTTTTTTCTATTACTTAATGCAATCTTTTATGAAGGTTCATATGTCCTTTTGATTAACTCGGCCTCTTTTTCTTCAGTGCTTAAGAGATTTGAAACTTTGCAGCTTAATTGCTCCTTGAACTCAAAGATTTTTTTAAAATCACTAATGGTTATTTTACGGTGTTGTTTCAATAGCAGCATTTTGAAACCTATTAATTTCAGTTTATCTTTTTAAAATACAAAATTTTCTCTATGTTAATTGCAATTGCAGTCTTGTCTTCCTCCCCCTTTAATATTTTTGTAAATAATTGTACTTCAAACAAGGAATTTACCCATTTTCATTGCTATTATGAAAATATCACAATTCTTCAAGTACCAAAGAGTAATAAAAACAAGGAATGAGTAATTAGTGTATTCAAATCTTCCACTATTAAGAATGAGGAAACTTTATTTCATAGTTCAAAATTATTCAGCTCCTTTAAATTCTTCTATTAACAAAAACTTAATCTTAATTCAGAGTTTCTGTCTTTCTTTCATCTTAATTCTAGAAAAAACTAATTTTTCCAATTCATTGTATTTTTTTTTTCCTATTTCCATATTTTTGTTCCGATAGAATGGTTACAGATTCTTCAATGCAGTTTCATTATTTTTAATCTTTTAATTAGGTTGCTAGACAGTAAAGCGGAATCAAAGAAACCTCTAGTGTGCCGTCTACGTCTGTCCTCTTTTGTTTCCTGGTCTTTTTTTAATTCAAGAACCACGAGAAAGTGCGTATTTATTATAAGATTGAATTTGATTGGAGGATCTTCTGTTTCCAAACTGTATTTCCAAACTGGAATAGGAGGGAGCAGAATATCTTTTATTTACTTAAAAATGAAGCGGTATATAAACCCTGAAGTAGTGTTCTATGTTGCTTCTATTTAATTTTTCTCATCTCAGTTGAATAAGAGAAAGTCTTCATCATTCCTCTTAAATAATACAGACAAGGCGAATCCAGGTAAACTCAATCAAATAGGGTAGACTGGAGGTTGATGTCAGTTTCGCTGCTATTATTTTTTTTTTTTCTTTTTTTATGACTGACAGACTCCACAAGCGTATATATGTAAATTTTCTTCACAGCGCATTGAACACGATCTTTCTTTCGGTATCTTTCTGATTGCAATATCGTTATTATTCTGTTAAAAATAACGAAAATAAGGTAAAATAAGGTAGGAGCTCTGTTACTGAGGAATGGGGTATTTCAGCCAAGGCTGTTTGGTAAATATTATGATTATATGCATCTTACCCTTGGAATGGCGTTACTCAGGCATTGTGGCATCTTATCCACGGAGGTTGGATAAGATGCCAGTTTGTAAAGCTTTTAAGCATTGCTTTTACTCATACTTACAGATGACATACAGCCCTGCCAATTTTTTTCATATATATAAATATCCAGGGAATATGCTTGAGTAATATTATGATTATAACTCCTTTGGCAAGTCCAAAAAAGGCTGAATGGTGGCATCTCCCCCCCCCCCCCCAGTCTACTATGTATTTAATTTCAAACTAGCAAACCTGTCAAGTAAACCTGCCATCTTTTGCAGTTCCTATTACAACTGCCAGGGCTTGTAGAGGGGACTAAGCAGATAACGTTTTGAATAGGAAGCCATGTCCGTAAACGCACCGCGCCACAAGTAGACCAAAATCAATTTGCACTTGCCATTCGAGATCACCTCAACCAAACATTCGGGGGAAGATGGAGACAATGTTTGTAACAAAGTTGGTGGTCGCAACTCTTATAGTGAACCAGGATACAATGCCGAACAAACAACTGGAACTGCAAAACAAAAATGACATCAGTTTCATGACCTCCCATGACATGACATTGGATAAAACATCCTTTCCGTGCAGGAAAACTGGAAACATTTATTTATTGGAATTGGCATTCACGTCAGTAATGCTCTTTGATCCAACAGAAGCAAGAATATTTATTGTTAACGTGTTATAAACACTTGATTTGATTTTAGTTTGCTTAATGCGGGGTGCGTTTCTGGACATGGGTTCGTCTTAAAAACGTTATCTGCTCGGTTCTCTCGGTTCTCTCTACGGAGTTTGTAATAGAAATTTCGAAACCTTGTATATACAGCAACCCGCACAATTTTTAGTGTCTTCCCTGCCATTTACAGGGAATTTTTTATTTACTTCCCTGCTAACTGAGAAAATGATCTCGGAATCCAAGATCATGTGTCACCCGTCATGTGTGTATGTGTGTGTGGTGAGTGTGTTGGAGGGAAGCGGATCAAAAATTAACGGTTTGGCCTTTGACCTTACATCATTTGTGACTTACGGTGGACCCACGTCGATGCAAAATTCAAAGTATGAAGAGAATACATACCCAATAGTATCACACGATAATTCAAGAAGTTGATCTTCTTCATTTGGTGGTAATTCATTTTCTGTCACCAGGAATAGAGTTTTGATCCAATCATTTTTATCAAGAGACCTTGGAAAATAATCTTTTAAATGATCTGCTAAAGATGAAATGTGCTCTTCATGCACTGAACAAGATTTCATGGAAGTTGTTGCTCACTTGATGCTAAAAACTCATTCAGAGTGGGAAACGAATCATAAGCTACTGTCAATTTGTGGAAGCTAACACCTGCGCGGTGCGAGGACAAGCCTACCTGCACTCGGACTCTGTCGTAATCATGGTACAAACTAGTTTTCTTCAACTGAATTAAGGCTGAAGATGGAATTATACTGTATTGTAAAAGCATTCTAAAAGTATAAAAACACATATTTGAGTAAAACAAATTTATTCTTAAATCCACATTGAAATCATTAAACGGTACTGCGGACCCCAGATTGGGAACCGATAATCTATTGAATTCTAATTCTTTACATGATACACATAAGTTCTTTGTATTTATCTATCTCATACGAATCTTTGTTTAAAACAGGAATCCTTATTTTTACATTTTTTTTTAACGAATGAAAAAAATTCCAATCTATTTCAAATATCTACTGCATGTGATTTCCATATTTTCTTCTTAGTGAACAATCCTTGAATTTCAGTCTTCATTACCATAAATGTCGTCATTAGTATTGATTTAGACTTCTTTTTTTTTTTCTTAACCTAAGTAGAAAATATCAGTTTTGCTCTTTTTTTTAATGCGGAATCTCTGTTAACTATTCAGAAACTGTTTTTAGTCTGTCTTCTAAAATTCCAATAGCAGTAATTAACGTGACTTATACAGTATATTGCCTGCAGGATATTTACATAGAAAAATCAATTACTTCCATTTTAGCTTTATGCTGAATTAATTCCTATTTTCTTATCTACATAAAGATATTGTATCGTTAATACAAAAAAAGTTTGTATTTCTTAATTTTGTTACTTTGATAGCTGTTATTTTTAATAATTATTTGCAAGACGTCCTATTCATGAAAAATATCCCTAAAATTTAAAAATTGAAGTTGAATTCATCCGGTTTTCTTTTTTATTTAATCACATAGTTGTCAAATCCGCAATCATTGTAACTTAAAGAAAAAAAAAGTATCGTAGAAACTCAATTCCAACTTTTGAATAGTTGTAAAATCCTGCACATTCCTTGCTGTAAGAACATACAGTGTAGTATTTTAGTATGTTTTTGATTGATTGATTGATTGTGTGGGTGGTAGAGAAGCCAAGCAACGCGACCTGTAGATCTATTGTGCTATACCACTGAAATTGGGACAGCCGGAGAGAAAGACTGAGAAAGTACGATGGGAGAAGTGCTCAGGAAATGGAGAACCCCGAGAAAAGCTGCCTAGCGCGGATCGTCCACCATCACGAAACCCCCATGAGAACTGAACCCCGGTACTCAGAGGTGAGAGGCCAATGTCTTAGTGACAAGTCAATCGTGCAGCCTGTTTAGTATGTATGTTAGCTATAGGCTATTTCTATTTCTACTTAAGACACGAATAATGCTCCATTACATATTCGTATCTTTTTTTTTTTTTTGAGGAAACTTACATCGCAGATCAGTTTAAGAGAAAAACAAAATGAAGGAACAAGGGACCAATAGTAGAGGTAATATCTGAAATGAAGATTTTCGGGAAATTACACGTTTTCTCCAGAAACATATATACGAAGACTAATAGTTTTGTGGGGGCGAATATCCTGTGGCAAGAAAAAAATGGAACCCCTGGGAGAAGTCCTTCTAAATCACTCTGCAACGTATCTCAAGCTGATATCCGGTTCGCTGTGGTCGGTTTTGAAACAAGCAAACGGAGGGACTTTCCGGAAATTTTCACGAAGCTTTGTTGAGAACAAATGTCGTCATTGGTATTGATTCTTTTTTAAATGTAAGTTGAAAATGTCAGTTTTCTTCTTTTTTCGCTTTTGATGTGGAAACTACAAAAATAAAAACATTAGTGTAATTTTTTTTAGTAAATTTTCCTATGTAATTTGTTTTCTTATCAACGGCTGCAGCAAAACTATATTTTAGTCTCTTTAAATATAATTACCTCAATTGATTTTTTTTTCTTATAATTTTATTTTCCTAATCGATTCTAATAAAGACGAAGAAAAAATATTGATATACTTAAATGCTTCTATGTTATTTCCCAATAAGTTCTAACACAATTTTTCAAAATTTAATTTGAAAAATTTTGTTATCAAAATTTTTATTTTTCATAAATCATAAATCAGTCAATAATACATTCTCTCTCATTTTCCACAATATTTTCCCATCGCTCCATCAAATTTTTTCGATTTTAAACTTGAAGAATTGATCCCGTTTAGCATTGAAGTTACTGGGCCATTGAATTGAAGTGAAATAAGAGCTTCAAAAGAAAACCATGGATCCTAAACGAGTGAAGTTCCTTCCAATATGCGAGTCTTGAGATGTTCAGCATTGAATCTTCAATCGAATACGAACATTTAGTCAAAGTCTCTCAGTTTGAAAATGATTCTCCATCCCTTTTAGATATTTTAACAATAGTAGCTAAGCACGAAAACTCATGCTATCATAATCTTAATTCCTCTTTGTTTGTACGCATTTTGTAAATCATTACTAAAGAGAAAAATCCTACTCTTGAGATCCTTCTGGCTCTTATGGATGTCCAGGAAGCCATTATTAACATATATATCTATTACTATTCTCCATATACGGGGAATTCTTCATGAAATAAAGCATTAAATTTTCTTTAATTCACTAAATTATATAGTAAATATAACATTTTACCCAGTAAAAGTTATATTTATATATTACTACTTACATTATTAATTATTTAATTACTTATAAATTACTTTAAATTTAATTTTATATATCTATATTTTATTTGTGTATATATATATATATACAAATCTGATCCTTTCTCTTTTCTATGGATATGTTTGGTGTTGGTTAAAATTGTTTATCTATTTAATTTCTAAAATATTTTTAATGCATTTGAATTTTTTTTTAATATTGAAAAATTTATCTAAAAAAAACCTAAAAACTACATAAATTTTAAACATTATAAATTATAAACACTTTTAAACATTAATATTCTGTTTAAAAAAAAACCGAAAGTTGAGCCTAAATCTGAGCTGGAAATGCATTAGAAACATTCTACATATATTTTTTTTATTATTATAAATGAATATCTCAAATTATTTTCTGTAAAATAATCAAGAAGTTGATCGAATTTCACTTTTGGTTTAAATCTTAGTTAAATAGTCGATAACATTGAAAACCATGATTTCTGAATCACAATTATAGTAACTTCAAAAACTATCCTTTACAATTATAATTTGTTTTAAACAGTCATTCGTCTTAATTAACGTTTCCATTAGGTAATAGTATCACTTTAAAAATATTGATTACTTCTCCTCTAGAAAATGTGCAGCCAATAAACTAACTTAGTCAACTTGCTTTGTTGGAAATAAAGAAAAATAATACAAAACTAACTCTTTTCTTTAAGCTGTTAATTGGAGTCATTCGCTTTCCTTTTTATTCCTAATGAATTTATCACTTTTTGTTTTCAATCTCAAATCAATTGCTATATCACATTAACAACGAACTTCCACAATGTTCAGTATAGAAAGATAGTGTAAAAATTAAAAAGATCACACAGTGAATAAGGGCAATATATTGATTAAAATCTTCCTTGTTATAAAGAAACTGAAAGGGAATTAGTTGAATATGTAGCAAAGAGAAGCACCATAAAATGGTTACAGAAATTATATACTACTTTTCTAGAGAGACAAGAAAATGTCCTCATGTTGGATAAAGTTCTTTTTGGATTTCACTGGAAAAGAAAACTTTAAACCTTAAAGTTAACAAAAGACTCGCAGAGACATTTAGCTTTCAGTAGAAAGAAAATGACGTAAAATTCTAATCGTGCTTTAATTGTAAATTAATGAATTTGTGCTTATCCAAAATATTATTTATTCACAATATTGGGAGTTAGTTTTACAATATAATTTGGTCAGTATAAACGATTCTTTTATGACTGTAATATTTACACATAGATTACTATAATACTTACTAGACTACGTATAATATTTATAAAAAAAAAATACTGCAAAACTTACTATAATATTTATAATAAGTTTTAGAATATTTAGAATATTTAAAATAAAAAAAACTTTAAACCTTAAAGTCAACAAAAGACTTGCAGAGACATTTAGCTTTCAGTAGAAAGAAAATGACATAAAATGCTTTAATTGTAAATTAATAAATTTGTGCATATCACAAATATTATATATTCACAATATTGGGAGTTGATTTTATACTTTGGTCATTATAAATGTTTTTTTATAACTCTAATATTTATAATAAGTTACTGTATTACTTACTATGCTATTATAACATATATAATTTTATGAACTACAATCATACTGTTTGTTACAACATAATTAATATTAGCTGTGTAATATTTTAAGAACATTGAATTAGGAGCTTTTCCAATTCGATTGGAAAGATTACCATTTTTTGTTATTTTTGAAATGAAACTTCATTAACTGATTTGCACTTCATTAATACTATTTCCGGACATTAAAATTTGTCCGGAAATCAAATTCTGTTCGTTTTCTTTCGATGGAATGAAGCTTTTGTTATCTCTTAAAAAGCTTCTTAAACGTACACATAACATTCATTCACTTCAGTAGAAATAAGACATTCCATTAGCTCCGAGTAAAATGAAAATGGTTCCTGGGGGGAAACAAAGTTAGGTCCTTGCCATTTTCGCGCTGTGCATGACAGGCAGATCACCATTTTAGTCTAATTAAAAATGGGACGTAAGTTATTGAAAACGCCACCCACACTAAGAAATGGAAACCAGTAAAAGTTCGCTTCCACTTAAACTCGTTTTTAAAGAGAATATTAAGAAATTCAAACTCTTAATAATGATGTAAGAAGTAAATAATGAAACACTTTATCTATTTTAAAATGAGATTTACTGAAGATATTTAATGGAAGATAACTAATCAGAAAGTAAAATCCATGTAATTATCAAATAAATAAGCAAAACTGAAAATAATATAAACATCTACAAACTTTCAAATATAAAAGTCTAAGTTTAGCCATCATTCAAAATTTGATAATTACTATTTTCCCATATTTAATGTTTTTTCCGGATTACTACTATAAAAATAATCAAACTAATTAAACTCGATTAAAAGCTTTTACTCTAACTTTATTTTAATAAAACAGTAATTTCTTACCCAATAAAAAAGTGTAGTAGGGAAGGTTAAAATAAACCAGATTTCAGCAAAACCCTTGCATGGTGAATTAGATGAAATATAAATGTGATTATTGGCTGGCAAGTGAATAATAAATGAAAATACAACATTCTATCCTTACACAGGAACATTACAGAACACTGTTAAACTGTAATTTACTTTTTTGTTGAATTTATCTAACTTTTATGTCTCGGAATTGTACATCCTAGCAATTTTGAAATTAAGCAAACATATATATATATTCACAATAAAACCTACAAAGCGCTTCGGGTCTTTAAGTTTAGAGAGCCCTTTTGAAAAAAATCTCTGGTCTTAAAAGACCAAAACGTATTATCCTGTTTGTTAATTAAAACTAACTAAATTTTTATATTAAATAATAATAATATTCGCCTCCATTGAATTTATTAATTTTAATTTTAAGAAACTTATGTTGTCAAATTATGAGTTTTATTGATTTTTTTTCCTCTAATTAATTCCATATCAGTGATATTACTTTTTAAGTTTTTATAAATATTAACATTAATGAAAATGTTAATAAAGTTTTAGATGTGAATTTTAAATTTTTACACACTTGACAATATATTCGCTAGTTAACATAAAATCAAATATATTAAACCGAAACCATCGTAGAAATTACAAAATAAACATTTTCTTTCTGGTTGCCTGTTACAATACAACAGCTACTTTAAATGACGTGAACTAGTTTTTGAAAGTAGTACTAGTTCACATAATGCAATCATTTGTTTCTTGATTAAAGGTCGTCAATGAAGAGAAGAATAGACACGAAGTCGTTCAGTAAATGGCACATTTGTTCACATTTATTTTATTAACTGGCAGAAATTAGTAGATATTCCGAAACATGTTTTTGTCTAGAAATTTAACACTGCTCTAGCGTTTCTTTTAATATGAAGACAAGTTAGATTAGTGTCATTAAAACATATCTAATGCTTTTCATTTTATCAGATATTTAAAGAAACTTTTCTTTTCCTGCGCCAACCTAGAATTAATTTTCCTCGTAGTTTTTCTTTTTTTCCATCTAATTGATATTAGTAAAAGAAATTTAATATTTAGATTTTTTTTACTGCATTAACAAGCTTGGTTATTTAATTTCCAGTTTTGCTATATAATCTAAAAATGTCAACTTAATTTCCCATAAATTAAAATTTTATTGAAACGTTAAAAAGCATGCAAGAAATAGTTTAAGGAACTTCAAGGATAGGGCTATTAATTCTTTAATTTACGTTTAGTCTTTAATTACAACCAAGATAATTGGGAAAAGTTGTTAAGAATAAGAACGAAATAAATTAAAAATTAGTGCACCCTATTGCGATAATGTCTTCTCGCTTAAAATTGCTGAACTCGGCACACTCTTTGACATTGAAAGAAAGTCAAAGTCCCGAAAATGGCAGCGGTTGAGAGGTGGCATTGTTTTATTTGCTTTTCCTTCATCAATCTCATTTACCGCATACAATTCATTTAGATCCTCTAACATCTCAATCACATGCCGCAGTAGACAAAGATTTAGAGCAATCTAAGCAGAGATGTTAATCAAGGCCAAATCCTATTTCACTTGATAATCATTCCTGATTGAAATTACAGGAGCTAGTTAAGCCTATGCATGAATCTAATCATCTCATTTATTTATTTATGTTTACTGAAGTAAAAGAGAGAAAGACTATTTTGATTTTTAATGAAAATTAGATTCTGTTTTCAAATTGGATGTTGGAATATTCTTCTTTTTGACTTTCAAAACTTATAAAAAAAAAAAAATGAATTTTTTAAAGTGCTTTTTTCTGCATTAACTTTTTTTTTTCATCGAAATAAAATTAAAAGAACCCTTTTTCTTGTTGGGATAATTACAGATCTGTAAAAATCTGTTATTCTGCTATTTCAACCTAACAACAAGGTATTGAGAACTTTCGTAGATTCAACTAAAAATATTGAAAAATACCAGTATTACATACATTTTAGTTAATTTAATTTCGCTAATTTTAAATAAGAATTTTAAAAATTCTTTTAAAAAAGATTTTTTTGGAATTTCTTATTTATTAATTTACTACAGAAAACATCCAGTGTTTCTTAAGTTTGATCTAGGAAAATTGACTTTGCTTGGAACTTAGTTTCTTGAGGTTGATGTGTTCTTTGCTGTAGACTCTTTCAGAATAAACGTCAGACAAACAAACAGATTGATGACTTCTCTTTCGGCCATTAATTGAAGTTGATATCGATTGAATCTTAGCTTTAGACTAAAAGACGTGACCTTCTGGCGTTAATTACGCTGTCACTTGACCTTTGATTTTGTCTTTTAGTTCACAAGAGACTTTGGGAAGTAAAGCCATTTTGCTTCTTTCTTTCTGGTTTTTCTTCTGTCAAAGTTTTAAGTTTCTATAGTGGTTTCTGTAATGAATTACGCTGCAGCGACTGAAATCTCAAAAAGATTAAGGTAAACTAATTTCATCTATTTTTTTGTTTTGTTTTAAAGTAGATCAAATCTAAATTAACTAACTTTATATAATGTTGTTGTTATTCAAAGCTTTCCATTTTTAATAGTTAAGCAAAATGCAATCTAATATGATTTATTATTTTATTTTATTTTATTTTATTTTATTTTATTCAAGAACTTTCTTGTAATTTTGCTGCAGATAAAAATGCGATAAACGAAATGATAGTCTTTTATAGCTGCAAACGTTGGTGTAAGAAAGAATTCTGGGAGTCACTTCATCTTTTCAGCTGTGCTTCAAAGAGTTTTGATATTGCAAAAATGGGCCTTAAGGTTCTTTGCACTATAATTTTTTTCCTTCTTTTTCTTTTGATGAAATTAGCGTACTAGTTTTTTTTAATTCCTCTTGCGTTAATTAGCTGATCTATCCTATCTAAAAGACTGTATTTTTTTGTCCATTAAAGCAAATAGCATAGCATAACATGGGCTATTGTCGAATGTAATTTCATATTTCATTAACCGAAAGTTCCCTGCTCTTCTTTAACACATTCCAGGACATAAAACTATTACAAAGCATTATTGGTAACGATTAAAACTAGTTGTCCCATTTTTGGTTTCAGTTAAGCAAAATTTCATGGTTTTCTGAGCTTATCGCATCAAGATCATGAGGTGGAATAGCAGCAATTACTACAAGACAATGATTCTCTGTTGGTCTTAACATAATCAGGCAAGAACATTAATTTGCTCAAGAGCTTTGAAGATAATTACTGAAACACTAAATTTTTGTTGTTAATTTAAGAAACGAGTCTTGGGCCGCATTTTCTCAATATCGATCTGTGTCTTTCGTAATTTCGTTAGAAGCAGAACCTCCCCTTCCCTCACAACTCCATGCTAGAATGTTGGAATTTTCGAGAACAAGTTTACTAATTAAACACAACTGGTAGGTTCATAACAGAAGCCTATCAATGAAAATAACATCCTTTATTGAAAAAGTAATTTGGAACTTCTTTTTCTTCTGCAAAAATGCTTTTTTTAGTCGATGAACAAAACTCCATTCAAATTAGAACTTTCAGAAATTAGAAATTTCTTAAGAAACTGAGATAAAACATATAGATAAAAAAGTTTCTGTTAAACAGATAAACATCGTTGAATGGTCTCATTTGATCAAATGAAAATATACAACGGTGATGATTTGTTTACATGGATATTATTTACTCAACTCCAATTAAAATTGCAATCTGTAATTATTTAACTTGAAAAAATGAAGTGTTTTATCCAATTTAAGAAAAATTTTTTTTGTCAGACTGGTAATCGAACACTGTTGAAACACGTGGTTTTCGTTGAAATTTAATCAGTTTAAATTTAAAAATTTAAAATTTACAGGCAACAGTAATCCAATATATTTCCGTCTAGAAGGAATGTAATGAGAAACATTGTCTTAATTATTTATTATTACAATGGTTTATAACCTTTGGAATGCTATAATGTTTTTGTTTTGTTTTTTATGTATAAAGGTAACTCTCTGATCTTCATCTATGTATATATTTTATGTAATTTTACGTTTGGCTGTTTTGTGGTAGCATGTATTTTGATGGCTCTAATGGGAAGGAACAACCAAACAAGACACTAGAACATTTTTTCACTTCTTTTTGCCACTAAATGACGTTTTTTTTTTAAATATTTTTCCCATATTTTTTTAGACTGATTAAAAGCTATATATCTTAATGTTTGGTATCATTGACTACATTATGATGTTAAAAATACTATGTGCTGATACCAGGGCAGATTATCGGGTACTACATAATGATGCTTTTTTGTGTGTTTTATCTATATAAATAAAAATGTAAATGTTCGTTTGTTCAAAATCTTAAATCTCCGAAAGATCTTCACTGATTGCTTTGAAATTTTGACACAACGTTGCATTCGAATACGCGCATGTTTTAATATACCTATTACATAGATGTCACCACCTGTGACATGTAAAAACAACTTTTTTTGACAACCCCAGGTGTGTGGCGCCAACCCGCAATACACCTGAGTTAAGCGGAGAAGACTACAACGGGTTGGGAAGTCGTATATTCTCCATCTCGATATTAATTTGCTAAATAAATAAAGTTTTTGTTTTTAATGCTATATATGCAAGGGTTCCGGAAGAAGCGACGGTACCCGGCCTGTTTATAATAAAAAACTAAATTGCTTTTTAGTTAAATAAAAGTAAGGAGAGCTTATAGGAAAAATATTTAAATATAATGCTAATATTAATAATAATAATGATGATGATCATGATGATGATGGTCAACATACTTCATAACTCTAAGCTTTTGAGTTTATTAAGTCATTAAGCAGTTCTAAAACTCTTAGCTGCCAAACTAATCTTACTTTTTGGATAATAAGTTCAGTTTAGATCCTTTAAATCAGTTAAGTCTAGATTTAGATTTTTCATTAAGGTTAGATCCAAAAGAAAAACCTTAGGTTTCGGTCAATTATGTTACTAGTTAACGATTCATCTCTTTTATTTTTTTGTTTTTGTTTGTTAGGGTTGTAGTTGTAGGTGTAGTTGTAGTCTCAATGAAAATTTTGAGACAGAAAAAAGTGACACTGAATTGATTGTCTCCTGATTCAATATACGTCCTAGTCTTCGCTTTACAATGAAACTTTCAGAAACCTCCATCTTATACAGGGTGGGCATAAAAGAATAGTGGTGGTTCAAAGACATGTATTTTCTGTATTGCTTAACATAAACAGTCATGACATCTCTCAATTGGAAATGCAACTGTCAAGTTTGATGTGCGCCACTCAAAATCCCTCAAGGTAGCACCTTTTGTCACCCGGTAGTCTAACTCCTGTCACACTCGAAGAAGTATGTCCGATGAGATGGCCTCCATGTAACACCATGTAACTTCCGCCTATGAGGGTACGTGAAAGAAATGTGTATGTACCCCCAATGCCACCACCAGTGATATCAAGGAACGGTACACCCATTCTGAGACCATCATACCAGATGCTTCATTGAGTCTGACAGGAGTTAGACTACCGCTTGGATGTGTGCCGGGTGTCGAAAGGTCTTGAGGCACTTTGTATGACGCATATCAAACTTGGACACTTCAATTGAGAGAAGTCATTGCTGCATAATTTAATCATTACAGAAAATACGTATTTGAAATTTTTATCATTCTGTTATGCCCACCCTGTATAATGCGCAAATAAAAAGTTCCAATTTCAAGTTTATACAGGCTGTTTTCAAGCTGTTAACATTTCATTTGCACATTTATCAACAAAATAAAAATGAAGCTTTTACGCATTGGCCTGTCTTTATAATGTCGTTAATATACATCAAAAGAAGAGTTACAACAAAGTTTTAGAATGCAATTCTTAATTTTATTTTTATAATGAATTTTATTTTTATTTTAACTTTTTTTTTACTGATATGTTATTGTTATTGGCTCCTTTTTAATTTTCATTTCTCTCATTTATTCACCTATTCTTTTTCAATATATATTCATTAATTTATTTAGAAATTGAACCTTTTTATTTCCATGAATGTATTTTATTATATATAATATATTTATATATTTATATAATTTATTATTCATTATATATAATTTTGTGAATATATAATTATATGTAATTTTGTGATGTATTACTGAAATTATTTACAATTTATGAAATAATATCTATATATTTATATATAGAACTATATTTTAATACTCCTGATAATTATTTTATAAGATTACTAGCAAACTCCTAAAGTTTTAGTGATTACGTGATCTTGGATTCTGAGGTCATTTTCTCAGTCACGTGACTTTTGACCGCGACCGGATTTATCTGCAAAAAAGTTCATCTCAATGAGAGGAACAACTTGTCTTTAGATTTTGGTCATCTACAATGAATGTTTTAGAAGTTGATCTTAAGTCACATGACTTCCGGTTGGCCCACATAGATGAAAAATGAAATGTAGGCATCCTCAATAATATAGCTATTATTGACTCCTTATTTGTATTTCTGTGTCTTATGGTTTCGGAGGAGTAGCGGTCAGAAAAACCCAATGCTTTCTTTTTATATATGTAGATTAAGTATTATATCATCATTATTGAATTGTATATTAAAATTTTTATATCTTCTTTAAAAAAATATGAATAAAAGATTGAACATAGTCACCGCTGAGCAAGTTACTTTGATTGCCTTTTTTTTTGTTTCTGTTTTAAAAATTAATGTTCCCTGTAACCAAGTGGTAATGCACTTGATCGCGGCCTGGAGGAGCCGGATTTCCCGACCCGGAGAAAATTGGGATTTTTGCAACGATGAATTATTGTCTATTCGAGTCCTAGGGCTCACCCATCCCTCTCTAAAATGGTTACCTTGTTTCCTTCCCGGGGGTTAAAAGAGGCGGGAGTAGGACTGACCACCCGACCTCAACTTAGTGCCGTTGGTCGTGAAACCTTACCTCCCATGACCCCAACGACCTGAAAGGCCTATAGTGATTGGGGAACAATTGTCATATTGAGCTAAAATTATTTTCTGAGAGAAATTAACATAATATTAATGTGATTAAAATTTTATTTTAATCCGTCGTTTCTAAATAGGGGGAATTTGGGCTGAAACTTTGGCTTTTAGCCACGCCTCCAAAAAGCATTGTCACGTGGTTGTGACGTCATGTTTCTTTTTCAATAAGCGAGTTAGGCAGGCGCAAGAGTTCTTCCTCAGGTTACTATTGCTTTATTTCAAATGGTGTCTTTGAAACTTTCACAGAAGTTAAAAGATATTATAAATATTATATTGTGCCAATGTGCAAAAATACAAGCATCACATCGCCAGACAAAATTGTTAATTCCGTGCCCAAGAATGAAGTAAGAAAAGAGACACCGCTCGCCGAAAAATATTGTTGTATTGTCTGTCAAGATCACTTTAATGTATTACAAAATAACTTACATTTCTTTTAAATCTGCATGCTATTAAATGATAATGAAATTATTTCTTACGATGGACTTATTGGTGACTGCTAATGCATTACTCAGAATTATTTAAATTGTTCTCTGATGTGGCTGAAATTATTTTTAGTATGGTTTTAAAATGAAATAAATACTCAAACATTTATTAGTATTTTTCTCTGTTATAAAATGCATTAAAAAAGCTTAAAAATACTCGGTGATAAACGCAACAAAAAATAAGATTAAACGTTGCTGTTTTGTAGAGTCCACCATTTATATTTTCGGTCAATTAGAGAATAGTTTTCTAAAGAAAACATTTAAAATTATATTTTCTTTTTAAATTTATTTTAAAAATAACTTCTAAATTATGAAGGTTATTAACGTGCGGAAAGTAGCATAACAATGTGACCAATACCAATAATTTAGAAATAACTTTTAAATTATGTTCCTTTTTTGCCGTGTTTTGTTAATACTGATTTATTTTTTCAAAAGAAGCCAAAAAAGCTTTTTATTTCTCTTATTTTGTTTATTAAATTTGAAGCGATTTGCTTTTGAAGTATGAAAATGTATATCATTTTCATATATGTAAATATACCAAGGCGGTTCAGCTTATTCGCAGGCCCCGGGCGCGCTTTAGAAGTTCCCGTGGTCCACGAAATCAGTCAATTTTGATGACGTAATGAAAGATTTTGTGCGAAAAAAATTATGTAGTATTTACAGTATACTCGGTGTATATTATATGTATGTGTTTTATTATTACAAAATTTAGAAGTACATATAAATGCATTTTTTTTGGCCCCGTGATGCCTTCGCAGCTGAACGTAGCCTATAGCAGAATCGCCATACGAAATTCTCCCACATCTAAAATTACATAAATAAAACGTTTAAAGTTTTCATAAACAGCATGACACAATATTTAAAACTCAACAAGTCTTTATCTTTGTTTGCTAAGAGAGTATTGATTGCCTTTAAGTTTTCACATCCTTTATTTCGGCGAAAACGAAATCTTCATTTCCAGCAAAAAAAACTGGCAGTCATTAGCGAATCTACCATCGGTAAATTCCTTGAATTGCCCTTAACAAAACTGGGATCCGGCAGAGGCATATCTGAAAATTGAATAATATACAAAAATCGGGAAAGTTTTATGTTGATCGAGTGTCGCGATGGAGAAAAACTACGTCACACCAATCACAGAGTGTTTTCGTTTTTATGACGTCATGACAGAATTCTGGGTCTGTTCGCAGGCGATTTCTTGAAAAATACTTCAAACTGAGCCGAGATTTTTAGGATGGAAAACTTTTGAAAGTAGATTAATGGAAATATAAGGTCAGATATGATTTTTATTTTTCATCATTGTTCCCCAACCTACAGACAGAGTGGAAACAATTTCGTAGGACTGTAACTCCTATAATCAAAGTAATATAAAAAAAGTGAATAGTAAGTTTAAATATGCTTGTCTGCAGACCGCTGTCCTTCCATTTGTGATCAAGATAAGTCAAAAATAAATAAATAATTAAACAACATATCTTAGGAAGATGAAAGCTTATATTATTAAAAAAAAAAAAAAAAAACTCTAAAAACCATAGAATTAGATTTTTAAAAAGAAGATTGCTAATTTTTTTTGGTTTACATCTGACTAATGAGATAAAGGCAAAAAATTATCAAATCTGTTGTAGTTTAAGAGCAATAATGATGATATCTTAAAAATTAATTATATTAAAATACTGAAACTGAAACTTTGATGATAGATAAGCTTTCAACCGGGTTCCACTTCCGAGAGCGGGTGACGGAATCATAGGTACCGACGCATTCCAAGCTCCATTATCAAAGCTAAATCTGGCTGATGAGTCCTAATAAGGACGAAACAGCTGTCCCAGATTGCTTTTGATAATGGCTCAATGCGTTAAAAAGCAAACAATTATAACGAATTTGTGCATTTTATAGATTTTTCTTCCCTTTTCATGTTACATTAATGCACGTTAAACCTTCTTTATTATTATAGATAAACTTCCGCAAATGTAATCTTTTTATTTATACTGATATAGAATTTGGGCCTAAAACGATCAATCCACATATCTCTTTGAAACACCGATATTTTCAGTAAATACCAATTACTTAAAAAGTTTACTAGTAAAATCACTAAAACTGTAAATTTAATGCTTTTTGAATCTTTACCAAGCTCTGCTTAAAAAATGGAAACTAAAGTTGGATTATTTTAAAATTTGAATAAAATAGCAAATTCTTTAAGTTAAGCAAAAACTATTGGAATCTATAAGCTCTTATTTCCTTTTTTGACTGAATTAAATCAGTCCGTCTATAGCCCCGTGGATAAGATATCGGTCTGTGAAGGAGTATGTCAAGCGCTCTGTCTTAGAATATCTGCTGAATTCCAACAATTAAAATTTACCATTTTCTAAAAAAATAATAATAATAATTAAATTTACATTACTGACTTATGTTGTTTAATTGCACATTCCCGAGAAGGGCCTTAACTTCACTCTAATTTGCAGTAAAATAATAATAAAAAAGAAATTAAAATTCCAATTTCAAAGTTTATGACAAAGATTTATAAAATACAGATAATTTTCTCTGTTATCAAGAAATGAATTCGATTATCTTTATTATTTTATTTAATTATACGATAAAAATTCCTTGTGATTTCCGTTAATCACATCGTAATTGTGCCAATTAACAATTACGAGAGAGAATACTTGTGGTGATTCTCATTTGCATTACTTATAGGCAACTGAAAAAAAGGAGTAGAATTTGAAGAAAGAACATTATACTGAAAGGTTATGCTCGAATGAACAAAGAAGGGAATGAAATAGCTGTGACTGGAACCCAGATATGTTCTTAGCTACTCAAATATCCAATATTCTAGTGATAAGGCTATTTTTTATTAAACGGATTATTGTCCACAAATTTATTTAGTTAGTTTCCAAATCAAATTAAGCCACTGGCTTTGCCTTCTTCTTTTTTGCTGCTGATTTTTCCTTTTTTTTGTTTTTAGTTTTTTGTATCTCGAACAAACAAAATCCGCTTTTTGTTTTGTTTACAATCTCTACCAAAAAAATTGATGGATTTTTGAATTATTCGAAGAAATCCTTATTATTCTGCTTTATGGAGAAATCAATAAGGACTGTGGGTTTCGTAAATTCATTTCAGTCCTCCTGGAATTTATGATTTGGAGAAAGCATACGACCCAGTTCTTTCTCAGACAAGGAATTATCGGAAATAATGACGCAACACCTTTTCTATTCTATCTGTGACGTCATTAATTGTCGACGTTTCCACTGTCGATCACCTGTTTCCCAACCCCTCCGGCAAGACAATTAGTGGTCGAAATGGAAATCAGAAACAGAGGTATGAAAGCAAAATAATTATCTGCCTATTATCCTCCCCCTCCACCAAGAGTTCCTATAACTCACAGTCCGGCTACTAAATTAAAACATTTTAAAGAGAATTGTTATGCCTTATTACGGGGTGGCCCACTTCGATAAAAAATAGTACAGTGGTTTATATATTTCTTAATTGGATTTATTACTATCATCGATAGTCAGATTTATCGAACAGTGAAACTATAACCTATTACTATTGTTTTCTTATTATTGTGTAATGTTTTGTATTTGCATTTGTTCCGCTTTTCTGCTCCCATCTGTTCTTTCAATCGTCTGGACTCAAATCTCTTATCTTGAAGATCAATCTAAACTTTTCAGTCAGTCTGGTTAGGAAATGCATAACTAATTACATAAACATCACAACATTATTTAAAAACAAACAAATAAATTTAGAAAGTGTTAGTAACTAATGGAAGATGTAATCGTTGTACAGTTGCTTATTTGCCCCAATTTAAACAAAATTTTAAAGTTTACCCAACACACACAATACAAAACTATTCGTTACTAAAAGATTATAATAAAAGCAATAATAGAGCAGAATTACTTTAATAATTGATCGTATTATTTTTACGAATCTTCTATATATCTCTATACAATGCTTAACGTGTGCAAATACATTAGATGAATTACGCCGACACACATTTAAAAAATTATTTTAAAAAGTTTAAAAAAGTTTAAAAAATCATCAGGACCTCGGTTTCGCTCGTGCCACAGAGCTTTTTCAACTGAATAAGAATAAGAAACTCGTTCTTAAATACACTCTGTGAAAAATGCGAAGAAA
>JAFIDM010009631.1:124579719-124616556 GCA_023159025.1 Thereuonema tuberculata | reverse complement strand
GAACGAGTTTCTTATTCTTATTCACCAGTTGAAAAAGCTCTGTGGCACGAGCGAAACCGAGGTCCTGATGATTTTTTAAACTTTTTTAAACTTTTTAAAATAATTTTTTAAATGTGTGTCGGCGTAATTCATCTTCTATATATCTCGTTTCTAAATATTCAAGAAAATTATTTTTAAAAAAATAGTTGAGAAAAACAGTTTTTTTATTTTTTTGTGATAGGTAAATGTTCATGTAATCTGAGACGAAATGCTCATCTCAATACAGTAGAAGAGGACTCCCCAAAATAACAGCAACAATACAATATCAGTATTTACCAAGTATGCCAACTATTGAATGGAAATGTCACAGAAAAGTTAAAAAACAATTATTTAGTAGCAAAAACCGACTTTTATTTATTTATTAATCATTTAGAGAAATCATTTACTTAGTAGGAAGAAATATGAAGAAATCAGGAGAAGAGAAGATGAATGTAGACAATTTTACATGGAAACAGATATCGTTGTATTGTAATGGAATAGCAATGTATTTTGGCGTTTTTGGCCGATAGCTAATTAGCTATTGGTTCGATTTTTACCGAATCATTAGGGATCTTCCTTATAAGAATCTAAACCTTCAACTAAATTTTAGTTAAAGAATAGATTTGACTTATCTTGATCACAGATGAAGAATTAATAGACACGCAACTTAAAATTGAGACTTAAAAAACTTTTTTTGTTATAGCTTTATTAAAAGGCGTTGCAAGAGTTTTTATTGCCATAGACTAAAACTACAACACTGTAATGTGGATATAAAAATATTTAGAAAGGAATGTCGAATTGCAAAAATTTACCAGCACGAGTTGTTAATTTATTACTAATTTCGAATATAAATCGCTGATGCTTTATTATATTACTTTGTTTTTAAAGATTGTATAATCATCTATTCCGTTGACTCGTGTAAAAAAATAAAAGAAAAATCAAACTGAATTACATGTTGTTTCCATTAAAGTTGATTGCATATGATCTTCAACTTTTAATATAAAAGTTATATTAAAAACTATTGAGAATTTCTCTAACAGAAAATATATAACGTCACAATTAAGTGATTTTACGATGTTGCTAGGGTGATTTACTCTTGGCCATTTTTGCCCTAGTTAAAAGATCAACAATATCCTCTCCGTTCACTAACACGAGATCTTTGAGTTTCGAATTTTAGTTGTTGCTTTGTCATTTTTCAGAAAAACGAATTCAGGACAAGGCGCTTAGTGAGGCTGATGTCAAGATTTTGTATTACTTTGAGAAAATAATCTACTACGTCGTGATAATGAACGAAACAACTTACTTCTTTCTAAGACAGTTTATTTCTTTAATTACACAAGAACAACAAGGATTGTGTTCAAAGTGACACCTGATTAATGCTGTTATTGATGAGTGAGCAGGCTTGGAACTGAAGAGAGTCCCTTTCTCTCTATTAGTAGTTAACATTTTTCTGATTAAATTTACGATTCGAAATAGGCCTATGATTAAGTAATTGTTTAATTTACATGACAGTTTCGTTGTGATTCATAATCAAAACATTTTTCACATATTTAATATACATACTGTAACTTTTACAAATAATTTTAAGTAATCAATATTTTTTTTTTCAGATATAGGCAAAAAAAAAAATTCACTTCTTTTTTCAGATTTTTTTCTGAATGTTATCATGAAAGAAATATCTTCAATTTCTGATAAAATAATCTTAAGATTAAAAACAATCTTAGTTCTGTTTAAAACCTCGTTAAACGAAATTCCTTGTTAAATGAAATGAAATACAGTAGTTTTAAATATAGTAAGAGCTGTTTTACTTCCAAGATAACTTACTGGAGGCTTATATAAAGACCTTTAAGAATTATTACTGTATTTTCTAAAGGAAAAATATACTTTTGCTTTCTTCCCTATCTGACATATTTTAAAATCTAATTTTACTGTATTTTCCAAATTGCAAAGGAGAAATACATTATTGCATTACCTGAAAAGATGAGCCCGGGACCTTGTGATGACCGATCAGGGGTCGTACATCACGAATATATAAACCATCCAAATTCTTCTTCCCACGATATATATATTTCCACTTTTTGACGATTTTGCTATCCTCAAATCCTTATATGCCCGTTGTTTTTAAAGCTTTTGCCACAAACTTTTTAGCGCTTTTAGGGCATTGGTTGAACTTCAAATAAGTAACAAAAAAGTCGAAATCTGTTCACGGGTTTTTAGGGAGCAGGCCTTAGAAATGGGGCATGACTCAAAGTTGGGACGTGAAAACTGCCGTAAATTTTGAGCTTTTGAGCTAAAACTTTTATGGGTGCCAGATACCGTTAATATCTCGGCTGGTCTTGTATTTCAACCAAATCCTATCACCCGTTTCAAAATGGCGGCCGATAGAAATTTCCACTTTTTGACGTTTTTCCTATCTTCAAAGCTCTATCCTCACGTTGTTTTTATAGCTTTTTCCACGAACTTTTCAGAGGTTTTAGCGTATTGGTTTAACTATAAATAAGTCACAAAAAAAGTCGACATCTGTTTTCGGGTTTTGAGGGGACAGGGCTTAGAAGTCGGGCGTGACCTCAAATTTGGAACGTGAAAAGCTACCGTAAAATTTGAGCTTTTGAGCTAAAACTTTTTTGGGTGCTAGATACCCTAAAGCACTCGGATGTATTATCAATCACTATTCACAAAATTCTAGGTGGTTCACCTTTGGGAAATACGCTTACCGCGGTGGATGCGCGACAGAGATATTTACAACTTAACATTATATTCAAATATACAACATTAAGTAAATTTTCGATTTGTAGATTACATTAAATCTAATATCTGTTAAATTGATATTTGAATAGTGTCGAAATATTTAGTATTGAAACTATTTATTTTCAGTTCTTGTAAGATAATTAACGTTTCATTTATTAATTGAATTTTTGAAAAAGAATTTTCAACAGGAACTTTAAATCAGGAAAGTTTCCCAATCAGATCAATTATTTAAACTTATTCAAGCTCAGAAGTAGATAGGATGTTTGTAGCCATTTTTACGTGTCTAAGTGTATGAAAACAGTACTAAAATATTAGTATCAAAATGTAAGAAAACAAATCTATGAAAATGAGTGTGAATAAAGTCCTAGCTGCAATAGTTGGTTTTATTATCTTAGTTTTAAAAATAAAATACGTGTCTTTCATTAATTTCTTCAAGTCATGAAATGAGGAGAATAACTTGGAATCAAATGTTTCATTTCTTGGAGCTCAAATGTTTTTGTCCTCTCTTCTCTTTGTTATTAATATAGTCTGAGAAGAAAAGAGAGTTGCAGACTTTCTGAAATTGAATCTGCTGGACTCATGTTTCAGCGTAGATCGAAGGAAAGAATAGAGGATTTTTTGTTTTGTTTTTTTTATTCATTTCAAACAAACCGTAAGTGTAGTTAGATCCTTTTAAATAATTAATTTATTAATGTCTCTTAGAACTAAGTTTCATTTTGAATTATTTTAGCTATCCTTTACAAACTATCTTTGCTTTTCTCAAATATAAAAAGAAAAACAAAGAAAGTTGGTAAATAATAACTAAGTTATTACCAAGCTTTCTTAACTGTAAAGGAAAAATCTAACTCTTTGATTCAAATAGGTGCAGGGGTTCTGTAAGGATCTAATAATGTATAAAATTTAATTTTTTTCATGTGGTAGGGTTTTCTTTTGGTTCTTTCTCCTTCAGACGAGTCTAAGGCTCACCCAACCCTGTGCCAAATCGGTAGCGCGTTTTTTCCCAGAGGTTAAATATCAACAGAATATCAGGCTGATCACCTAATCTCAACTTAGTCCTATTGGTCGTAGAACACCGGAAGCATTACTACCCCCGAACTCGAGGGTCACATAGGCCTGTAGTGAGATACTTTCAATTCAATTGCATCATGTATTACATACACTCTTTCACATAAAAAAAATCGATGCATCAAGCAGAAATTATCCAATTGAGATGAAATTTGGTACATTTAATGGACATGTACAAAAAACGAAATGATTAGAATTTCAGAACAATTTGATGATTTATTGGACAGAAAGAGCTATTTAAAGTGATGAGATCAGTCTGGCATTGGTCCATCTCTGACCTGATACAAGCTGTTATCCGACGTGGCCTTGACTTATACAATGAACGGATGGTGTTCTGCAGGATTTCAAACAGCCCTCAATTGGATAGCTCATTCGTCGACATTCTGCGATGATCGCAGGCGACGCCCCATCACATCCTAAATGGGCTCATTTGGAGAGAGATATGGCGATCTGGCTGGCCAAGGAAGTGTGTCGCAACCACGAAGACAATCAATGGACAGGCGTGCCATGTGTTGCCACGCTTTATCTTGCTGAAAAGTAAGCCCGGGGTGCCGCGAAAGGAATGGCAATGGGTCGTAGATTTTCGTCAACGTACGTTGTGTGTGAGGCTGCCACGGAGGACAACCAAGGGGGCCAAGCTATCAAACGAAATGGCACCCCGGACTCCTTCTGTTGGGCATTGCGTGGCGTGCGACAGTAAGAGCGGTATCCTGACGATGTCCGGGCCGTCTCCAGACACGTCTGCGCGGGCCGTCGGCGCTCAGTTCAAAACGGGACTCATCACTGAAGACAATTCATCCCCAGTCAGCACAATTCCACGTTGATCGTTCCTGACACCACTGCAATCGCTCTTGACTGTGCTTACTGGTCAGAGATAGGCGGCGTAATGGGAGCCGCGAACGTAGATTCTGCTCCCGTAGTCTTCTACTAATGATCCGGGTAGTAACTTCAGTATTGGTCACACGTTGGATGGTTGATATTGACGAATCTGATGCTGTAACAGCTGCTCTGACAGTCGCTCTATCTTTCCATTCCATCGTCGCCCTAGGCTGTTCGCTGCCCTTTTGTCGCTGAAGTCTGCCGTTTAGGGCCCATTCCTTCCAACATCGTCTAATTACCAGGTCGCTCCGACCTAAATGCCGAGCGATTCGTCGGTTTGTCCATCCAGCCTCCTGTAGTCCGATGACATGTCTTCTTTCAAACTCGTGGTCATACGGTCTTGGTGGTCGCGAATTCGCTGGCGAGGCGTTGTTACAGTCAAAGTAGGAAAACGAAATCAAAATCCACTGGAAGTTTTGTTCCTGAAAGCGAGATTCGCTCTTTATAAACACCATGACGATGCTCAGTTCCAATGCGCTGTAGCTCCGGTTATTCATTCATTGGGTGCGAATTTTTGATCTATTGCATATTCGGTCGAAAGATTTTTGCCTGTGAAGTTTCATTAAAATCGGATTTTTTTTTCGTCGATTTTTTTTTGTTAAGAATTATAGTATATTTTTAACCGATCTATTTATCTTTTATAATTTGAAAATGGATTGAGCATCGTACTTAAAATTACAAACAAATCATCCGAATGAGTTTCTCCTGCTTCACTATTCAAAATATTCTTAACTGTTTATTTATTTCCGGAGTAAAAAAAGATGACAGAATTAGCATACATTTTTCTTAAAATGTCATTCAAGGACGTAAGGCTGTGTCTGATGAGGCTTCCTCAGGAAACTATTATGGAATGGCTTCGAATCTGAAGAGAAAGTGAAACATTCTGTTAAATCAAGACACTGAACAATTCTCTATTTTGTCTAATTTGTTCTCCATATTAACTGACTGATAATGTGGTTTGTGGACAATAGAAAACACAAAGTCGATAAAAGTATCAAAATTTCCTTGGCTACATTTTGATTCCTAATGAATTTCTTTTTGTTATTTCAATTACTTATATTCTAAACATCATTACTAATTTTACATTGTATTTTTGTGTGATAAAGAAGTTTTATAGCGATAGCAAAGTAGTTTTTTTTGGTTAGCTTGTTTATACTCTTCATAAACTAATCACAACAGAATGAAACTTCATAAACTAATCATACGTAAATATTTAATAGATTCAGTTGGAGAACTACATACGATAAAACCAATTTTGAGAGATCTATTGGAAGAAATTGAGAACATACGAGCAGGCAGATTCATTGCAGCAGGTCATGACCTCGGTCAGTCAGTAGTTTGACCAGTTACTCAAAATTCAATACAATCTTGGTAGGGCGAAGTGGCGAGATTAATGCCAAACCTCAGAAAATCCAAAAATCATTTAAATTTGGCTTTGGAATGCATTTAAAAAAACAAAAAACCCAACTAATTTGAATATGGGTGTGTCTGACGTTTTGGGAGTTCACAACACTTCAAACAAAACTTAACTGTTTGAAGTCACGCTGCAAACTGATTAACATAGACCAAAAAAAAAGGAAAATATTCTGAAGTATATAATGTGCTCTTGACTTTTGCTTCGTTCTTAGATGGTTCGTAACTTGCAAAACATCGTCTTTATTAAACTCTGCTTTTTTTTCTTTTCTTTTCTTTTTTCTTTTTTTTTTTTAGAAAATATTTTTCTTATAACTTTTACCAAAGATAAAATAAGCAATGAATAATCGAAAGTTAATTTTTTGCAAATCTACGTTATTAGTTTGAGGGAAATTATTTTTTTTAAATAGATGAAATTTTCTTACATCCAAAATAAAAGAAAGGAAATTGAAAACTTATTATTTGGAAAAAGATTGACTGCAATATAAAAATAAGAAGAACTCAGATCCTATTTTTGTTTAGTCTTAGTTGATGTAGAAGAAATTATAATGAAATTTGATGGACATTTATCAAAAACATTTCTAAGTTTTAGAAAGATCACGACAATATAAGTAGTGTGCCATCTTGATGAAGTAGCCTCATTTAATATTATTGTTGTGAAATTTGAATATAATATTTCTTTATCTGTTGAAAAATTAAATTTATAAAAGACGAGAAATGCGTCTCCATAAAGTACATTATTAATTTGATATTATAATTATAATAATTTGAATAATATAATTTGAATGTGTCTTAACCTTTGCAGGAAAATTGTCTAAATTCTGAGGTAAAAATATTCCTTATTTTAAATTATTTTACACGAAATGTTTAATGTAAAATTATGTCAAACTTATTCTACAAATAATATTTAAGAACGATAATGAACAATTACTAAATAGTTGTAAACTGATAATATAATTAAATAAGTCAATATTATTTCTCCATGAAAGAAACTAAAGAAAAAGTAACCTCAATTTACAGAAATTTTTTTATAGAATAGAGTTTGCCTGGAAAAATCAGAATTTTTTATTTGATTTGTTCAAATTAGAAATGTTAATGACGGATTCCTAAAATCATATTTCGTTTCTGAGTTTCTTTGTTCATACATTAGTGTTATTTAAAATCCTTTCATATAAGAGTCACAGTATTATTGGAAAACAACCATTTCATGGAATAAACAAAAGATCTGAAAAGTAAACAATGTAGTTCTAAGTCTGAATATCGTAAATCAAGTGGCTTACGTAAACAAGACTAGTACGGCAGTTGTCTATACCATTTGCTTTGCTCAATATTGCTTCAGTTTCCCCATTTCCTTTCCTATCCCATTTTCTGGTAGAGTGAATTCATCCAAAGCAACACGTGTTTATGTAAATAAGACCATAAACGGAAATGCTGCTTTGTCGCAATGAAATTTATGAAAATGCTTCGGGAACTGTTCATTTGTAATAAACAATAGTCAGTTTCTACTTCGTTATGCTTCCGATGTCACTTTGAAGATATATTGCATGATGAGTTGTAGTAAATGAAAAAGCAATGGGTGATAAATCTTTTTCTTTGTTTCTCGCTTTTGTCTTGAAGAAATGACAAAAGAAAAAGTATTAAAGAAATAATTTTCTTTGAATGGATGTCTATTCTTTGAAAATCCTTTCAAACAGTAAATATGTTAATAAACTTTAAATAACAAAGAATCACTTCTTCCTCTTCAGTTTTTATTTATTTCTACAGCACCCCCGTTCGGAATTTCGAAGTTGATTATGAAATGTCGTTTATCTAATTGTTGTAAGAATAATTTAAAAAATATAATCTCACTTCTCTGAGATTCTGAATAATACATTAATATACAAACATGAACAACATTTGCTTGATCATGCAAATTTGATTTTTTTTTTTAATGGCAGCTTTATTCCGTTCTTGCTAATAAATTATTAGAACTAATTTAATACAGTAATCATTGTAAATGCAATAAGAAACGTATTATTATTTGCCATATATATTAAAAAAACAGGACTCACGAATTTCAAGGAACGGTTGTCGGTAAAAATATCCTTCAAAACACCGTTTAATATGTTATCAGTAAACTTTAAATGATTTAACTTGAAACACTGGATACAGGCTAAAAGTTTACATCGGATATCATAATTACATTTTCTTTTTTTTTTTACCTTAAGTTCTACATTATATGCTTATAATTTAAAAACGAGGGAAGTAATGTACAGAAGGGCTTTTATTAACACGCCTGAGTTACTTGGACCTGTTTTTGACTCGTGGGATGTCTACACAGGCTGAGTGTATCTATGTAAATAAGTAGATGCCATCTTCTGACATTATCTTTCTTCACAAGATCACATAAATATACAATTTACAAAACTTTGGCAGGGAAGTTTTCAGTTAACAGGATTCCAGTATCAAATTAGGTGAAGGAGAGAGTTCTAGCGCCATACCACAAATATGAAAGGTACATTGTAATGCATTTCAAAGTAAGGATTTATTTCAGTCTCAATAGAGGTTATAGCGATTGTGATTACAATCTAATAATAATTACCAATACATACTTTTGTCTATTTCTTCTTTATTTTGTCTACTTGATTGTCTATTATGCTAAGAAGGATTTTCATTAAACTTCGTACGCTATTTATTTACAAACCAACTAAGCACAATTATTTATTTAATAGGCATATTTATTACGATCTCCATCCATCAAAAAGCAATCCAAAAATATTTCCCTAAAAAGGCTCCACTACTTGTTTCTTTGTTTTTTTTTAAACACATTACTTATTTCTGGTCCAACTTAAAATTTGAGCACCATTATTTTGGTCTTCAACCCCTGTTCAGTTCGTTTTACGAGACGGATAGCTGAGAGAATTTCAATCAGTATTATTATTTTTTAAATTCCATTTTAAATTTGGGATAATTGTAATCGTTTCACTTTCCTGTAGATTCAGTGTCTAACAATGACATCGATGAGGAATGCTTTCTTTCTATTAGATCAGAACAACAATGAATTTCACTTAGCATTATTCCTTGTTATCTAATAGAAACAGAGCCATTGTTAATTCATAGCTAATTCCAAATGACGTAAGATATAATTCTGCAGCGAATTCTTTTAATAACTTAAAAAAACAGAATTAATCAAACTTAATGAAAATGAAAACATAAAAGTTAATGAAAAATTAATTTAATTGCTCCAATATTATATAGATGAATAAAATAACCAATTCTTTAAGTTAAGCAAAACCTATTGGAATCTATAAGCTCTTATTTCCTTTTTTGACTGAATATTAACAGTCCGTTTATAGCTCATTGGTAAGATCTCGGTATGGGAAGCAGAAGCCAAGCGCTCGTGTCACTCCTAAGGCACGAACACTTGGAAGACCGATGAGCATTGCACATATTCGGCTGTATTTTGATTTTGACTTTATTTTTTTACTTTTTTCTAGTAATATTTCATGAAATTCTGCGCTTTTATTAATATTTCATGAATTTTTTAAGAATTTTTTTTTAACAAAGCTTGTACGTAATAATGAATTTCACTTAGCAGTATTCCTTGTTATCTAATAGAAAAAGAACATACATCTTACGCCATTGTTAGCTAATTCACAACAACAGTAAGGAATTCTGAAACGAATTCATGTTTTCTTAAAAAAAAAAATGAATTAATCAAAATAAATCAAAATCAAATTATAAAAAGTTGGATTTCTTCTTCATTAGCTTCTCAAAAATTATAGAGAAATAAAAATAACAAACTATTTTAGTTAAGCAATTTAGAGTTTTTTATCTGAAGTAAGCTCTTATTTATTTTTGACTACTGTATAAAAATGGAAAAACCAAGATCTAGACGGTTAAAATTTTCAATGAATATGATAATTTGCGTCGTTATTATATATATAAAATATAATTCATAATAATTGAATATAGGGCTTCTATATATCGGGAAAAATTGCCTGTAGCTCTTTAGTCGAAAGAAACATGTGGCGGGAAAATGTAATTTAATGAATCGAACTATTTCTAGAAATTAATTAATGCATCATTTGTATTAAAAAAAGAAATTAGTTTTTAGAATTGGCTTTTAAATCTAATTAAAAGTTATTAAACAGTCAATGGAAGATTTCTATTTAGAATTGGGATTCCCCTGAAAAATGTGCATATGTTGTATATGTTGCTTGAATCTGCATATGTTGCCAAACATGCTCAGCCGTCTTATGGTCAGGGAGATTTTACTCGATCAATAAGATTTTTTCTAATATCTGATTTTTATGGTTTTGTTACGAAAGTACTGCAATTATTTTTAAATACGAGTAAGTTACTGAAGAGTTAATTACTTTAAAAGATTTTGTTGCTTAACAAATCTAGAAAGCTTTAAATTTTTGAAACGACGTTAAAACAAAGAACATACATATCCTTATATTCTTTGTCTCGATGCTGTTTTATTTGTTTTTTGATCAGTACTTTTGGAAATCATCATAAATTTATTTGGAAAATTGCCTTGAAAGTTATATTCACATAATTTCGTTAGTGTATGCAACAATATTGGTTTGTGAATTCAGTGATTTCAACAACGAACTCTATGCTTTTTGACGGAATGACGCCATTATGGAATTCTAAAAAATAAAACGTTTCTGTTAACGATGCTGAAACTTTTGTACTAAAAACCCGCACGTTCCACAGACATAAATTCTAAAATGCCGGAAACAGCTGAGTTTAATGACTTTGCTGATAACAAAAATTGACAGTGGAGTCTACAGGATTTTGTCTATAAAAGAATATTTTTATTATGAATTTACGAAAGATTTTCATTTTTTTTTTTGAATTTACAATGAATGACTCCAAGAATCTTAAAAATAAGGTCATTATGTATTTGTTTTGCAATACTCGCTTTAATGAATATATGTATTTTTAACATTCACAAGAAAGCGCAATTGCCAATTCATGTTTTTGCAGCATTGGAAATCACCATGTCAGTCTTCTATTTTCATCGATGATCATGATAATCCAACAGCTGGTTATTGCAGGAAGCTGAAAATTAATGTATATTTATAGAAGGTGAGATCCATATTGAATTTTACCAACAGATAAAAGCTTTGAATAAATATATACTGTAAAAGGTGAATTCTTTCCATGGACGTATTCAACAGGTGGCAGCCCTAACTTTAGTTTTATTATGTAGTAAAGAAATTATTTAAATTTACTAACTATTAACAATATTCGTAATAATAATAATAAAATCTGGTAATCTGGAAAAAAAATTCTCATTGTTCATTACAATCTTTATATTCTGTTTTCCTATAAAGTGAGACTCATCATTTTATGTATGTTTCCTACCCTAAAAACTTTTGAACCCTTGGATGGATCTTCTTGAAACTTGGTTTGCATATTTAAGGACAGACAACATAACTTTTTCTTTTTGTAATTCTTTTCCAAGTGGATTCTTGTAAAGAAAATTAGCTCAAGAAGAGACAAAAATTACCGTTAAAACTAAAGAATGGATTTCCCTTATGTCTTAAACAAAGAGTAGTATTCCAAAGAAGTAATTCATTAATTTGACCATGAATTGATAGGATTTAGACAATTTAAGTAAACAATGCGAATTGATTTTTTTTTTCAGTAAATAGAAAGTTTGTCCTATTTGTTACAATAGCATTTGAAAATAAATGTCGACTTCTGATTTTTCGTCATTTTCAGGACTTAAAAAAAAAATATAAAGAAATTGGACAGAATAATAGTTAAGGAAAATAGGCTTCAAGTTCTTTGAGAGTTTTGTTATTTATAAATTCCTTTTATGATATCTAAATACATAGAATAAGTTCTTTATGTATTTCCTAAAAAATAGAGATACCTAAATATTAAAGTTCTTGTTTACAAACAGGCAAAGACTTTGCTTTATTGAAGATGCTGTCTTCAAGCAAACAATAAAACTAATTTTGGGAAACATAACCGGAAATAAAGTGCCATATAAAAACCGGAAATGAAGAGCCATTCCTCATATCAAGCTACAATAGCTACTAACTAAAAGTCTCGATTTGCTCAGCGGTTCATTGGTGTCAAGGATCTCATGAAACATTAATTTTCAGCTTTCCTAAAGGAACTAAAACGGAACTGCCGCAGGGATTGTGCAAATGAATGTTTAATTCAAATGTCACTGACTGCATTTTTGTCGGTAAATCGATAGTTTACAGAGTGGATTCACCGACATAATGATGTGTTTTGTTGAATCAAAATACACCCGTTAATCTTGATCGAAGGTCTTTTTGTTTTTAAACTAACCATTACACCGTTTTGATAAACGTTTGTGCTTTTTTTTTTTCCATTTTTGTTTTTAGGTATTTTCGCATAATTTCAATGTTAATGAAATGAAACAAATAAGAAAGACGAATACACAGAAGGGCTTTTTTTTTTGTAAGAAATGAAATCGTATGGTGTTTTCGCGATATTTTTGGCTAAGAATCTATGATTTTGACTATAATATGGAAGGGGGCCCATTCTGCATTTTGTACCTGGGCTCTGAATTTAATATGGGAGGGGTCTGAACACTACCATATTAGAAAAATGATTTTAAATTTTTCTAATTCCTTGACAGAGCATAGCATAGTTTTAACGTGGCTTAGCTTAATTCTTAGCTTGAAGTGGACATTATTGTAAAGATTTGACAAAAATAAAGAATTACTGCAATACCGGTACTATTTTACATTTATAAAAGCCAAAAAAAAAGCTTATTTTCTTTACATAAAATTCAATTACCTTGCAATTAATGTTGTGACATAAGTAAATAAGTAATTATTCTAAACTTATAATAATTACTTATTATAAGCAGAAACGATGGTACCTACTAAAAAAAAAAAAAACTCTTTCTATTGGTACGGCTATTTATCTGTTTTTAATGTAACAGTGTATGATTCAAATCTATACTATAGAACAAGGTAGCAAACTTTAGTAATATTAAGATTAATATATATTAGAATTTGTGACGAATATATATATATTAATCTTAATATTACTAAAGTGCGCTACCTTATTTTATAGTATCATCATTTTATCTTCTCAATATTATCAGTTGTAATTGTTTTTTAATATTGAATCTTTGGTTGCGAAATTACAGAGCAAAAGGTTAATTATGTAACTGATTTTTAATATCTATGGATAACAAACATATAAGAAAAAGTTAGCTATCCCTTTACTAAGAATCCCCTTTTATTTGCATTTGTCTTCGTATTTAAACACTTGGTTGCCTGCAAAATCTTCTGCTAAAGTAATTCTGCAAATACAAAAAAGTACAGTCGTTTCTATCTGAAATTTTACAACGTAGTTTCGGAATTTTTAAGGCTAAACAGAATTAACAAAAGTTAATTTATTTATCTATAAATAAATAGATTACTTCGCTTTCAATAATAGTTAAATCAATAATTAAAAAAAAAAAATCAAGTATTTTTTTTGGTTTGTTTTAATTTTCAGATTCGATAGTATTTGGATTTTCTGTTGACTGCCACAATCTTCATAATCAATATTTCCCAGATCAGGAAGTAAGAAGGTGTGGTGATAATTCGAAAACTCGCGTGACTGATAGACGGGAGAGCTATGATACTTGCAGCATCCAAAGTGAACGTCTTATTTCATCTGATTTAACTTCTACTTTGGCAAAAGTAGATTCTGTTTGCACTCATATTCGTGGTGTGTTTGGAATTCCTAAGCGTACAAGAAGCTGATTTGATTTAAGAGCATCAAACAGTATTGCTTGTCGGTCGGACGAAGTAGGCAAGGGTTCCTGATGACATCCAATTTCATGTCCGGTCCTTGAGATCACCTTCAGCATATTGATTACATTCCGCTACCAAAGTTGACTTGTTTTCCTGTACTGAAGGAAATGATCAAATGACAAATGTTTAATATAGAAATTGGAGTTTATAGTTTGTACTGTTTGCCACATCAACTTATTTTTTTTGATTCTCGACGATTCTCTACTTTGAAGAATGCTACAAGAAAGTAATGGTTTTAATTCTTAGTTTATAATAGTTATCTTGCATTATTCCATCTAATTTAGAGATCAGAACCTCAAAGTCCTTCGACCGCACATAGCTCAAGAAAGAGCTTGTGTTTCCAAAAGTTTGTGTTTTCATTATTCAGTCTGACATTGTTGTGAAAGTTATTAGAAATAAAAATGCAATCTGTAGCTTACACGTCTATAGTAAACTTAATATGTTTAGGAAATTCTGATAAATTCTAATTTTTTTATTGAATTTGTTAGTTTATTTAGAAACAATTATCATCTTAATTTTCCTTTGTTTACTTCCGGCTTTGTTTACTAAATAAATCTCTCACTTCTCATTATCACCATTAAAATGAATTGAACTAAAGCTTTTTTTGAACTATCAATATAATAAATGACAAATTACCTTTGAATTTTTACTGACCTGATGAAATCTTAAAATTGTTCCTACCAACCGTAAACAGCAAATTTTAAAACAGTTAAAATTAAAGGAGGAAGGATATAGAAAGTCAGGTAAGAAATGTTTTTTAACAACAGATGAAGCGTAGCGACGATCTCGGAAGTTTTAAAAAGTTAGTTAGACAAAGATGTTTTAAATTTTGTTAAATTTTCAATTTAATTGAAAGTGTCGTTACGCTCTTAAAACGTTGTTTAACATAATTAACCAAAAGAAATTTAAGGAGAACTAAAGAGAATACCTAGCTGGATTCAGTTTATCCCTAATTTTTTTTTTTAAATGGCCAATAGTATTTAAACTTAAAGTTGGAGAATAAAAGTCAAGGGAATAAAGAAATCGTGGAGAGGATAACGAAATAAAAATTAACTAAATTGAAGTAAATTAAAGTACTATTAAGTTAAAATTATATTAATATAAAATAGGTTGGAAAAATAAATTTGGGAAGTTTTATATCCTTTAATTGTCTAAAATGTATTTTGTTAGTTTCTGGGAATAAAAAACAAAAGCCCTGATGCCCTGAGCATTTGTTTACATGAAGCAAGAGCGACGTTTTCTATATCGATCTTCGAATTTGAAAAGAAAACATCGAAGCCAAGAGCTATGTTTTTCACGAACATGGCTGTAACCTCAAGTGAAAGCGATGATCTCCGCAGGCTGGAGAGCACGAAAGAGAGTGTGGGATGTAACTCCGTCCCCTTCCTAACATACATTCCAAAAGCAAACTCTTTAATCTCAAATCCCCCATCTTTTAAGTCGCTTCTGTCTTTTCTTTTAATAGGAATTCCAAAAATTTCGGCAGCAATTGAAGACAGTTCAGGCAAATTTCTTAAACAATCAATAGCCGTCTTCACGGGTAAATCGATTGAGCTGCAATGTTTAAATAGCACTGGTGAAGGAGTCGTCAGCGAAATCTAACATGCTTGAGGAAAGATGTGTGGTGATATATACGGTGACATAAATCTTGGTTGAACTCTATTGTTTCCTTCTCGGAAGCCCACATTATAAATGATTTAAGAAAACATCGTCAATTAATAAATGTTGTGTCAAGGTTTCCTGAGCATACAATTGTAAGATCCTTCTCTCGCATGAATAAGAAAAGTTTCCGTATCATGGAAACAGATGTCTTCCTGCTTCTGTCTCAGAACTGTAATTTAGAAACTTAAATATTTAATGAAACTAAATTTTTAAATTCTATTTCTAAAGTGATACTTAACATGCAATTATATATTTACCAATTCCTGAGAATCGAATAAACATAAAATAATTAATAATCTTTAAAAACATTGAGGTAAATATTATTAGTTAATTATTTTTTTTATTTATAAATGTTTCAATTTTGTAAGATAGACAATATAATTTATTTTAAAAATATGATATTTTATATTGGTTTATAGAAATAAAGCTATATTAGACTTTTTCTCCCTTTTTGTTATTTATGATAATAGTTTTGTATAGAAACTTACAGAATACAGGAAAGTTGAAATTATTTTAAGAACTTTTATTTATTTTAATGTTGTTGTACTTACTGATTCGTCCAACTTTTCTTTTTGTTCTTTGAAATTTTTATTGAGATGAAAAGTATAAGTTTGGAATAGCCATAAGGTATCTCATATTTGCAACCACTAAGTTTGAGGTCAAATTACCAATAACTTTTAGAAATATAGCTTTGGACCAGTTGACTATTTGAACCAGCAAATGGTCGGTGGCGTTTGCCAACTCTTCTTTCTAAGGCTCATGAATTTTAAAGACTCTGCCTTGGCATTCAAAACTAGAACTCCATTCGATTTCTGAGTATCAATTTTTGATAAGACATCCTTTGTTTGTCTTGATTTATTGAGCATTTTTGAAAGAACAGTAGAAACTTATGTTGAAAGAACGTTTTGTACATCATATACATTATATGTGTAACTGACTGAAAGACATAATATTGTTGGCAAAGTTGACAACGTTTCGGCCCCCTGCTGCAAAAATCATTCCAGTTTGTCATTTTTTTCTTTCTTTTCTTATTGTATTTTTTTTTTAATTGAAACGCAGCAAAGAATGAATATTACATTTGGTAATTGATCTTCATGACTATACAAAGACCAAGCAATTGGGGATAGTTTCCCCAAAATATTCACTCACAAATATTATAATTTTTTGATAATATAAAATGAAAGTAATTTTTTGGTTTTGAATAAACAAAATAATTCATTGTTCTTTCGTCGAAAGCTCTGACGAAAAGGTTTGTGGTAAAAATTTCAGTATGACGTTTCTTAAGTAGTCCTATACTACACAAAATTCTAATATCTAACGATGTGTAATTTCACATAATCATTTAATTCTTTGATCGTAATTTTACTAAAAGAAAAAGGTTAGGTCATTCTTTTTATTAACCATTTAATTTGATTTTATTTGTCCCCACAACCAGTATTTCGATTTGAAATTAATTGTAGAGCATTGTTAGATAGAATATTTTGGTTTTAAAATAAACTACATGAATATTTAAACATAAGATTTAACTTTTCATTTCATTATTTAGCAACGCAGCAGAGCGCCGAAGCTGTTCTAGCTAAATAGTTTTCATACCAAAACTAGATTTAAGCCATTATTTTTTTCTCCAAAATGCAATTCAATTGAAATTTGTAACTTCTGAATGTTTTCAAAAAATCAGCAGAAAACAAATTTTCTATGAGTATCATTATCGTTTTTTCTATCAATCTTTTATACACAGTAATACAGAAATAAGGATTGACATCTATATAGAATGTTTATTTATTCGTGTGGCTTAACTATGTGCAATTTATTTTTAACGGCTCTATTAATTTATAACGAGTAACGCTTGTTTGATTATGGAACAAACGATCTAGATTTAAAGAAGATAATTTAAAAAAGATAAATAATTTGATTTGTTGTCTGCTTTCAGAGGATTGAAATGACAACGAACAGGACTTTGAAAATGTTTGAATGTAATCTTAAGATGAGAATATGGTGATCAGAAAACACACAACAGCAAATACTTGCTTGTTTTACAAAGAACAAGGTATTTGTACAGAACTATGAGAAAAAATGCTTTTGAACATGTTTGTGTTGGCAAAAGTATATTTATTTTTGTTAGCTAGTAATAAAATTTCTGTTGAAGTGAATGCTGAGTATTGCATTTAGAGAATTATAGAACGTAGTTTGGACTTAATTAACATCTAAAACAGTTTAAGTGAATATCACGTATAAATTAAACGAATTAGGCTTAATATGAGTTTCGCTTATAAACTGCTCTTCATAATTGCATAATTGTTAGAAACATTTCATAACGAAAGTAATATATATATATTCAGAATTAACGCATAAATTGAAAGTAACTTGAATATTCAGTATCAGCAAGTTCACACAATTTGTAAATGGATGATTTTGATTTCTTCAAATTTTAGATATTCATTTTACAAAATGTCAAATGCTCTCAAAATGCAGTTTTGGAATTCGTAATATGTGCAGGATGAATTGCTAATCTTTAAAAAAAAATAAGCGATTTAATTAAATGTATTCATTTTCTATGAAAATCACTACATCACTATCAAGTTTTATAGCTGGGCCTGTTACAAGTCAATCACAGTTTCGAAACAAGTCTACAATAAAAGTCACATGTCTAGATAATATTCAGTCTTAGTTAATTTGTCTTTGATAAAGTTACCACAGACGAATTCATTTCAGTAAATATAATTTATTTCAAAATATAAATGACAATTGGAATATATTTTGATTTGCATAGGCTTTTTTTTTTCTTTTTTTAGAAAACTTTGATGGAAAGCTTTATCTGCAATGCTCAATAAAGCAAAAGATTATTACGAAGAAAAAGAGCTAGTGATAAGAAAAAATAAACGTAATTGAAATAATCATTTTTCCGAATTTCTATTCAAATCGAACTATTGAAATTCATGTTCTCTGTTAATCAAGCTCTTTGTAGTTGAAGAACGTTTTCAAAAATTTGGAAAGTAGTTATTAAGTCTCTTTAATAGCTAGCAGATTCCCCAGCAGATATCCTGAATAAGTTATAAACAAAAATTATGTCACGCTTCCTCATAACAATTCCCTGAAAGAGGAGTTGATATGTTTAAAATCTTATGATACATATATTATGTTAAGTGGTGAGTTCGTCATTCTCTAAGGACAATATTTGTTAGCACATTGATTTTAAAATTGAGGGAAACTCAGTCAATTCTTCTGAAATTAATGATTAAGGTTTCATTCAAAAATTATATTCAAAGTATTTTGTCACAAAAACGGCAACCACTTGCACTACTAAATTGAAATTTCTCATGCAGATATTCTCATGCGTCTTTTCTGGAAATTTTTAAGGAATAATTTGCACTTGTTTGTCTCAAGTCACGGCAACAATACCAAACACAAAACTAAGAAACACTCAGACTGCATTATCCTTTGTAGTCTAATCTTGGAAACTGACGTACAGTTTTCTAGTACTTTGCAAGCACTTAGAAATTCGACACTTCATTCGTGGAACTCTAACATCAGTTTCAGTCAGTGTAGTTGAAGTAGGTTGTTGAATTTCTCTCTAATCTTTCTGTAATGTAGAGTTTTAGTCAAAAATCTGCTTTTACATTGATAAAAAAAAAATACAATAAAATTTAACGTGCCATGATAATAATTAAAAAATAGCCAACTAATTCGGCACCTACTTTAAAAATATTCCCCAATATTTAAAACAATTAAAAACATGTAAAATAACGACGTACATTTCAATGCCTCGACAGAGCGGTATCTTTATCAAGTTATATAAAAAAAACCTAACTTGAGCGATCCTCCATGTTTGGGATTCGTTTGGTGAATGAGCTTGTTTCTTAAGAACCGGAAGCACTACTTTTCCATTGATACCCCTGGTGTCACTTTTTATTACTATTTTTTTTTATAGTTAAATGAAGGGAAGGCATTTTACATGATATTTTTATCATATTTTATCATATTTTTATCATATGTAAAAGGAAAGGATATGGACATAAATTATTAGCTAAAAGCCATATTCCAGTACGTTACAAGTAGATAGGTCCTAGTTATAGCTACCTACGATCCTGATCATTTCCGACTCAAAGAACTCCCTCAAATACTTGTCCTTTCTATTACCGAAAATAGTTACACTATCCATGTTTAATGTGTGTCCCTTTATGTGACAGTGAACCGCTGTGTTGTATGCCATATTACTTTTTTTAACCGCGTAAGTATACTCTTTAAGGCGGGTACCTAATTCTTTTTTTGTTTGTCCTATGCAGAGGCATTCTTTATTATACGTATTGTTTGGGTGATAATGGATGCCATATATCGTTCCCTGTTTCTTTAGTCTATCTTCTTTACTATGTTGCTTCTTTTTCCGATTAAGTATGGAACCAATAGTGTTTTTTGGTTTGCAGACAATTGCAATATTTGCAGAAGGACAGGTTTTAATTTTTTTTTTAAATGATTCATCATGATATGTCAATGATACATTTTGTTTCGTTCTTGTTGGTAAATTCACCAACAAGATGAGGGAAAACAATACGTTCTAACTGTACGAAAGACTTATCATATCTTTTAAAGTACCATCACGGCTATCATTGATAATTTGAGAGTCAGAGCACGTTTTCCTATTACCCCTTACAGAATTGAAATCTTAAAGGAAGTAAAGAAAAACAAGACTTTATAGAAAAGCGTTCAGATGTCAAAAGATGATAGAAGCCATGTCATCTTATTCAGCAAATCTGTTCAATAAGAACTTACGATAAAAGAAAAGAAATTTAACGTGCTGTAAGAATCAGTGAATAAAGTGAATAAAGAAAAGGAAATTCAGCACTTGCATAAAAAGTGCGTAGAAGGACGAAACGGCCGTTCCAATTCCTTCCCGTAACCGAATCAGGAAGGCAATTTCTTTTTATGCAAGTGCTGAATTTCCTACTCTTTATTCACTTTATTCATTTATTCAAGAACTTACGATACTTCGCTTTGTTTAAGATTTCAGTTTCTCAATGATAAAGCTTTGCTTGTAAATTGAAAATTATCTGAATTCTCCTCTAACTAATCAAAAAAAAACATTAATTTTCATTGCGACAGTATGCGCATTAAATTATTTATTTTGTGGAAAACTGTTACACGAATTTTTTTTTAAATATTTTGTTTATTTTTTTAAGAACCTGTTTCTTTTTAATCTCTCCTCTGATGACGATTTCTTCTTGTTTAAACTGCCCTCTCCGGCGGATAGTACAACTAAACTAAAGTTGCTGGCTTTTTTTTTATACAGGAAGTTTCATAATTCGCGCATCATCGGAATTTTCATTGTTAAGGAAAAATATTGTCTAATTTGGTAGGACCCAAGGCTTTTAGAACATTTTGATTTGATTTCTTTAGTCCGAACCTCAGAAAGTGACTTCCAGTCGATGTATTACAAAACAGCACCCTTATTTGAAGATTTCTGTGCTATTCTTTATACGGGAACTACTTGATCATTCTTCAATTACGTACTGCAATCGGGTTATTACAAAAATACTTCATAACTTCGTGCTCTTGTCTGCTCAGAATTTTTTTTCTGTGGGGTCATTTAAAACCCAACGCTTATAAGGACTAACGTCCACGTGACATTCCAGATCTGGAGCAAAAAATTGAACAGGAGTGCAGGCTGTTTATTACTTCTCAGCAGCTTCGAAATATTCGGGAGGAAAATCTGCACAGACTAGGGAACTGTTTTGCGGTGAAAGATGATAATTTTGAGCACTTACTGTAATAAAATTTCACTTTCCTTATTCTGTTATTTTTGTTGTTTATTCTAATAAAATGTAGAGGGAGAAAAGAACTTGTGCAAGATAATAGATAGTTAAAATAAACAAATGTAATATTTTTTTTTACCGAACAAGAGCATGAAGTTATGACATTTATTTAATTGCTTATATCCTTTGAAATACTGTAATCATTTTCTACATCATCACATACAAAAACACTGGCCATAATGAATATTTTCTTTAAATAAATGAATGCAGATTCAATTCAGGTGTTCACTTAAATTAAAAGTTATTAAATAAATACGATTAAAAAATTAACGTAATGTAGTAGTAGTCATAATTTGGAAAAGGAAAAGGAAAAAATTAATCAAAAGCATTTGCCGAGCTTTTGATTACAAAATGTAGTTAAAATTAAAATTAGAAAAGAAGCAAACAAGAAATTACAGTTTTTGAGATAAGTAACATTTCCTTTCTTCCTCATTCAATTAATTGAAAAGAAGTATCTTAAGTTGAACGTCTTTTTTCACCCGATTTAATTCAGAATTACGAACAAAACTGAAATGGAATACAAAGATTTATAAATAGATGTCATTTAAATAAGCCACTTAAACTTCTTCCTCTGCTTCAGTTGTTAGAGGTGATATATGCAGCAGAGTTTGCTCTAATATTTTCATGAGCTGAGATTATAATAGCAATGACAAAGGTGCAAAATGTTGTATGTGTCAATATCTGCAACGTATCATGTCCTGCTCGATTCAGCAGAGGAACGTAATGTAGTTTCTCTAATCCGTTACGAGAGGGCGTGGCAATCCTCGCCCAAAACGAAATAATAAGCAAATGGATCCCTTCGCAACAATTTCTAAATAATCTATGAAACAGAATCTAGTTCTCATTTTCTGATTATTCAATCTCTCTTAAATGCAATCTCCTTTCTTTTTTTTTTTTCAACGAAAACAGTTAAGAATAAATATGAAGTCTAAGTTTCGAAATTGTTTACATGTATGTATTATTTTTTAAAAGATTTTATATATTTTGAAAATTATATTGTTTGTTTGTTTGGTTTGTTTTTAGACATTTGCAAATTATTTCATATTGAAAAGAAATTGTAATAGAAAGGTCTATGACTCTCCTCTCAAATGTTTACAGAAACCTTGGAAAAAACTGGCCTTTGGCGAAGAGATATCTGAGAAGGGACTTTTATGTTGGTTGGTAATAGCTTAAAAAACGAAAACGATTCCAAGCCAGGCTTCACTTTCAAGATCCAACTCAAAGACCACTGAGAAAGCCTCCTACATCACGAAGAATCTTTTTAAGTGAATCAATTTCGATTCGAAAACAAATATTAAAAAGAGATAGAGAAATAACATATAGAATCATAACAAAGTCTTTCCTCTGTCTCACTTCCTTTTTTTAATCTTCAATCTAAAATTTATGCTATGCTTCAGCAAAATTAATTTTAAACGAAGGTTTGTTCTAAAAGACATAATGGAATGCAATTAATTAGTCGATTTTTTTATTTAATTTGGATAATGAACTTACCATCCCAAAAATGTTTAACCATTGCACGGAACTTTGCCAAGTAAAAATCAAGATTCACCTCATATTTTTTTTTTTTCTTTTTATATATAACTGTCAATTAAAGATAAATAACTTAAGTAAACAATTGTTCAACCATTCTTGATCATTCTGTAATTTATCAGTATTTCCCCACATATCGTTTTAGTTTTAAATCCTTAGTGAATAAATTTGGAAATAAATAAAAGCTTAAAAGAGATCACATAATTAAAGATGTAACTAGTTACAGAGATTATTAATATCGGAATTTCATATTTAAGAATTTAGGTTTATTTATATTAAATAAACTTAAAATCTTAAATATAAAATTTTGATGTCCTTCAACGCATTATTGTTTGAGTTATATTCTAAGCAGATGTTAATGCATCTATTGACTGAAATAGTCGAAACATGGCCAGGGAATAACAATTAATTTTCACAGAAACTAAAAAAATATTTTTTTTTCCTTCTTCATGATAACAAAACATTCTCATTTCACTGGATCAGTATGATCCATCTTTATCTTTCATAATATTAATACTTGCTTGACAAGATGATTCATGTAAGATTAGTTTAGTTTTGTACTTTTTGTATTTTAGTTCAGGATTTTTCCTTAAATTTTGTCATGAAAATATTTATTTATTTATTAAGGTTTTGTTTGTGAATTATAAATTTTAATGTTGGTGTATTCATTTCGGGGTGAAACCGGAGATTACGGTACCAGACTGTTTTGGACTACGGTCGATTTTTGACAAGATGGCAGCCTTGGCACTACTTTTAAGATATGAATTTTAATTTTTCAATTAACTAGTAAAAAGTAGAATGAGATTTGCATGTAAGCTTAATTAAAAATGGCTTTGCACAATCTTTTATTAGGAAAACTAACTCTCATCTGGCTAATTGCGATCTTGAGATAACAGTGCGCACCATCATGTATCCCTGCGCGGATGTATCCTTACGAAGGCTGCGATTGGCAGTTACCGTATTCTTCGGTTAGCACATTCGTTTTCTTATTCCTTTTCTAAAATAAAGAAAGGAAAATAATATTTATTTTATTTTTCTGTATTATTATTTTTAAAACTTAAATTTCCTTAATTCAGTGCCATCAGAATGTAAGCATTTAATCTGCAGTGTGATTTGTGCTGCAAATCCTCGTGTAACAATGCGTTTGCGAGAGTAATACAATTAAGAAGATTAGAGCTTATTCAGTCGATCATAAGTTACAGAAGCAAGAAGACCTATAGAAATTTCTCCTGGTCTGTTGATCGGCTCCAAGTTTGAGAAAATGATTCTGGTTATGCAGTTTTAGAAGCGTAAAAGACTCTTTTAAGAAGCTCCTCTATTGGCGAGTTAAGTTCTTGTCCTTAATGAGAAGACGAGCAGTTTTCGTAGGGATTTAGAAGTAACCGTCTCGTTAAACTTAGCTGCAAGACGAGTATGGGGATTAGGCATAAAAGGACCAACCCTAAACTGTGGAAGAAGAGAAGATTAAAATATATAACTTATCCTAAATATATGAAGAGAAGCAGACGTCGATGATGAGCGCAGAAATCAAACTCATTTCAGGACTAGTGGCTGTTTATAAAATTATCTAAGCACAGGAAACGGTCTAGAAACGAAATGGAATCTTATAGCATAAGCCTAAACATAGATGTGTCGGCTGAACAAACACAAATTCTTCAGCATGGCTAATTTGTCCAGAAAAATGACTTGTTAGTGCGAAAAGAAGAACGAAGAGGAAGAGAGAATCATGCTTATTTAATAGAGCTCCGAAATGGGAAGCAAAATCAACTTGTTCGAAAAATGATTTTTTTTAGTGTGGAAGCAGAACTTTGAGTGCTAGATTAACGTCCAAACTAATCTGCCGTACTTCGAAATATATTAAATATATGCAGTTATATGCATAAAGCCTTTGGTCTGGTAAGACGTCGTATTAAAGGTGCTTGGGAACCGAAAATAGAACCTGAATAGAATGCTTCGACTGCAACATTACCTTAACATAGCCTTAAGTAAGCTATTTAATCATAAAAAAAAATACATATTTAATTTAGCTTTAATATAGGAAAAAAAAGATGTCTTGTGTTCTGAAGTAATTATATGTCAATTGATTTATATGCTAGCATAAATTTATTTTATCTACTATATTTTTAAGAAAGCGCTCTTAAATGTTGTGGGGTTTTAATTTCATAGTTTTAAATGTTTGTTGAATATTTATGCTTGATGTTATTAAAGGCTAGTTTGGTTTGATATTTTAGTTTTCTTGTAGTTATTTATTTATTTATTTATTTATTTATTTATTTATTTATTTATTTATTTGTTAGCTAAGTATTAAGTTAGCTTTAGCTTGATTTAGTTTAATTATTTTGTTTTAAATTATAAATCTGAGGTACCAGTAACTACCACGGCATTTATCGGTCCACTGTGTTTATTTCTGTGTTTATTTTCGCGGTATGCATGTCACTGGCTACGCTTCAAATTCACATCCAAATCCAAAGCATTCGTGTGAAGATCTCCAAGCATCTCCATCTTCACGACCATTCAGCCACAGAACAAACCACATCTAACTCATACTTAAAATTTCGTAATTAAAACCCTTTTCTTATATAGGCCCATGTTAGTGGAAATATCATATGGCTTTACTTTCTCTTCTTTCACACAGTAAGTCAACTGATAGAAACCATTACTACTCTTACGAAAGACTTAATGCAAGCACTTCCGATTGCTTGGGGATAATCATCCAATGAAATAATTATCATTGTCATATTAAACCCCATTTAAAAACTAGTTAAAAAATAATTTGTGCTAAAGCATAAAATTAAGGGCGACCCATTAAAACCCACGCGGACATTGAATGTGTGCCGAATCAATTTCAAGCAATAGACAACGAAAAGTTTTAGTTGCATAAAAATGGAATCTCTGAAATAAAAAAATTAAAAATAAATTGTATTCAAGACTGGGATTCGAACTCTCAACCTTCTGAATCCGTCGCTCTATCCACTATACTACAAGCTCATACTTCAGTTTCCTTAAAAATAAAGTGATAATTGGCCTATTTAAAGGGAATCTCTGAAATACAAAAAACAAAAAACAAAAACGAAATAAGTCTCAATTTAAAAGCTTTAAAACACAGTGTGCCGAATTATTTGCACACATGAAAAAAAAAATATCCATTCCTACGGTGTTTGGGGAGAACAGACACGGATGAACAGGGCAAACGCAATAGCACACAATATAGGTCGCTAATTAATTAATATCTTGTTAATAAATTATTACCTTTTCACTATTTAAAGGATGTATAGATTTTAATTTAAAAAATTAGCATAAGAACCCCCCCCCCACTACTCAAGTAAGCATAGGGGAAATACTTTACCTCTTCGATTTATGTAATGTAGATGATACAACTGCTTTCATTAGCACTGCTTCCCTGAAATAACAATGAATTTTTTTTAAAAAAAAGTATATATAAATCATTTCACACAATACCATTTCCTGTTATTGCGATTCTTTATTTTATTTACTTCTCATATGGAAATGGATGTAATTGATTCATTTTAATATTTCCTAATATAAAGAGCTAGATTTTTCTGAAAGAGAGAAAAATAATTAGTTTATTCTATTAAGTTATTAAAAAAATTAAACAAGGAAACTGTAAGCAAAACTTCACTTGAGTATATAAAAGAAAGTCTTGTCTATTTATAAATATTGGGAATAAATTCAAAATAAGTTGGCAAAATATATATAAATACGAAATATATAAAGTTTACTATTTTATTAATCTAGATAAAGTTTCTAGAATTCCTTTCTATATCTCAAATGATCATCATCAGTATCTATCAGAAGCAGTCTTTTAAGGTGATCGTGAGATATAGCTGTGTTAACAAATGCATAAATTATGATGGGCTGGATTTTTGCATTTTACTGACATGTAATTAATCTATCAAATTTACTCTTGACACTTAATAATTCATTATCTATGTTGTCACTGTCGGTTGTCAGCCAACAAGCGTTAATTAGCTTTGAGTTTGGTACTGTAAAATTTAATCTCAATTTAAATGGTAGTTATGTTATTAGAGGGAAAAAAATATCAAATTGAAACTCATCAATCAAGATATTTCACTGACATATTCAACCGAAGTGAAACTAAACCAAATTTAAGAAAAGATGAATATTTTTCCTCTTTGTTTAGGATTTTGGACCGAAATAGCACTTTAGACTTTCTTCAGTTTTATTTTCAATTTAAGTCTTGTTGGACGATGAATGAGTGAGAAACCTTGTTTTTTAAATACAATCACAAGTAATAGAAAGATGAAATTCTGTATGCTCTTACAACTCTGAGAAAACTTATGGAAGATATGTATCTTAGGTCTTTGAAAAATAAAAAAGACCAAAGACATTTTAAGCTCTTAAATAATGTTCTAAGAATTGCTAAATAGAAAATCTCATCAATTTTTAACCTTCTGTGGTTTTCTTTTTTTTTTTTCTTTTTATCCAACTATTCTATTTATGAGCAAGAAAATTAGGCTCAGAAAGATAGATTCTCTTCCTGTGTCTTGAATGAGAGGATCTTCTTCAAATTGGAAATCATGTTTATGAGCAAGAGACGATGTAACTTTTGTACTTGCTAAGGTTTGCTTCCCTGTAGAGGAATTTACGATGAAGGTGCAATAGAAGATAAACAATTAATTCTGTAAAAGCAAAGCGAAGAATTTTTATCGTCATTTAACAGCGCAGAATTAATTCATTTGATTTGTATTTTGATATGACTAAAGTTAATTAGATTTAGGCTACTTAAGTAATTACTTCGAATTTAATTAATCGAAAGTCGGAAAAATCTCTAGTTTTGTATTTGGCAGATAATATAATTTATAAATAGATAGATTTTTCTTTTGTTTGTTTTTCACAACTTTAAAAACCAAACTATAATAATATTAAAAAATGTCAAAATTTTAAGAATTTCGACTATTAACTTCAATCAGGAACTTTTCTGTTGTTGTCAGGTGCTGTCTTATAATATGTTATGTAATGGAATACTTTGTTTTTAATACATTTCTTTCCTAATAATAAATTCTAAATTTCTATTGATAGTAACCGGTTGTGTTATTTTTTGACTATATTTTTCAATGAATTATTTTGCATAATATTAAGCCTCACTTGTTAGTCGATTTAGATTTATTCTCTATAAATCTTGCGATTTCATTTTATAGGATACCTCTAATGTCCTACATAGAAAGCTTTATTATAAACAAAATTATTGATTTTGAATTATCGTTCCAGTATTCATTATCAGAAATTCCTCTGTAATGAAAGCATATATATTGTATAACACACTGCTTTCTATCCATCTGACAAAAACAACTAAAAGCAATAATTTAACTTATCTCAAAAAAGCATGCTATTAGATGTTTACCTTTATTAAGATCGATTACCTTTATTAACTCATCAAGCTTATCACGTGACGGCCACAAGTTATCAATATTTAACTGGGATAAAAAAAAAAACTCTCCAAGCCGTAAGTCGGAGGTTGAAGAAAATTCAGTAAGAAAAGGGAATCTTTTAAAAAACAATTATTTCAATTATTTAAATTGTCTATTTCAGTTTTAAAAAAATGTTATTGCTCATAATTCGAAAGTTCTATTTTTTTTTAACTTATTTGGAATTTAAATAATTACATAGGCCAAAGAATTGACACCACAAAACAATAGACGATGATCTTAAGTAGCAAAGCTGTCTTTCATGATTTTGAGACTTCATTCTTAAAGGAAACTGCATAATACTGTACATTATTGAAAAATAGAAAATTAAATAGGAATTTTTTTTCTATTGAAACTGAAGTCAAATCAGCTTAGAATATAAATTTAATTGATTTTAAAGACATGAAAACAACAAGTCTAAAAAATAAGTACAGGATTGAAGTACAGGGTTTGAAGTACAGGGTTTGAAGTAAGCTACAGGTGTACAGTGCGATCTTCGTGTCGGAAGGTCCGTGTTCTATGGATCTCTAGTGTTCCCAAGATGACGAACCCTTAGAAGAATCCATAGGATTTCAAGGGAAAGATACTGAGGTGGTTTCCTGTTGCCTTCCTCAGAAAATCATTAAAGAATGATTTCAGACCTGAAGAGAAAGATGAGGAAGCCGACAAACACAAGAAAGGATTTTTTTCACAAGCATCCAAGCTCAAGCCGGGATTTGAACCAAGGTTTCAAGTATCTGCCTCATGTGAGGCCGCCGCCTTGAGCACAAGACCACGCCGGAACGGCGAAGATTAGTATGTCGGCTATATAAAAAAAAAAGTGTAAAAGTTATAAAGTAACTATAAATGAGTTAATGTGCGTTGTTTGTTATATGCTTAAATACCTTATTTGCCACGTCTAAGCTGAACCCTGTAAAGTATTCATTATTGATGGGTCGCTGAGCCCGAAGATCAATGAATCGTTCTATTTCACCGAACTGATAGTGTCACCCAATTTGCGTTTTATTTCAGTTTTGATTTTGTGTAAATTAAATAGACATGAATGTGGGGGAAAATATAATTAAAAATAGAAGAAACTAATCAAAAGCATTTATTTAACGAATCTATATTACTAAAATCTTTTATTTCTCTGTCTGTCTGGTGCAATTGTTAATTTCCTGTGACGAAATTACTACAATGAAACGTTCACGACGGGATTCAAACCTGCAACCTTTTGATCCGAAGTCAGACGTCTTATCCATTAGGCCACGGGGACTACATTCAAATTATTGTTTCTTATCACTCCCTTTGTGTGTGTGTGGCGCAATGAGAGAAGAGCCAGAGAAAAAAGAAAATAACTCATTAAATTTTAGCCTATTAGATTAAAATTTAAATTTCAATGTTCAATTTTTAAGCTTATCTCAACTAAAAGCCGTCACATTGTTATCCCATCATTGTTGACGGAGCGTATATGTACTATTATCTAGTTAAAGAGCAAAAGTAATGAACTTCCGTATTCCTATCTCTCCTCACCCCACACACACTTTCAACATCGGAGTCGTCAAATGGTTTAACCGACAGGCCTTTAAACATTGCTGTTTAACATTAGATCTAGAAGAACTGAATAGAAAGATGTGATAATAAGAGCACAGAATAGATCCTAGGTTTGAAATGTTCTTCAAGTTCAGCAGAAAACTTCGCCATGTGTACTTAGAGTACTTTACCTTTATTACTTAATAGCAGAGCGAATATTGGGCAAACTTTTGTATAAAGTAAATTGAGATTGCAACCAATGAAGCATTAAATAAATGAAGTAAATAAATAAAAATTTGTAAAAATCTGAAAATACAGAGTATTTCTTTTTTAATTTGCCAAATTATTAACAGTTATTTAAATAGTATTGCCTTCCCCCATTCCTGATAACGGCCACACAATTCAACTGTATATTTGATAGGGAAATCTAATTTATTTATCATTTATTATTTTTTTTCAATTTTATTTTGTTTTGACAATACATTGTTGAAGTATCTAATTTAATATGTGGTACTGTCTGTAATGAAATATAGTATAATGATAATTCCATTTCAACAAATAATAAAAAAAAAAATGTTGAAATGCAGTTTAATAAAATTTTATTAATTTTTCTTTCGAAGATGTATATTTAATGATATGCATTTTTATAAATAAAACTAGATAAAAAAAACTGGTTATTTATTTTGATTCAATATCACCCAAAGGAATTATTTACAAAAATAAATAATTTTATAAATGTAGTTATTGGAATAGTATCGATAAGAAAACTGGAACTGTTGAGAAATATTATTACAAGAGATGTGAAGCATTTGAAGTCTCAATAGATTAAAAATTGCAAAACATGAGTAGTAAGAAATTAGATATTTGTTTTTTCTTAATACGGCAAAGCTATATTTTTATATTTTTTTCCACTGAATAAATACTATGAATAATTAAAAGTATCAGATAAATAATATTAATTATTTTAATGACAATGTATTTTTATATTGTTTCTAATTTTTGAAGTGAATATCGTTAAAAAGCTGTCTAAAGTCAAAGGGCTGAAAATACCGATGGTTTTTCACTTGAAAACGACAGCAATCGAAAATGCAAATGCGAATAAAAACACATTTAACTGCCAAAAGCATGAACTTTGATTACCGACTGAAACTGCGATACACGAAGTCGTCTTTATGCAAACGATCCGATAAGCGGGGTCAGTGAAGTGGCTCGAATGAATCGGACGTTTTGCTCTGGGACCAATTGATGCTTAATTTTGGTCTCAAGTTTCCTTAAATGAGCGGCAACGAGGAAAAGGGTAAAATTGACTTTTCTCAATCGGCAGACGGGGAACACTCGTGCATTTCCTCAAGACTCGTCAAAACTTAAATTTGCACTCATAAATATGCAAAAGACATTGGCAGCCCGAATTGCATAATTCGATGTTAGAACAAAGCTTTTCTTTGCATTTGTCTACTTTTGGTTTGAGTCGCAGTTTGTTGCCAAATAAAAAAAACTGATAGTAAAACAGGATTAAATGTTAAAGTGGGAACATCTCAAAGAGGAATAACTTTTTCTCTTGAGATTTATTTTTAAACTGGAATTATCTCTTTTAACCAATTTTGCTTTTTTTAACTTTGTGCCGTAGTTTTAAACTTTTCATTTCTAAATTCAAAGATGTAAAGCTTAAAATTCTTAATGAAATTTGACTGTATTGTAATATTAAAACTTAAAATTATGCTTTTTTTCTAAACAAATAGCATTATTAACCTACAGATTATTTCTATGTTAATGAAACGAATAGGTCTTTCTCAAAACTTTCCGAAAAAAGTTTTAATTTTAATTAAAACTGTCAAATTTTTAATTAAAGCACAGAAGTTTTAATATTTACATGAACTATAGAGAAAGGCTAGGATTTCGAATGACTGGAAAATTTAAAACTGTCTTAGTTCTCTAAAGTAATGTTAAACAGGAAGTGACATAGTTGTAAAATACTTTTTCTTGATTCTAAATAATATTTTCTAATAATATTTCTTTTGTTTTAGTTAATAAAATTAAAAAAACAAAAACATTATTTATCTAAGTGCTACTGATGTAATTTTTATCTTATTTCAAAAACTTAGAAACAACGTCCGTCTGTTTGGTATAATAAATCTTAAGTAGACATAGATGGTTCAAGATGGTTCAATCCATATGACTACAGAAACAAATTGCATGAATGTAAGATTTATTCCCATGATGTTCAAAAAAATTCTTGTCTCCATCAATTAAGTTTTGTTTTACATAAAAATATTTTCCGTTTCTAATTAAATAAGTATTGTTTATTAAAAAGAAAAGAACCTTTAAAAATACCTTTTATGGTAATTTCCTGATATTAGAATTTTATTTCCAACTCCTCTTGATCTTAAGAGGAGGATAGAGGGAGGAAGCTGAGGTAAAAGGTCTGTCATTCAACCTAACAAAAATAAACATTCAAAACAAACATCTGGCAAAAACCTAATATTTCATCTCACAATGTTACTTTAAGTAGATTCATCAATATTATTTAGAAATGTTATTGATGACTCTATACGAAATACCATATTACTAATTTTTCTAAATTATTGTAATGAAATATTAAGAAAATTCTTTACTTATAGGAATTATTATTATTAGTGTTGAAAATAAATAACAAAAAACGCCGAGCTTTGTTAATGATAAAATGTATAAGGATTAGTCATTAAATTCATCTAATATTAGGATTTTTTTTCATTGAGCAATTGATGTAATGAATGTCAAATCTCCTGAAATTACTTGAGGGTTCGGAATATAAACTCTATTAGGTGTTCAGTAGATCGGATTGTAAAATAAATGAAAGCGAAAATGGTGTAGATTAAACGCATCGAATTTCGAGGTACAACTGATTGATTTTGACATTATGACATTTGTATGAAAGAACAAACCAAACAAACATTGACAGAAGGCGATCTCTTTATGTTGATATACTCTTCTAAAGTTTCCAAAACATTTTTAATATGAATTTATCCCTTCGTTTATGTAGAATGTTAAACCTTTAAGTTTATTTCCATGTGGGACTAAATCAAAATGTAACAGTAACAATAGTTTTTGAAATGATGTTGGTGATTTAAACCAACATTTACAACTTATTCTCATGTTTCGTGTAACAGACGTTTCAAATCTAATAAAAGAATATGATTCATACTGAAATGTCAACATTACTCATATTTTATTGTCTAAGCAATACATTAAAACACCATTACACAACGACTTCTGTAAATTTTCATTTGTTTGTGTTAGATAGTATATGACTTCATTATTAATGAAAACTTGAACGGCATTTACTCTTTTCCGTCTTAAATCTTTGCTTGACGTATTAATAGATTTTATTCTTAGTTTTATTAGAGTCATTCGAGGATAAAGAGATTGGTTTTCATCCCGTAAAATCGTGAGAGGAATTTTCAAATATTCAGACAAGATAACTTATAAGTGAGTTTTACTTTCAAGGACTAGACAATCTGACATAATATCTTGGAGATACTCCATTCAGACTTACGAATCTGGCAATCGAAAAAAAAAAAATCAGCTTTTCGAATTCCACGAAGTCTTCAATGTAAACGATTTCAGTAAAGGAATTCGTCAAATTGCAAACTGAATACTTAAACATTTTCAACTGGAGATTTTTTTTCCTGTGTTCCAGAACTTTCACTAGAAATACTTTCAAATAACGTTATCAAAATATATATCCGAAATCATAGTTGTTCGTTTTGTTCTGTGTTCTTCTAAAAAATCCGAAAGCTGAAAAACCAAAAAGGCTAAATCTCATTAAATTTATTACGATGTTATTTTATCGGGAACAACAGTGACAAAAATGCAGCATTCATCCGATTTCCAAGACCCAGATTTCTAAATATAGAAATACAAAGATGAAGCACTTGCTATGCTTTTGTACATGACTATGAGCTTGTGTAGAGAAGCCCAACAATTGGAGAATGTGAAATTTGAATTTATGTAGAATATTTCTATCATTTGGCGATTACTGTTATAGTATGTCTAACGACACAATAATAAGCACTATACGTTGATATTAAGTCTGATAAGGAACCTACAACCAGGTCTACGTTTACCTGTTTAATTTATGTAATCGATATCAGATAATCGAACTATTTTGATTTATTATCTATAATAATGACTCTCTCAATTTAAACTCATATGTGCACTGTTCAATAATAAAATTAGATATTACACAATTTTGATGAAAAATAAAATTTAGTTATAAAACATAATAAAAATTACACAAAGTTTCGGCAAATATAGGCCCAATTGCCGAAACATAGTGTAATTTTTATCATGCTTTAAAGACTAACTAAATTTTGTTTTTTATCAAAATTGTGTGATATCTAATTTTATTCATAACAGTTGCCTTTCACACATTAAATAATCGAGGATCATATGTACACTTTCTAAAATTGTAACGGAAGTGTAATAAAAAATTGCTTCAATGACTATTTTTGGTTATTGGTTCATGAATTTCCTTTATTTATTTTTTTTTAATCCTTTTTTTTTTATGTGAGGGAATTACAACCATATGATGTACGTTTTTTGAATCTTTAATATGGAATCATTTAAAATTATTATTCTTGCAAGCTAAAATTCTACAAATCCACTTAATGTGAGGTTAAGATGCTTGAATTTAGATCGGTAGCACTAATGTAAGTTATTGTTTTGTGCAATTTCAGCAAATATAGCATAATGATCATTTAAGATTTTAACATGGGGTTTTTAGATTCAAGATTCGAAATTCCAAGTCTATATTCTATTTTTTCAATTAAAATAACTGTATTACAATTCCAGGGAACAAATATCAATTTTGTCTTTGCTTAATAATACGTATTATTATAGAATCAATAAATTAAAAATCTTGACAATTTAAATTCTGAATTCATAAGATGCAATGAAACTACAGAAAGTGAGTTGATGAAATTTTATTGTTAAATATGAAGATTTTTTTTCCTTGTAAAATTTTTAAACTTTTTCTAAGTGTATCACAGTTCGACTATGGACTCCGGATCAGTTCAGTTGCAACTAACTTTGCAACAAACATTATTTCCTTAAATCAGCTCAATCCTACTTTTATGGATTGTCTTTTGAATTTATTTGTAATTATCCAGAAACTTAAGACTAATTTGAGTGGGGATACAGATGAGATAAAGTCTCATAAGGACCGAACACTATATTTTTTTCTTTCAGATGTCCTATCAAAATTGAATTGAATTGAATGCCAAGTATTTTGGCGCTTTTTATCCCGTAACTCCTAACGATTGATCCAATATATACCAAAATTCATAGGTATTTTTCTTATAAGAATATAAACCTTCTTCTGATGTTTTAGGGATAAATAGTTTTGGGATATTCTTGATCTCAGATGAAAGGATAATTGGCTGACGGACGGCCGGACAAACTGTAGATTAACATTTTTTTTGCGCGCGAAGCGAGTGAAAAATGCTCGAGAATCTATTTTTCCAACTAGCCTACAAAAAAAAAATGTATTTTGTTTCCATCTTCCACAATCGCCCTCGTCACAACTATGTTATTATAACATTGATTTTTTAACATTTTGCCCATTTTTTTCAATTATTTACCTTAAATGTATTAATTATATTACACTTAAATATAGGCCTATTACACTTTTGTAAGTCGAGGAAAATATTTTTTTCAGTAATTGTTCCCTATAGGGAAGACAATTATAATTTCATTAAATGGTAAATCATCTTTGAAATATATTGCATACTGTTTAATTAGATTGAGATTTAATAACATTAATAACAATTAAAAGTTATTAAAATTTAGTTAGTAATCTTAATTTCATTAATTGCTGCGAGAATTTAATTAACAGTTTACTAATCAAGAGTTAATTAAGTTTTAACAGTCAACACGAATCAAACTTCCTAAATTCAATTTACTTGCTATTTATTACGTTTGTTTTAAAATAATATTGATGGAGTTGTAAGGCATTGCTACTCTCATTTAGCTATCTATTAATAACAGTAACATCCTTAGTTCCTTCTGTTTTTCAATTCACTAACGTTCTCTTTTGTAAATAAAAGGTTAACCAGTTCATAATTTTCCGCTTGGATTTCCCAAATACCTGCATCCATTTGATTTATTTATTTATTTTTCCGGTATTAGTCTCCTGAGCATCTGAATGTTGGTTTCCTCATTTCGGAGTCTGTGGGAGGCATTTACAAGGTTTATGAGGTGTTAATTTTAGTCCGAGCACATCATTTTCCCTTTTGAAGCGTGTGTTACTACCACTAAGGGTTCTACACAACTCCTTATCGTGCTTGGCATCGGAAACAAAATAAAGCGTAAATATTTAGAGGAAGAATTTAAAAAAGAATGACAGCCAAGCCTATGGCCTTGTTTTGAGAAGAAATATAATTGAAGAGTCGAGCCAAATTATAAGAGCTATCTGGTTAAAAATTCAAAGAATAAAAAAAAACAAAAAACAAAAAAAAAACAAAAAAAAAAACAAAAAAAAACTGAACAATAAATGAACAATTAAAGGCTTCGAAAAAGCTTTACATACATGAGGAGTGGAATTGAGAAAATGAGAAAAATATAATAATTTATTTAGTATAAATGAGAAACTTCATTCCACTTTCAAATTATTCATTTTGTAATTAGTTTAAAACTAGAATATTTGAACGATGCAGAACTATTTTTTTCAGAACTATTTTTTTTTTTTTTCAGATAGTGAAAAAGTTTTTGATAATGTGACAAAACTCAAGATTAATTATATCCTATAATTAACATTTAAAATTAATAATAACGTATTTATATTTCAAGGAAATAAACAAACAAATCATTTCCCAAACAATTAAACCTTCTAGAAAAAACATAGAAGAATAAAATATTTCAATAAGATTAACGTGTGTGAATCAGGTTTGATAAGTTCTTATAGCCAACACACAGTCTAAAAAAGTGATTAAA
>JAFIDM010009631.1:124545362-124574719 GCA_023159025.1 Thereuonema tuberculata | reverse complement strand
TTTAATCACTTTTTTAGACTGTGTGTTGGCTATAAGAACTTATCAAATAAAATATTTCAATATATATTTTCAATATTTATATTGTTAGTGAACTGAATATAAGTAATACTAGTTTAATGTTTCAATTATATACGAACTCATAGTCTACAGAAGTGTATGATTTAAAACTTACTAAAGCTGGTTTTAGACGTGACATTTTTTAATCAATTTTTCTGTCAAGAAATTTGCAAATTAAATGATTTAAAACTCAACCAGACAACTATTTGATTGTGTGTCAATAAGTTTATTGTGATTAAAACAAAAAAATTTTTTATCAAAAGTCATTTATCACAATTTATTAGAAAATGTAGGTAATACTTTTAATTGATATCGATAACACTTCATTCTTGAAAAATTCTCATAACTTCACGAGAGCTGTCTCACCTCGCGAGACATGTTTATGGATCTGCCACTTGAGAACATTAATTTCAAATTTAGTGACGAATGGAAAATCTGATTCCGATTCATGATATGTATAAAACTGGCCTCTTTCCATATATATCAATTAGAAGATTAGTAACTTCCGTTAATCAGGTTCCTCTGTTACCCGATTGCAAATTGCCTTTAGGCCTATCTCTAACAAGTGCCCTCCATCAACTGAATGAAATAATCCGTATTCTAAACAAAATAGGTAATGTGTAGGGATCAAGTAAATTTCCACTTTTATTGGCAATTTCATTAGCTCATCAAAATCTTCCTTTAATTATATTAAGAGTATCAAGCAGAGCCCTATTTTGAATTCTTGAATTCCGCAATTCTTGAAGTACATAAACTTCAATAATAAAACAGAAAGCATATAATAGAATGTCAACTAGTATTTCTTATTTAAGCTTTGGAGGGAAAAACTGTTTTTTGGTGTTGTACCAATACTGGACAACGTCAACAGTAATTGCCTTGAAAATAACAGAGTCAACAACACAATAGAAGAAGAACACAAAGAAAGAAAAAAATGTTTGAATGGTTTTGACAGCAGCGACTGTAATGACGAACACTATAGGACAGAAAGGTATAACCAACAACGGTTGTCTTAAAAAACATCATAAAGGGGTAACAATCGCCATCATTTCACAGATTTCTCTAATTTTCCATTTAAGAAAATGATACTAAGTCTAATCGTTGATAATGGAATATTTAATGTACGCGTGGCTATAAAGAAGTTGTAATTAATATCGTTGCTGAAGGATTTACCAAAAAAAAAAAAAAAAATCAAGGAAATTCTTACACTACTCGCTAGATATTTTTATTTTCAAAATTAAATGTTTTTGTAAATTTAACCTCGGAACAGAATCTTTTTCGGTATATTCCCTGACATTCTTCCTGAACTGTCATCAAACGTTCTACCTATCTTTGTGGGTGCTTTCTGTAAAACAAGCAATACTAAGATACAAGTAAGAAACAATATTAATTATTGATTGTCTTCAAACACAGTTTAATATAGCAATGATAGACTTTAAAGTAAAGACAGTTATGCCAATGCAAATGATGAGGGCATACTTTGACCTAGAGATGCCAGTCAACGATATTTTAATCACTTCTTTAATTTGTATTTTTAAATTGTTTTTTTCAAATCGGATTTTGTGAAAGTTATTGTGATACTAGATTGTAATTTTATTTGTAGTTTACGAGATTAGAGCTTTCCAGGGATCTTCTTATCTTAGATTTTATGAGACTATTCGGGCTTGGTTGTTGCTATCCTGGGGCAAGCCTACAGATGAAGAAAAAGCTTTAGAATTGGACATTTTTATACTCTTGAGACACATCTTTGCCTTTGGGTCGATGAGGAAGTGAAAGATATATTGGACCATCTTCATTTCCAGTAAAGATAAAAAGGAGAGAAAGAAAGTTAAGTATTGATTTTTAGTAAATCTTATATTTCTAAACTTTTTAGGTAACTTTTCACATAGCTGTAAGTTTCGTAATTTTTGATTTGTTTCATAGTAAGGCATTTTTCCACTAAACGAAAAAAGTAGCACTAGAGCGTAAATAAACGTCAGAGGCTAAAATAGCAATTTATCATATCCTGAGAACTAAACTTACTGATGAAGATAGAGCTCATTTGATATGATCAGTAGGGATTATCCCATTCTGTAATTCCACACTAAATCTTTTCATGAGGTGAAAAAGTTTAAAAGCTGCTTTTCCGCTAACCTAATCTAATCTATCGAAGCTGAATAAAAAGGCTGCTAATCTCCGGAGCCTCTGTCACCTGTTCTGCCCACTCTGTCCCAGGATGGCTTTTAAAGGATTAAGGGCGTAATGCTTCAGTTTAAAAAAAAAAAAGATTCTTTTCCTTTCTACGCTACTTATTGCTACGTTGCTCGAGTTTACTTTAAATGATCATTGTTTTCTAAATTTCCCCTAAATTTAATCTGTAAATTGAATTTTTTTTTCAAATACAAGAAGAAGTTCGAAAGAATTTAAAATATTATTAATACATTAAAATAAATATTTTAAATTATTCTTTAAAATTTCAAAATATATTTGAATTATGAAATCTACTGGATACGTGCAGTAGAAAATTTCCTGTTTTCTGAAGAAAATGAAGTAAATCCACATTATTTACGTAAATTGTGTAAATGATTAGTTTTATCAAAGCCCACACAATAGATTAACTGAAAGGAATAAGTTGAAGGCAATGAGATGTTAATAGAAATAGAATAGAAATGTTTGGATTCCAATGCTTTTTAATGAGAAGTATTGACGCTTTCTCGCCCTAATTTCTCTACAGGGCCCCATTCTAAAAAGATTTCAAATATAAAAGTTAGATTTTATCTATTCTTAAACTAGAATATCTGGAAAATTCATACCAAGTTTCAGGAAGATCCATCCACTGCTTCAAAAATTACCCGTTTGGGGGGGGGGGGGGGATTTAATATATTGACTCTTGATGAGCTTCATTTTCCTGTTGGAAAAGTTGGTTAATAAAATGCTATCCAAAAAACCGGTAAGATTAACTTTTGTTTGGCGATATTATTTAAGGAAAGCAAAGAAATAGGATGTTTCAGAGGGACGACATTGAAAATAGTTAAGTAAAATTTTAAGTTTCTGTAATTATGAAGATGACTGAGTGTTCTATTTCACTTAGCTAACCTGCCCTTGCGACTCAGTTTTGAGTTCACTTCGTTCCTTCACGCATGCGCTCTGTCCACCCACTGGCTTCCAAAGTTGACATTTTGCAGTGGTTGCGTGACACCGGAAGTACTCTTTTTATCGCATCTCTAGGCATTTCCTCTTGCTCTTATTACCAAGACTATACAGATTTCTGAAATAAATTGAATTTTTTTTAGAAATTATAGCATGGGTGAATGGACTTCAGTTGATAAGTTAATGGAAAGCAATTATTTACGATCAAATTCATCCTATTTTATTGTTATTTTTATTAATATTTAAACTACTGTTTGCATTAACTTCGTATTTATCTTTAAAGACCCTTTTCTGCTCATTTGAGAGATAAGCAATGGGATACAGGGAATGTTTATTGTCTAATGCAAATCTATTAGTAGAAAATATAAAAGCAATTTGTGTTTTAATATACCAATAAATTATGTTTACTGTCATTACTTTATAATAACCAGCATATTTAATTCGAAAAAGGTAAAGAAAATGAATTTCCAGTAGCACTGACTGAAACTTAATTTCCAATGGAAATCTTTATTATTCATTGAATCTAATAGCCTCTCTCATCATTTTTAAACTATTTTTGCTTAACAAGCTATTCTGATAAATAAGATAAATACTTTCAGTGGAATTGATAAGAATCATTTGCAAATATTTCAAACTTTCATATTTTTATTTGTAAAAGTCTAAATGTGTGAAATTCTTGTATTATTATTATTGTATAGTTATTTCGCCTATGTTAATAATTATATTAACATATATAATATCTCCATTTACGTGTTCATCTGTCCGTTGTTGCAATCAGTCACCATTTCTTTTGTATTTTTTTGTAAGGAATTTCTTTATAGAATTAAATAACAATAAGTAAATTAAATAAATATTATTTTAGTTATTTAGAACCAGAGTTCACTTATTCAATCTTAAAATAGTATGTTGGTACGATTTTTTTTCTTCATTCGTTTTTGTAACCTTCTTAAAGATTGTAATGAATGAATAGGGAGATGTTGAAACGATACATAGAAACTTCAACGTCCTTTTCATTGGCTTTCGCATTGAATATTATTTAGATCCTTCTGTTTACTTCTGTCGGATTTGATATTTCTGTGATTTTTGTTTTTATACTTTTTTTTTCCCTTAAACGCATTTTCTTGGTCGAAGAAAGTGGATATAGAATTCATGTAACTGGAAACGTGTTGGTCTTAGCAAATCGGTCGATAAACCCATTGGTGACTTTCTATGTAAAGCTGATAGTTGAATAAATAGAAGCTGGATAGTTTTTGAGCACTACTTTCTCTTTTATTTTCTAATATTTTTTTTTCTTTTAAAAGGAAATGATAAATAAATGCCTGAAAGATATGTATTTCAAATATCTGGTATTGTTTCTTATGACAAGAATTTTCAACAGCAACAAAAAAAGTTAGATGAATATAAATTAAGTTTCTCTATTACTTCTCTCTTTGTCATCATAGTGTAATGTCCTTAGAGAATTAGTAATGTAACGCTGTTAGACAAAATGACGCTTCTTTGCTGAAAGTTGGGAATCCTGTATTTCTTTCTTTTTTCTTTTTAAATATAATTTTATTAACTTTCAGTCTAATCAGGGGCATTAAGGGTAAATTGCTTTGTTAAATTGTCATTGTGTTGGGAAGGCCATAAGAAGCCAATGTATAATCAGTAACCAAAGAAAGAGGCAAAGACAGAAGAAAGAAAGTTATACATTCTAGCCAGTTCTTTGGAATCGAATCCCTATCCACACGTACTGGTCAGATTTTCCGACCAAGAATCAAAAACACTGTTTTTACGACTGGATGGTTTGATAAAAAACTGCTTCAGATCTTTTAGGAAAAATAATTTTCAACTGTGGCTTGAATGGAGTCAGCAAAACACAATCATAGTCTTTATTTAAGCATTTCAGTAGTGTCGAAGTAATTTTGTTAAAGATCCACCCTTTTAAAAAAAAGAATCAATTCTAATTGCTTTTGAATCAAATAATTACAAATAAAATCCGAAGCTACTGCTGAGATTCAGTAGATAAGTATTAGTCCTTGATGGAAGGAGGGAGGTTGTAAGCCCCCCTCATCCCCAATGATTGCATCCGAAAATGAAAGAAATCTAGCCATTGTATTGTTTTGTAATTCTCCTCCCCCATCCCGAAAAGGACACAACCTTTTCTTTTTTTTTGTTTAACAGCTAAGACTATCACAACCCTTTCCACTCCAAATTCATGGGCACGCCTCTGCTATCATTTACCGTAACAAGTTATTTCAACGTAAAGTAATGAAGACTATTTAGACTTGAAGACTCTATACCACATTAGACCATGATTTTTAAAATGCATGAGATTATAAGCTCATCGCGAACAGCTTGGAATACCAGCAAATTCTATTAATTATTATTTAACATCAAACTGCTTCTCTGCATTCTCTGTATTATAACTCCAAACTATGAAACAAACTTCATCATTGCTAGTAGTCGAATATTATAGAACATTCCTATTAGCAATATCGTCTACTAGCAATATACTCAAGAACTTATCTCTGATTGTATAACGAGAGGAAGTGCGTAACGACAGTAGGTGTACCTTAAAAGCTCATTACAGGTGATGCAATTCGAATGATCCTTTTTTTATTGTCCATGTAGTTATTTATTACAAATAATGTTTTAATTTAGTTACTTCATAAAAAAAATGAAACTCTAATTAATAATTCAGACATTCAATTTACTAGCAGAAGCACGCACAAGACTGAGATGTGTACTGTGTATTCATTGCACGACCAATGGATCATTATGGTTATCAGTATTCCTATCTTTTGCTTTGCTTATTCAGTGTTGGGACGAGAACGAAGCTCATCAATTGATTCCGTCTGTAAATGTAGGGATCTGTCATTTTAATTCAAGGGAAAGACCCAAAAGCTTTAAGTTTCCAACAGGATGTAGTTTTCGAATTCTCAGCACACACTCACACTTTTTATCATGCATTTGTCTAATTATAGCTGACTACTAACTTTGGTAATTGCAGAAATACTCTCGTCTAGGAGATTTAACTTCATAAAAGCAAAGCTTTGTTAAAAATTTAACGTACAAATTCACAATTAACAATAAAATTAAACTGCACAGGAATTAAGCATTTTTTTATCATTATTATGCGATATACCGAATTCAGAGATTCTCAACCATGGCTTCACTGACCATTGTTTGGATTTCCGTGAAGAATATTGTGGAATAATTAAAAATCACAAATAATTATTCGATAGATAAATAAATAAAACTGAAAATGACACTTTATAAATATTTATTTTACAATAATTTTAGCTGTTACAATAATTTTGCAAAAGCTACTGTCAGCTTTTTCTGGCTGGTAAAAATATTTCATGTTTTCAGAATATAGCAGGGTTTTTTTTAGAATCTCTGCAATGAAAAAAGGTTGAGGATTATAGGAATTCAATAATTAAATAATTCGCATTAAAGAATAAAAGTAAAAAAATAATCATTTTTAATAAGTGAAAGCTAATCATTGTCAGGGTTGTAGTTCCCCATCTAAGGCCAAAACAGTTATTGTCCAAAACAAATATTGTTCTATTTGAAATATTGCTCTTAGAGCACGCTAATAAAATATTGTAATTACAATAAGATTATCTTAGAACTGCTATTTTCTTAGTTTATAATTCTGAAAGATAATGCACAGTGATAGTTATTTTAGTATTCTTTTGGGTTTTTGATACTTTAGGCCCCGGACCTCTTTTTACGTCTTACATAGAAAATCCAGCTCTAATATTACGAAATATAGTAGAATAAATAATAAGGTTTAGTCTTCGGTTAGAATAAAATAATAAAATTAGATAAATGTCATGGTCGCAATGCGGAAAAAAAGTTCTTTTTCTGAATATACTTTGATTGATGATCTTTTGTAGTATTGTTAAGTGTGGCATTGTTATATGTGATATTGTAATAATTTCGAGCTTCAGTGATTTCTAACGATAAATAGTCGAGATTTATCATGCTGTATATTAAACAATAACACTTACGACATTACCACACAGAATTCATCAATCAAATTCTATTTCTATTGGTGTTTGTTTTTTCGACAACATCTCGTCAGCATATGAATTCATAAATGTACATGAGACCAGATATTTTCTTTTCTTATCCTGTAATCTTATCTTTGAGGAACTTTTGAGGAAATTTTTACTATTGAGGAAATTTTTACGTACATGAAGTCCATAGATTTTAAAATTTATAAATACTTATATATTAAAATGCAATCTTGTCTTTGATAAGATTGCATTTTAATATATAAGTATTTATAAATTTTAAAATCTATGGACTGTATGTACATTAAAAATTTCCTCAATAGTCGTACCAAAAGAAAGATGCGATTCCCAAGTTGGTTGATTTGCTATCAGCTTTCGGTTCTTTCTAATGTAGAAAAATATACTAGATTTCGAAATTCCACTTCCTTTGGAAGTCCACTTCCAAGGCACGAGTAAAAGTAATGTAAACAAATAGCAATGTAGAACAGTTTACAAATGTATTTACTTTTTAAATCTTAGTTATGTTTTATTATGTCATTTCTAAAAGCTTTTGTTTTTATTTGATATACTTTTATATACTTGGGCTTTTCTGTACTTGAAAAGTTAGTTATAATAAGCTTTTCAATATTCAAACAGTCAATAGTATTGATAGCAATGCATTAATGGTATTTTCCTCTAAGTTCATCTTGATATGATAAATAAATATGAAGATGCCTGTATACATATATAATTAATTTCTTATACTATTGTAGAAGCAATTATAAATCTTGTAAAGTTGTGAATCTTCTTTGTAATAAAATAAGTACTTTTTTTTCATCATTGCAATGATGAAACACTTTTAATGTCTATCAAGACCAATTTCTAGAACAGACTAGAACAGAATACAACAGCTTTTTCTGTGTGCAGATCTGATAATTGGATTGAATAATGCAATTAACATTTTAACTGGTGGTCGTTTATAAAAGGTAACTTCATTTTTTTATTCTGATTTCTAATGAGAAGTTTGAGATTCAATCAAAAGAAAAAAAGGACTTAGACTTTGCTATCAATTCTTTTCTTAAATTTCTAATTAGGTATATCCATACTTCTTTGGCATTCATTAATCTGAAGTTGAAGTATTGGTCTTAAATTTCATCAAACCAAAAGACTTGTTAGATGAGGGATGCTTTTAATATATATATATATTGATATTTTAGAAGGAGGGAGGAAGTGTCATTGTTGCAGGTTGTTACGAATCCGTGCCTTTCCCTCCTCCTTTCTTTTCATCCCACAACTGTTAATTTCAAAGTTTCTTTGATCAATTTAGGAAATTGAGTTTTTTTTTAAGCTAAGTGCCATCCACCAAGTCTATTGCAATCTGATAAACAATAGGCATATTTATGTTTACCTGTTGTACTTTGTTTCTTCTCATTAGTAAACTTTTCAATTAATAACGAGTTATTATTAATAATAAGTTTTCAGTCAGTATTTCAATTATTTGGAACCAAATGATCAAAATAGCTGCTACAAGCAAAACACTGAAAAAAAATACATTGATAAGATTTTAATTCAATAAAATGTTATTTGTAGAAGAGAATAGGTGCTTGTATTGTATTTTTTTTTAGAATATGATCTTATTGTAATAATTCAAAACTCGACGAATTTATTGACGTAAGGACCTTATATACAGACCTATTTTTTTTTTAAATTAAAAAAAAAACAAAAAAAAACTGCGATCTGTGAATTTTTTTTTATTTTTTTTTTATTAAATATTCTTCTTATTACGAATGTTTATAGAAATCAAGAAATTTGAAGTAGTATAATTTAAAATTTAAATAAATGTAAATATAAATATTCTTAGTCTTTGTGAATAAGATTAATTGATAATGAAACGCTTAAGATTCAGTTATTATTTGAAAATCGTATTAATTTATCAGTTGTGCCTGACAGAAGGGAACAATTTAATGGGAGGGGTGGCCAAGAATGTGATGGAATCGGGAAGGGAGAGTATGATGGTACTAGCTATTCAAACAAAACAAAAAAAGTGTCCTTTTTCCTGATGGGGGAAGATTTACAAATATAACTTTCTAAGCAAAATAAAAAGTCCAAAACACTGAATTTCATTCATTTTAGAATGCAGTAGGGGTAGAGGTTTACTACGACATCACCCTCTTGTTACGTCAATGATCTAATGGATAGTATTGAACTATTTTCTTTTATGTAAATGAACCTTTTGATGGATAATCTACACATATTTTTATCTTGTTTTTTCTTGTTTATTTATTAAGAGCTCTTTGCTTTTCCTTAAAATTCTTAGAAAAGTTTCGTCTTCATTGATTCTCTTGTCTTGTCTATGCTTTCCAAATAAATGTACTTGTGCTGTATTGGCTGTTTAGTTTTTTGAATTTTAAAGAAAAAATATTTGAAATCCAAATAATTGCTATCACGTTTAATAGTCTTCAGACAATTCAGTTTAACTTACTGTCTTCCACAGAGCCACAAATAAAGCAACAGTAAAATATAAACAAAAATTTCCAAACAATTGCAAAACTGACAAAATTGCAAAAACTGTCTTTTTGATTCCCCAGATACTTCGCCTCTCACCTAATATTCTCACAATAAAACAGAAACAGCACAAACTATGGATTTCATAAATAATTCGTCCTTGGTATTCAGCCCTAAATCCTTTGGGGAGCCATTAATCCAAAACTCAATAGAGAAGAACAGGCCTCTATCACAAGATTAAAAGCAGGGCATTTAATCAACATGATGTATTCCAATAATTCCAAAACTTTCCCCAGATGCACTGAACGCAATAATGAAGAGGCACCTCCAGAGCATATCGTACACTGTAGTGCCTCTAGACATGATCTTCTAAGCAGCCTAAAGCTATCATCTTCGGACTCATAGATGCAGTCTGAACTTCCAGACTAGGAGTAAGCAACAACAGTAAAATAAAGCAGTAATTGTAAGGAAGTTACGATATATAAAGAATAGATACTAATTTTTTTAAAAATCATTAGTACGTTATAGACAGTTTAAACATTTTATTTGTTGATACTACGTTGAATATATTTGATATAAAATCTTCCAATATTTATAATTAAAAGAAAGAAATTAATCTCTGAATGGGAACCTGTGATAAAGTTAAGTTGCAAATCCTGCAGATAATCATTATTATTTGTAACTCCGCTTTCAACGAGACATTCCCATTCATTTGAAATTCTTTACACGTTATCATCTGAAAATTTTCAACTATGAACAACAGTTACTTAAACTTAGTCTTTATATTATCTTGTTTTCTTGTCTTAAATCTCAATGTAAAACAAGAAATCCTTTGTGAATTTTATATTTGTTATCTGTCAATCAAACAGCAATAAAAACCTCTTTTTTTCCCCTTTATTATTATTGAAAAATGCAAGGTAAGGCACAATGGAATTAGAATTGGAACGCACACTCCCAAATGAGTTGTGTACTAATTTCTTAAGTTGAGTAATAATCAGAGATTTAAAAAAATACTTCAAAAGTTTTATTATTTTTATCAATTTATTATATTTTTATTAAAATATTATACTTCCATTAGAATTCATTCATCAAATTCAATAAATGTATTAAAATCATCAGTAATTTTTGTGTTTCATAACAATAATAGTTTATGATGATTTCAACGTAAAGAAATCAAAGTGGATTTCATAGCATAGATTCGTCTAGCGATTATGTATTATTGTAATAATACGTTTCCTTTCAAATCAATTTACTGTTAAAACAAAAACCTTTGGGGAAGTAACAATTTCCTATAGGATACATCCTGATACGTAGTTGACCAATGTTGACCCAGTTGTGGAATAAAGATTCCATGAGAGTGCAATTTGCATTGCAAGCGGGTCAGTCGTGGTGGACGATCCTACTTCTACCGGTGAGGAGGGGTGGTAGGCAGGTTAAGGTCGCAATATTGCAAAGTCAAGGGCAAGTGTACGAATGCAAACCGTAACTGCATCTTGTTCTTTCCCTTTCTTTACACGTGGCAGTATTTTTTTTATTACGTCACGCCTAATAGCTTGACGGCCCATTTGCTATAAATGAGATTTTTACAACTTGGTTTTGTTGATTTACTACTGTTTGGTAGGTTGCTACTATTTGGATTGGTTTGTTGATTTGCTCTTAACAACTATTGAAGCATAGCTAAAATCCACAATGGAATGTCTTCATAAATATGGACAAGTCAACTCATAAATAGATGAATCGAAAACATGCAGCAAGTTGTCTTTGGCGGCACTTGATTCATTTAAAAACGAACAATTATGGGATTTCTTTAATAGCTATTATTATTATTACCTGTCGTATTAAGTTATGAGTTGTAAATTAACTATAGTCTTTGAATTTAAATCTAATTAACACGTTAATTATTGATTTTTTTTTTTTTAACAGTGGTCGCGCAACGAGAAAACAGTGTTGAGTTTGATATGTCCGTATGTCCGTTCATCTGTCTTAATAAAACAAATCGATGTCACTGAATAGATTTTTTATGAAACCTAACATTTAACAGCTTTGTTAAAGTTACTGGTTTGGATAAAATCGGTCAATTACTAATATTTTTTTCTATGAAATATAATAGATTATCGAAAATTATGTAACAAACAAATCTCAATTACTTTTTCTTTTTAATTTTTATCGTTTCGTAATTATAATACTAAAAAAAAAAGCTTGAAATATCAAGTGTAGGCATTCATATATTATCTTGTTTCAAATCTGAAAATTGACAATAATTACAGTCCAATTTACTTTGAATTACATTTAAATAATTACTGGTTAACGATCATCAAATGCAAAGAAAAAAAAAGATGTTTGTAGTCTCTCAAGACTGTTCCCAACTAATTTCAACTTGAAATCAATAACTAACTTTAGATTATAAAACCGGAGACTTCACTCTGTTCCCAAAATGAATACGAAAGCATATTGATGAATCAGGGTGCTTTTGCTGCATTAAATCAATGTATTGGGGAGTTCTTCAAACGACTTTAAGATCAGGGCCGGCCTTAGGGCGAACGGCCCCCATCCCAGAGCCCGGCCTGTTGAGGTTTCGTGCCATATACGAAAAAAAAATAGAGAAATTATATAAAACAAAATTATATAAATTATATAAAACAAAATTATATAAATTTATATAAAAATATAAACTGAAAATTGAAGAAAAATGCATCAACATCTCATCAATTAAGTCAAAATAAAAATAATTAAGACTGCAAAGACTGAATAAGTGCCTTATATAAACATAAATAAAGGTAAATGAATAAAGGTAAATATTTCACCAGGGACTCTCAAATGCTGGGGACGGCTGTGCTTAAGATTGCTTATTTTATCAACTACTCTAAATAATTTAAAATTATCGAATTATAAACAACATTCACTTATTTTTATTTCCCTTGACTTTCGTGATTTCATATTCAAGATCAGCAGCTTAATTGTTTTCTTATTATAACATCCTATTTAAGTATTTTAAAAGTAAAAAAACAGTGATGTAAATTCCTAATATAATATTCAATTATAAATAATTACAAGTATTTTATCTTTATTATTTCACTTGATGTAGTTACACTGCAACATGATAAAGGCCAAATCACACCTTCATATTTTTCATCATTGACGGTCTATGATCGTGTGATTTGCATCTGTTGACCATTTTCATCACTGATCCCGTCATTGAAAACATTGCTTGGAAATTACAGGTTTTAAAACATTTCTCCAATTTTTTATTTTCTTTCCAAATACTCAAAAGAGAGAGAATTTCTCGCAGCCACCATTTTTTTAAATAATTTTATTATTGATCTATTTAACATAGAGTGAACGGAACTCAATTATCAGATGCTCTACGTAAAGAGTGTTTCATTTGATTAATCTATGGTAAATATCATAGTGTAAATGTCGTAAAGATTTTAGAGGACAAATAAAAGTTTTTTTGGATAAATATTGTCTTAATACTTGTCTCGGAGTATTGAACAATTAAAGCAGATTAAATTAAATTGCTGTATTTAAAGAACTGCATATGAACGCAGCATAAAATTATGTGCTGTTTAATAATTCTTGTAATAATATTTACGTTGATAATAAAGTTTCGCTCTTAACTTAAATTAAATTAAACTTTAACATTTTCAAAGTTCCGTCTTGGGAATTACGTTTCAAAATAAATAATTAAAAATTAGAAAAAGCTAGCAGATTTTAATTTGGAAAACATCAAAAGTATTTGATTTCTTTTTCTTTTTTAAGTTGTAAAATAAAAAGAAAGAAAAAAGAAATCAATTCTGTCACATGTTAGCTTATATGAATCGTTTTATTAGTTGGCTGGAATGAGTGCATTTTCAGTAACAGTAGAGGAGAAAGACTAAAAAGGTCATAAAAAGCTAAGTTGCCTTCCATTTCTCTTCCGATAAAACAGCAATTTTCCTCTTGAACTCCGTCAACCAATGGAATTGTGGCTAAAGTGAAATAACACTGTTTTTTTTATATACAGAAGGTAAGACACTATAATTAATAGACATAAATCAGGTTTCATCCACTACGGCTGCCTCTTTTAACTTAAAAATTAATTTTCATGCCTCGTTGAACGACGTTACAACATGCTTTTTAGAAGTTATGTTCACGTTTAAGTGTAGCTGTTAATGTACCAAGCATGAATGCTTGTACTAGTTTTACGTTAAAAAGATTTTTAAAAAAAAGGGCGCCAGGATACCAATAAAAATATATATTTCAGTTTGAAGATGCGCTATTAGTGGAACTTTATTGGTTGATTATACGAAATTTCACTATTCAGTTTTCAAATTTCTTGCTTATATGTTTGTACACGTGTCACGCCAAAACGGTTGGACCGATTTCTTTAACACTTGATAAGATTTTTCTTTGTGGGTACCTTAAAAAAAATCCGCTAAATGATTTTTTATTTAAATAATGGAAAGAGAAAAGAAAGTAACAACGTTCTATGAAATGAAAAGGAAATGCTTTTTTTTTTTTTTTTTTTTCAGTAAAGCGCTTCTAGTAGTGGACAGTTTGCTGTGACCACGCCTTATAAACGTTCTAAACGAATTTTTAAAGAGAATGTTATTGATGCTGCAAGCGCAGTCACTATAAGATGAATATCTAATGGTTTACAGTAAAGAATCTGAGGTTAATTATTGAACTGGATTACTGGGCAAATAATCTCTATATTTAAATGTATAAATAATTAGAAATTTAAATAGATATAAATCTTCTTAAGACAATATTAAACAGGGAATAAATTATCCATTGTTGTCTTATTTCATTCAATATTTTTGTATCAATTTTCTTAACGCGAAGGGAGTTATAAACCCAGAAATACGCTTGCTTACATCACTAATTTACTGCTGCATTTCTTTGCAGAAATCTACAACAAACACAATTAGTTTACAAAAATATGTTCACAGTAAATGTACAGTATATTGAATGTTTCGTGTAAAATAAGAAATTTAAATCTTCTTGATGTTTTTGTATTTACCTGACAACAGGAATTCATTCAGTTAAGATTTCGAATAACAACAGTTGAACAGAAATATTGGACACGAACTGAAAATAGGTTAAAAGTAACTGACGTGCTTCAGGTCTCGTTTTTCCTAGTCCAGCTAATGTTGCAACTCTCTGCCTCTTGTGTTCTTAACATCTTTAGAGTTCAGGGTTACTACTTTCTTTTTTCTATTTATATTCTTATTTTTCTTTGAAATTTTCTCTTGAATTGTTATTTTGTTTCTTGTAATCATACTTTAGTTGCTATTAACAATTCTAATTTTGCACAATACCTGTAGATATTTAATTTTTTTTTTAAATTGGCATTTTGCATTTTTTTTAAAAGATTATTTTAAAAATGAAATACAATCGGCTTAGGAAATCCAAGAATGCTTTCATCTTCCACTATATAACAGTAACTTTTTTAACAATTTGATGATACAAACTTTAAATAAAGAAGCTTTTTTTAACAAATTAGTTGGAGCATTTTTTTGTTGTTGCAAAATTATAAATATTTGACAATAATACTACGGAATCACTTACATAGAGTAATTTTGTTTGAAAATATGATTAGATGTAAATTGAAAGATAATATAATTTGTTAGAGCCACTTTGTAGATAACTCATTTTTGTGAAATAAAATTGCAAAAATTTGTGAATTACTTTAAGCGAAAATAATGTTCTATATGTAGTAAGATTTTGAAAGACTTTTTATGGTATTGCAAATAGAGAAATTGAAGATATAATGTTTCGGAAAACTACATATTCTCTTTAATATGTATTAAAATATATATCTCAAACGACATACAAGATCTGCTTAAGAAAATTGATATTTTATTCAGAATTTTCCAAGTCAGCCAACACCCTATTACAAATGTCAGAAGAAATATTCAGAAAGTGTAATAGTGAAAAAAGGAAACCAAAGAATTCATTTCCATCCATTATTTGCCTAAATTTTTCAAGTCATTGAAAACGATGTTGTGAGGAAAAAAGAAAAGAAAAAGAAAAACAATATTTAATAATAAATCGTGCTATTAAAACACACATACACATATGCTGTACTTGTATAAAAGAAAATAATGCATTATTTTATGCAAATGAAATTCTAATAGATTTAACAAAATTTAAAGTATTTATAAATACTGAAAGATTTAGGCTACTTAAATCTTTTTTGTTGAGATTTAAAAAGATTTAATTTTTAATTAGTTATTTTAAAACAGTACATTGTTTTTGAAAAATATTTTATCAAAGAATTTTGACAAAAGTTGCTTTAAAATTAAGAAATTTGAAAATTAAAAAGAAAATAAGTGAAATAAAAATGCAATTGCATTGCACAATTATCAAACTATCCGATTAACTACTTTTGATTAATTTTTTGGGTCAAATCATTTAGTAATTATAAAAATAAAAGTTGTTAAAAATAGGAAATGTAAAATAACAAATCATAGCAGTCATTATTTTTGTTCCGTCTAGCGTAAGTAACTAAAGTAATAAATAAATATCTTCATCTGGGATGAGATTATGCCACTTTTTGGATATTGTTCTATATATTATAAAAAGTATTTCAAGTTTTGTAAGCTACACCCATAGGAAGATGCAGTCTTTGACTTTCATTTCATAAGAGGAAAACATTTTCATTATCTAAAGTTACTAAGCCAAAGATGTGGAAAATTCTTGGCACAATCTGACCCCATTCGTCGGGGTTAGTTTGTGCCAACAAATTTTCCAACTGATTTTTTGTAATAGAATCTGCGGCACAGTCTGACCCCAAGCTGAGGTCACTTTGTGTTTAATTAGAACTATGGGAATATAGAAATACTTTATTAAAGGCAAAATACATTTAAAAAAAGCAGTATTCGCGCAACACAAAGTTCTTATGAAAATAAAATTCAGTTGAAATAAAATACATCCAGATATAATAAATGTGCAACTTTTCTTAAAGCCGCTTCATCTTTTCTTCTTTGCTGTCCACTTCCAGTATTTATCCATCTTCTCCATTGCATTTGCCCTAACATCTAATTCATCTATAGCTATAATCTAACCAGGATAAATTTTGTTGTCATACGTAAACGTTAAAAATCTCCAACATTTATATTTCTCCTATTACATTCAGGTTTACTATTCAAGTTTTTGTTAACTGATTCACATTCATTACCGTCAATAATATTCCCACAACCACAATCAATCAAATCCCCTACGTTGTCCTCACTTTCATCACATTGAAAAAAATCTTCGTCTTAATCACTATCTAAAGATTCTATTCAATTTTTGTTTAGAGACGTTTTCCCTTTAACTTTTGATTTATTTTTTGCTAGTAGACGCCAGTTTAGTCTGGATTGCTCTGTAAATCCTCTGTACATATACTTTTTAACCAGCCCTATATTGATTCTCCTCCTTTTCTTCTACTGCGTGTGATGCTACTTTACCACGTCTATTTTTTTTTCTAAATTCCTCTAAAAAACCGTCACTAATACTTTGCGAGTTATTATTAACAGCTGTAATATTGTCCATCACACTGTCACATAGGGGAAAGCGAGGAGAGATGACGCACATTTCGATAATAATTTATATTTCCAAAATTTTGGAATTCATTTGAGAATGAATTATGCCAAATCATTCTATAGACATTAATTCCTAAAAAAAAAATTTTGGTTTACCCATTGCATCATTTAAACATATAAAAAATTACGTTTTTTAAAAATACTATATTTTGCCATCTCCTCATACGGTAGGTGAGATGACGCGCTATGGGTAGGAGAGAAGCCTTATTAAAAAATTAAAGTATAGTAAATATAAAAGCCAGAAATTAAAGTTTTGAAACATTATTAATGTATTTTCCTCGTTTTTGACAGGTAATTGAAAAGAATAGAAAGTGAATTTGACATCAATTAATCAGTCTATATTAATAAAGTTTAATGCTAACAGGAGACAATTATTTTTTCGTATTGCCTCTGATTAACTTAATGAAATTTCTTTATTTTTTTTCTCCCCAATCTTCCACTTAAAGAACATAGTTTTGAATATAGCGAACAGGATTTCCGATAGCCATCTTTTGCAAGACAGGTCTTTTCAGGTCTCATCGTTATTATTGTTCCTGGTTTTGAAAAATCAAAACTGCGTCATCTCTCCTCACATTATGAGGAGTCATCTCTCCTAAAACGATAAGAGAGACAACGCACCTAATTTTTCCCCAACAAACATGGCCGAACACGAAAGCATTGTGAATACAATCCCGCCAAGAATCCAGTTTTAACTTACAACAGCAGAAAATCCTTTATCGCTGCGATAAATATGCTGTGTGAAAATAATAAAACAATTACTTGAAAATTCAGACACTTGCCAAGGTGAGTAGACATAGAAATTCCCTCGCAGAATCCACAAATATTAACAAAAATATAGAAGAATTTGATAGCGTGTATATTTCACACCAATGTACAATCCGACTGAGGGTAAGTATCGCCACGCTGTTTTAAAAATATAAACTGCAGACCGCGTCAACTTTCCTACCCCTGTCATCTCTCCTCGCTTTCCCCTAGTCTCCCTAGATCTTTTTCTCAACTTGTAATGGTACAACACCACATTTCTTAAATTAGGACCTTAAATTTTCCTATCCTTTTGTAGCAAGGTTCGTTACTAGGGTTTTTAACAATCGAGGGAATTGATCTTTTGGCATAGAAGCACATCACCTCCTGATGGTTCGAAATCTTTTTCATGGATCTTGTTAGAAAGCGTATTTCTGTGAATGCCATATCTATAAACAAAAGGAAAACACTTTATGTTAAAATATCTCTGTTAAAGCAATGGCATTTCGGTAAGAATACTGTCACGATAACCATTTCTTAATAAAAAAAGAATACTACTTTTGTTTCAGCAGCTGCTCGAACAGTAATCTTCTAATTTCGAATTTCATTCTCTGTGTAATATTTGTAGGAATGGCTTCCACTCTGGCGAACGTAATAACGAACCATTCTTAATGGATAAATATCTTCAAATCTAAAGAAAGAATAGTACTACATTAAGTTTATTCCTTCTTATTGGATTGTTACTTACCGGTGTATATTCCCAGACATAACCAACATTAAGAGTAATTGGTATTAATTAATCTAAAGTATAATGCATAACCTGAAGTATAAAAATAATCTAAGCAATTTTTATACTATTTCTTAAGCAAGTGTTTATCATAAAGATATACTGTCATGTAATACCAATAATGGGTTGACTTAGTGACAAAATAATTGGCACAAATTCAAACTGGTCAATGTTCGATAAAATGCATTAAGTCATATCATAAATCCTACGTTCAGCTAAAGTTATTGAATATTATAAGAAAATATTCATAATTAAATATACAGTATTATCAATAATACTGGCCTGCTTTTTTATTAAATCAGATGAGTTATTTGCTTCAGATGAAAGTTGTCAGATTAATTTCAAATTCTACAACAATGCCACAGTGAATAAACAAGGACAGCTACTCAAAAAGGTTAAATAGAGTTGCCCAAAGTATCCACTAGAATGTAGCACAATAGAAGCTTCGATCTACACTAACACAAGATATTTTTTTCTTTTTTAGTTAGTCTCAGTACGTTCAATAACTCCCGTTCTAATTATCCTTCACTCTGAGTAGGGAACACCTCACGAGTACTTTCATTCTTGGAGGATCTATCGTACAAACCCTAGAATTTTGGAATACATGTACACAAGATATCTATATCCAATAGAAATAGTCCGGCATTCAAATCACCATTTGTCACAATCTAACCCCTGGTAGTACAAAGTGACTAAGTGACCAATCAACTTTATTGAATCCTAATAAGCAATAAGCAATCACCAAGATTTTATTAAGCTTTTATTTTAAATGCTTAAAATAAATAATAGGTCTTCTAGACCTACTATTTTTTTTTAGTCTTAGAATTGTATATTGTAGCGTTTCGGCTTTCGTGTGGTCCAATTAGGTTCCAGATCAGCCTTTTGTAAATCTGACTTCGGAATTTAATTACAATATTGTAATGTAGAATATCAAAGAGAAACTGAAACACTTAAACATGTTTACTGGCAAGTTCATAATTTCTTTCCGCTATTCAATACTTTCTAATTGTTTGTAATTCTTTGTATAGAGTTCGAACTTCGAAATTGAGCATTCAATCGTATTTAAAAGGATTTAGAAGCTTTGGATAAATTAAAATAATCTTTTTCTTTTTAATTTTAATGTATGATATGTAAGTCTTCATAAATTTGCATAAGTATATAGAAAATAAAACAAAATAAGAAACAAGGGCAGCACAGGTATAATAAATTGCCTTTCTGATTCAATTATCGGAAGGTTATTTATTCCTGTGCTGTCCTTGTTTCTTATTTGGTTTTGTTTAAAAATTTCCAGCACGTTAAATTTATTCCTTAAATAGAAAATATATTTTAAAATCAAGATTTTCAAGTACAATCAAAAGTACAATCTACTAAGAGGCCAAATTCATTTTAACCGTCGAATTTTAAATTACAAAAACATGAAAAATCCTAAAAATTATAACGATTCAAATTAATTAAATCAAATTTTTCGTATTTCTTCCTGTTTTTTTTTCTTTCATTCTTTGATAACAGTTCAAAAATATATTATATTACTTAAAAATTATATTACTTCAATTAAAAATTGAATATATCAAATTAGTTTTCATTTCAGTATATTATTGGAAATATATACTAAAGATTTTTATTTTATTTTATGATTGACAAGAGTTGAGTAATGTATGAAAGAAAAGGAAGTTTCTGTTAAATTAGTGTAATTTCCCACTGGAAATGTAAAGTATTGTTGAGCTGAAGAGTTGGGATTTGGTGCGAGAGTAGTAATAAAGACTAGGGTGACTTGCAGGATTTGCAATGAAACCCACAAGTCATGGATAGCAGAAAAATCAGGTCTTTCATTATTTTACGAGCATGGTTTTTTCTCCCGCACGTCTTTTTCCTTCCCCAAAAAGTAAATTAAGAATAATTGAAGAAGGCCAAAGCTGAAACCAAACTGTCGGTATAGGAAGTACATTTGACTGTATTTTATTTGCTAACAACGTTCTTTTTTGAAACATTGCTGTTAAGCAAATAATGAATGTTTTCTCATGTTTTAATTAAGTGGATCATATTTCACTTTTCGATTTAGCAAAAAAAGAAAAAGTCTCGACTGAGTTGTAAAAGCTAATAAAAGGGAATGGTTTCGTGAAAAAGTGAAGTCTTTATGAATTTACAGATGATCTCCCCTGTTAAAGATTAGTTCTTAGAGAAAAGTAATTTAAAATCAACTAATAGAAGAATTGATACATTAATTTTACATATGAACATTATAAATATAATAATAAATTATTATTATTACCTATAATAATTTATTTCGTAATTTCCTAAGTAATATTAAATTGGTGTTTGCAGAGGTTAGCAGTTTTTTCCAAGCGAGATAAATTTCATTGGATTCTAATTTTTAAATTTAACTTGTAAAGCATTAAGGAATAATTCGCCTAATTAAGGTGGGTAATTATTTCCCTTTTCGAACCTCCAGTGGCTGATAGGGAAGCCAAAGTGCAGGCCCCAACGTTTCAGTGGCCACTGAAGACTACAGGAGATTGGATGATCAGTTCAATGCTCGCCTGCCTTTAATCTTCTGAAAGAACTCCTATATCCATTTTTAGAGAGGTAGCGGGGTAAACCACAGGGAAAAAAAGTCCTAAATCCACTGGGGATTGAACTTGACTGCTCCAGTGCGCGATCCAGTGCTACTGGGCTCATCCGAGGCCTTCATTATACAACGTAGTATAACGAAGGCCTCAGCTCATCACCCTTCGCAAAGCTACTGGGCCTATCTACTCAAGGAAAAAGCTTGAAATTAATAAAATTCATCTTCCTAATGATTGCAGATCTGTGAAGTTTACATTGCAACAGTTTCATTTGACTTAATTTAAAAATAGCTGTACCAAAAAACAAACAAAAAATCTTCAGTGAAATTTTTCTGAATTTATTTAATAATTTGGTATTTTACAGTACTTTGTGAAATAACGTATTTCTTAAATATCCCATTTTATACTTGAATTCATTTAATTGTAATTATAGAAAGATTTTATCATGTCCATTGAATAATATTTCGTCTTTCAAAGAATATGTTTATTTCTAATAATAGTAAATTTGTCCCTTCTCTAACTTCATTAAGCAAATGAAATGAGGACATTCATCGATGCTTTTCTACCGTGTTTGATTGAAGAGGAGCTGATTTATTTTTCAGTGTATGATATGCTTACTGTGTAGAAGCACCATTTTAATGTTTCTTAATTACTATTACGTGGCCATCAAACGAATAATAGATAAAAGAGGATTAAATTTTTGTGTTAAGCGACCTCGAAATAGCCTCAGTTGTTGATAAATCGTTCCTTGATTTGTTATTTAATTTAATCATTTGCTTATCAATTAAATGAAAGTCTTGCAGTGGTTTTAAAGGTGTTACCTATGATTAGGGTGACCGTAGGTTTAGAGACCTAAGGATTCCAAGTGAAAGAACGTTTCAATAGGAACATATAACCCTCGAAGACAGTCTACTTTGTTTAAGGTAGGTTATGGACTTAAGCTATAAGTCTCTAGCGGACTCCTTGATGATAGTACAGCGCTGGAATAATGTATTGTTATTATAATTTTACATACTAGATTTTATTTTTGGTTTGATGCCAATAAATTAACGTTAGAACGTAAAATACATTGAACTACTTGATGGCTTGAAGAAATCACCTTACAATAAAGTTATCACAGTGGCTTTATGTCCTTACCTAAACATTCTTATCAGAGATAGAAAGGCTAAATTATTATAATCGTTGATCGAATAGCTCCCACGCATCACAAAACAAAATATGAATAACAATATTAAAATGTTCAAAGCCACCTGAACAATTCTGAAATTTTGAACAATGCATGCTTCCAGTGCATAACAAGCAACAGTTAGCAAAATAGTTCGTAACTTTTTGAAAAGCTCAATAAACAACGAAATTAAATTTTTTGAGTTCATCAGACTTTATTAAAATTATCATCTAATTTGCATAACAACAATAGATTAAATAACTCGCCTAAACTACCAATTCAAGTTGATCCAAAATTTTAGTATTGTCAAAAGGTAACTACCGGACCAAACTATTTATTATTTTTTTTTAAAAAAAAGGGCAGACATCGTAAAAAATAGTGATCTCTATCCCTTATTAAATCATTAGTTTCTTGTTTAAATGTTAATGATAAAAAATAAGCCAAATTTATTTAAAAATAAATTTCATTAGCTATGAAAAGAAATAGAAAAGACACTAGCGTATGAAGAGAAAAACTAAAACCAAAAGACAAGCTGTCCAGTAGCAGAAGTAGGCCTACACCTGCTAGTTGGCACTGCATCGGCAGAGGACTGTCCCAAGGTTACATTTCTAATAAAAGAGATAAGCAATTTAAGAAAATCCGATGGAAAGAGCTTCAAAATTATCGAAATCGACCCCAAAACAATATATTTTTTAAAGCCATTTGATTCACAAAAGGATGATTGAAACCTCATTTTACAATCAATAACATTTCTTTTTAAATATTGGTCGACTTTGATGGCTTTGTTTTTAATATAAATATCAAGATGCCTTACCTTAAATCTCTCCTCAAATAATACCCAAATATTGTGATTTAATTTGTATCCATTAATTAATTGTCATGTCGTCGAATACTTAGATGAATCCTTATTTTCTTATCATCAATCTAGGAAAATCCAGAATTCTCAGAAATAAATAGTTAACTGTCAAGAGGAGATTTTTAATCAGTTTCTTCATATAATGGAGAAGTAGCAGTTAATAAAATATAATCTTTGATCTTTTTCTTTCAGTAGAAAATTTTAGACAAAGCTGGTAAAAATTAAGGTTCCAGTCAATTTACAGCTTTTGTTTTCAGGAATTGAAATTATCTGTATCCATTTTCCTAAATGCTACAACTGACGAACTGAGCAACGTGTGATGTATATTTTAAAAAAGAATAAAATCTAATAAGAAATCGCAATAGGGTTCGTAACTCTACATGTATCATTCACTTGCAAGGTTTTAATGTTTTCTTTGATTTTTACTTAGTTTCTTACATAGTTCTTCCAACGTTCTTATTATTTTGTTTCTTTTCTTTCTTTCTTGTTTTCGTTTCTATTATATAGAAATGTTTCATTCTGTAATGTGAAACGGAAACCTATGAAGCTAAGAATATGAAATTCTTATTTTCGGTTAAGAATATGAAAGCTGCCAACACACACAGCAAATACCTTTTATAAAGCAATTCAAGTATTAAAATGAGCTATTACTACTCAACTGTTGAAGCAGTTTATAATTGCAAAGTAATTAATAATTTCCGATCGCTTAGTTTTTTGTAGAAGATAAGAATATTCTGATAATTGGTTGCAGAAGGCCAGACGGGAATTCTATTCTTATCTCTATTTTAAATGTGGTTAAATCCAGCTGATCAACAACATTCACTGTAATGAACTTTCCAAGACACTGGTTTGCTCACGACGAATTCCTCGCTCGTAATCAATGAAGTGGGTGGCACATTAAAGGAAGCCCCATGTGCTCTGCCAATATCGAAGCATGTCACGTCAACTAAACAACGATGTCTGAGAATCAGTGTAATGTTCAGATCCGAACCCTAAACCGGAAACAATGTAGGCGACGACAATGACCGACTCCTCTGCGGGTGGCTTTGCAATATTCCCCGTTGACCCCAGCCGACCCCTTTAAGTATGATCCCACGTCGATTGACACGGCTTCGACATTAGCTCGATATCTGCAGGGGAGTCAACTTATTGGCAATGGGGTGTTATTAATGAAACTCCACCCTTTTCCTCTTAAGTGATGCCACAGGGTTTCTAGAAGGTGTTGACCCCCACGGACATTAACCTCCCATTACTTAGCGAAGACGCAGCATTAAACGACTAATTTGTTTGTGGATGAGATTTGGGATTGTTTTCATTTTACTTACAATGAATATTTTCAAGAAAACCTTTCTAAATTTATTTACTTCCGAAACATGTTTATAAGAACTATTCAGGTTTACTTTTCAAGAAAATTTCAAAATGTAATAACTGACATTGGTTTCATTCTTATAGTGTATCGAACATCCAAATCATCATAAACATATTGATTATGTAAAATAAAATAACAAATACATGTGGACGGGTGAAGGATTACACTTCATCTAAGACACAGATCTGTAATAGGAAATTCTTAGGTTTTATCATGGAATAAAAGAGGTTTTGCAGTTTTCCCGTTTTCTTTGCAGTTCTTTGTAAATTGTCATGACTTTTTTTAAAAAACAAATAAAGTCTTTGATTTAGGATTTAGTTTCTGCGTATGAAACTTTGAATCAGTAAAACTAAAATAGAGGATAAGAAAGAAAGTGTAATAATTTTGGTAAATGGAAGTACACTGAAGCTCGGTTATAACGCGATTGTTTATATCGCGAATTCGGATATAACGCGATTCGGTCTTGGACCCCGTCTTTCAAAAAGGTGTATAATTGTAAAATTGCAAAACTTACCGTTTTTTCGCGTAAAATCAAATCAAAGGTGTAAATTAATATGCTTGTTTCCTTATTATTTACAGTAATTGAGACTCTATACCCACCCTAATGTCACAAAAATGCGACAAATACAATATATTTTTAAAAAAATACCAGAATCGCGACTTTTTCGTTTAGCCAAAATGAATATCGAGATCTATTTTTCTGCTAATAACCACCAGTAAAGAGGCCCATGTAATCTAATAGGCGTATGAATATCTAGTTTCGATCCACGTGACTCGTCGTTTGTACAAGATGCCAAGATGGCGGTCCCAAATCGATTTTGGCTAATATAACCCATCAAAGTGTTGAAAAGGTAATGATTTATGTATTTATAAATATAAAATTCTCTCACATAGCTCTGAATGATGTAGGTAATTGCGAAATGACCATTTTAAATCGTTTTGGAATCGTGAGGGCAATAATAGGGTGCGATATATGACATTTGACGTCGCGAAGTAATAAAAGTTCGGTTATATCGCGGTTATATCGCGATCTTCGAGATCTTGGATCCGAAAGATCGCGTTATAACCGAGCTTCTGTGTATTTTAATTTAGTCTTAAAATAAAGAACTTGGTATCCTTTCACTGGTAAATCTCACAAATAATACAACAGTCCACATTGTTTTTTAGCAGCTTTCTGAAGAAGAAAATAATCCTAGAACAACTGAAGTCAGTTATTAAATATATGAGTATTGAATAATAAAAAGTAATTCAGAAATCATAGCTAATGAAATATCTGCCAAAGAAAATGGAAAAATATAAAAGAAAATCGAAAGGAGAGAGATTTTCATCCAGCTAACTATCTCTGATATGAGTTTTAAAAATATTTTAGTTATTTAAATTACTAAGTAAACTACTAATAACCATAGCTCCAGGAATTTCCTGAATGCACACAATCAGAAAGTAAATTTTCATATCTCTAGTTTCCTTAGTTGATTAGTAGCGATGTTCATTTTAATTTTGCTTTTTATTCTGACAAAATGGATACTTTAGTAATTTTGGAACTTTCTGTCTAATGAATTTACAAAATTAAAATTAGCTATTTCTTTTTCTACTAGCTTGTTTTCAGTCTTTGTTAAAAGCATTCTGTTGTATCAGACTTGTAAATAAAACTAATGTCTTTTTTTTATATATACGTCTGTTCAGTGTAGAGAAATTAGATTTCATTAAAACAAGAAAAAAATGAGGATGAATAAATTATAATGTTTTTATACTTTGAAGGATAATAAATCAATGTGAAAAATCTACATCTGTGCTATTAAATCTTACCAAACTTAGCTTTTCGACGAGGCAGCAGATTTGAGGTAGATCATTAAATCACTAATAATGAGGATGATAAATGATAGCACCTGTAAAACGCCCACCTCCAAATAACAATCCCATTAGTAAGACCTATTAAAAAAAATCAAAAAATATATTTTTAGAGCGAGAATCTGAAGTTACTCTTGGATTGACAAGAAGACATATATTGATTATCCAAATTTTAAATTGTTTTTCTTTGACTGATTTTTTTTCTGTGTTACTGTAATTTTTTGTACATATTACTTGGCGAAAGATGTCAACTCAAATAATTTCAAATCTTTGGAGAACCACCATTAATTAAGAACTTCGAATTCTTTCAATATCTTAGCTTCCAGTTAGTCTTCTCTTTTAACTCAAAGGAGTATATAGATTTTCTATTTTCTATTTTGTCATTGATGAAGCTGCTTTCTGTTTCGATACTAGAATGAAGACAAACTAATTATATTTGGAAAGCCATCTTTCGAATGCCCAAGATCTAAACATCAAGAATAATGCCTAAGATCTAGAAAAATAATTGTTCCAAAACGCACTGATAGTCTACAGTATCACTGATACCAGTAAAGTTTCAGCTTATGTATTCACTTGTGAATTATCTTACAGTAAATGTATTCAAAAAGTATATTTCTAGAAATGTTGTGTTTAAAATGTAAATTATGACGTACAATATAAAGATGTATTTAATTCACTCGGAAAAAGCAAACTAATGAAGCAGAGAAACAAATTGAATCGATTCTGAATTGAATCAATTCTGGCGTTAAAAAATACCAACTTCCACTAACGCTATTTTCTAACAGTCAATCTCTTTCCAATTCGAATCCAAATAGGAGTTCAATTGATTAGGCTTACACCTAACATTCATGTCGTAGACTGAGTTGTTCTTTGAGCATGATAGAGTGCCATGAAGCTAACTTATAATGACGGATTTTAAGTTCAGTAGATTTGATTTCAACTGAATACGGAGTTCAAATTGGTAGCTTAAATCCTACATTATAATTTCGGCATCCTAGAAATAAATTGTTTTTGTACTAATGCACCGCCTTAATGAAAATGCAAATCAATGGTCTTGCTTCTGGGTCCTCATCTAAGAGTCCAATTTGTATCAAAACCCAGAGAAAGTTCAGATTTCAAGGCGTAAAATAACTCACGACTTCAGCTTTTAACATGACTTTGAGTTACAGTATCTGATTTACAAAAGACGGATAGTCAGCGGATTTACTTAAAATTGTTCTCTCAATCTTTATTGATTCAAATCCTTTTCGGTCAAATAAACCATTTGACCGAAGCTTTAATAACTTTTTTGGCGCTGTGGAAAGCATAAATCCTCTCAAACTATAAACTAAATCTTTATTATTATTATTATTATTATTATCTCGAAAAAGTCTCAAACCATGGGTTTCCCAGCCAAGACAATATGGCGGGTCAAGGACCAAAGCACACATTGCCAAGTGTATAAAAAAAAAAAAGAAAAGGTTTGGAAGAATAGTTAGGGATGCGTGGTTGTGTCCATAAATTTCCTAACTATGCGTGTCGTGTTGAGTACCACAGCCTTCTGGAGTTGTGCGAAAGTGTTTTTATGAAGTCCTAATGTGCTGAGGCTGTGGTGCAATGTGTGAGGCACCAGACCAGTGGCGGACAGGACGATGGGTACAACACGTACTCGGTCCTGCCTCCACTGCTTCTGGAGCTCATGTGCTAGGTCTGTATATTTACTTATCTTGTCAGCGTGAGTTTTCTGCAAATTTTAAATTGTTCTTGCTGATAGGCACTGCAATATCAATGAGATAGGTCTGTTTGTTGACCTTATCAACAAGTGTGATGTCAGGTCTGTTGTGATGTATAGTTTTGTCTGTGCGAATGGGGCGATCCCAGTACAGCTTATGTGAGGTTGACTCTAGCACTCTTTGTGGTGTGTACTTGTAGTATGGGACCGTGTTCTTAATAAGTGAGTGTTTGTGTGCTAGCTGTTGATGAACGATCGATGCTACCTGATTGTGTCGGTGGAGGTAGTCTGTTTGGGACAGAAGGGGACAGCCTGATATTATGTGGTCGATCGTCTCATGTGTAGTGTGGCATTTCCTGCATCTGTCATCGTGTGTGTTTGCGTCGTGTAGAATGTGTTTCTTGTAGTTGCGTGTGGGGATGACTTGGTCCTGTATCGCGATCATGAACCCTTCGGTCTCCCCAAACAGCTCGCCACTTGTCAGCCATCTGTTCGACGCTTCCATGTCGACATAAGGCTGGCTGAGTTCGTGACGATGTCTGCCATGGAGTTCCTTACGAGCCCATGATTCACGCAGCTGCTGTGTGTGGGTGTCGGGGGTGGTGAGTGTTAGAGAAGGGTTTGCGAGGTCCAGGGGTGTGAGGTGTGTGTCAGCCTTGACAATGGTTGAGTGGAGTAAGGAGTGTTGTGCTCTTTGGTGGAAGTGTTCCCTAAGTGTGTGTACTTGTTTTTCGTGTAGGGTGATGAGGTTGATGAGTCCTCGGCCTCCCTCCTTGCGGGGAAGAGTCATCCTTTCCGTAGCGGACTTGGGGTGGTGCATGTTGTGTTTCGTGAATGTAGTGCGTGTTGTGCGTTGTAATGCTTCGAGTTCAGTGTTTGTCCATGAAATTATGCCGAACGAATATGTTAGTGTCGGGACGGCAAAAGTGTTGATGGCTTTAATTTTATTTCTGGCATTGAGTTGAGTTTTGAGGATGTTGTGAACACGAGCACAGTATGTTTTCTTGAGTGCGTTTTTCATGTTTGTTTATTATTATTATTATTATTATTATTATTATTATTATTATTATTATTATT
>JAFIDM010009631.1:124511217-124545352 GCA_023159025.1 Thereuonema tuberculata | reverse complement strand
TTATTATTATTATTATTATTATTATTATTATTATTATTATTATTATTTATTTATTTATTTATCATTTTAATTTTTGATGTCTTAGGTCTTGCGACAGAAACTTTTGCTTTATACTTCTCTAATAAGATTTCTTTAAAACGACATAATTTAAAGCCTTTTCAGTTTTGATAGTTTTGTTGCTGTCGTAATGAATCTGCACCTGTTACACATTCGTTCCATAGTCCCTCGTTAATATGTCTCAACTAAAGTTACGGTTGATTGAAGAACAGGAAAAGCCTCATCGATGCCAATAACACGTGGTATTTCAAGAATAACAGCGTGAACAAATGACGAAAGAGGAGACTGAAATACATAATCGACCAGAACAAGAACTTTGGTGAATACGAATATTAATGCATTACAACTAAAAATCAGTAATGAAAATAATAAAAAAATATTTTAGTTATTAATAGATACAAACAACAGTTAGATCTCATGAAAGATTTACAACCTTTTGTATATCGAAATTAACGTTGATTGATTTATGACAAATCTAGAAAACAGACAAATCTTGAAACTGTTTGGAAGCAAAAATGTCTTTTCACATCAAACATGTCAAAGCATTAGGAAAAGCGCTATTTAGACTTTGGAAGGAACTGAGTGGCGTAAACAAGACTTTAAGAACAATGGATTTAGAAAATAGTTTTTGTATCACTCTTCTAAAAGTCATTGTTTTTAACCAAGAAAGCAAGAGATTGTATATCGTTACACCTAGAATTCTGCAAAAATAGCAGTGTTAGTTTTGAACTACTAAAACTATTTTTGTTCAGTAATTATTGGTTAAAATATTTTCATACAAATATTATTTGGCATGAAAATGTGAATATACGATATAGAAATTCTTGTTTTAATGAAAACTAAAGGCAGATTGATATTATTTTTTTTCATCTTATAGACAAACGAAAATTATTCCCCCATCCCCAAAATTGTTCCGAAAATTTTGAATTTTTAAATTTCCATATAGTTTTTGCACATAATTGGTAATTTATTTTCCTAAACATGTTGTATAGTGATAAACAAACTATACATCACTTAATTCTGTACAACAGTAGAGACACGCAACAAAAATGGTTCTCTTAGAACCTTGGGCCTACCTCAACGAAATAAAATGCTATTATACGCTAGTGATAAGCTTTGTGAATTAATGTGTCCTGCTAATATAACATATGTCGTACCATAATCCACTCAAGAATAATTCATTATCTTCTTTTTTCGTAAGAAGTCATAAAAAAATTCCTTAAAATTTCTTCATTACTTCATTCTAGTTTTTTTCAGTTTTTAATGTGCTTTGCATTTTGGATATTGTTAGAGGGCTAATTAGTTAATTGGTGCTTTACAGTTGACTACAACCGTTAGTCGAGTTTAGTGTCATCAGTATTAGTATCATTTATTTTGCAGCAGCATAAAAATTTAGTTTATTAATGCCAAAACGATTTCTAAGTTACATAAGGTAGACATAATTATCCAAAATGGTTTCTTAAAATGAGTTACAATCGAGCTTCATTACAGCAGCTGCCATTATGAAGAAGGCCTGTTTAATTAAAGTTCCCCTCTGGAATAGAATGGGAAGACCTTAATGCCTATGTTATCAGACTTTAGTCAAGGATAATTAAATGGCTTAAATTTTAAATAAGGAAAGATAAAAAAATATAACATCTTTCATTAATTTGCCAAGGGAATTTTAAATAAAAATCTTTATTAAAATTAACGTAAATTTATGTAGACATATTGTGAGCTTAAAGTATATCCTCAGGAAAATTATAAGAGCTAATCTTCAGACAACGAATTTAATGGTTTTTATGAAATAATAAAAAAAAAACACCAACAGAAAATATGTACTGAGACTGAAGTTACTGAGCTTCGCCAATATCATTATTTTAATTTGTGGTGCAAAAACTAGCTACAAAAACTGAAGAACAGCAACTAATATTTGCCATTATTGTTTCGAAATGAAGTAATTCTGAACATCAGCATTTTCAAAGGAAAAAGATGAAGAAAGTTCTATTAGAATATTATTGCTTAAATAAATCTTAAAATTAACTTTAATTTGGAAGTATATTTGATTTCAGAATGATTCGAGAGTTACTATGCACTTCTGAAACTTTCCTAACCTTTATTTTTAATGATATTAAAGTGCTTTTCATCACAATTTTGTTTCTGTTGCTGAATACCCCTATAGCTTTGTCTATAGGCTTTTTAACTGTCTCTTGTCGTAGAGAGTACTCTGCCATCACTTTAAACTAAAAATAATAAAAAAAATGAATGGGGGAAGGGAGATACATTACGGAGTGCATTGCTAGATATTCGTTTGCAAGACGAGATAGATTCTTTTAAAAGGCGTTACGTTGGTGTCGTATTTAGTTTTTTACTTGACAAGTTTTCCTCAAATAAACATTCGAAGTTTGGTACATCTTGTACTTTTGACTTTGCAGTGTTCTCATATGATGGTATGATTATCCAAAAATGTCGTTTGACAAAATGTACGACACATATTCCTTCAGGAATTCCAACTGAAGATCAAAATATCGTCTGGAAATTATAAAATTAACGTCTCTCTTCTGTGGAAACTTTGATCTAAGTCTGCAGAGTCTTCGTCCATCAACTAATGGCTTATGAACCGTATTCTATAAGCTGTCAGATTTTTTTGCATTTGTGGAGATCGTTTTGAGGGAGATATTATTGCAACAACGAAGTGACTCAGTCACTTCTCGTAAGTCTCGTGTGTCACAAAAATCACAAAATCTTTCCTAATCGAACACACAATTTTGTATTTATTGATTACTCAAATTCCGGTATTGTCAAACATCCATCAATGAAAACTCGAACTTTGCATCGGAGAATCGAAGCCATCTGTTGTACACATGTGCATAAGAGCCGACTATATTATGTAGACCATATATTTCATAAATGGTTACAGTCAGTCGAACGAAGAATAGGAGAAGAAGAAACAGGCAAACTCAGGAAAGAAAGGAAACATCCATGCCTATAATTGGGTTTTAAACCCCAGATTCAGGCATTTCAGCTAAGCTAGTAAGCTATCTCCTAGACCGCTTGGCTACTCCTGAAAGGCAAAGATGTTAATTATATTATATGGATACATCCAAAAAATTAAGTGATACAGGATATTAAAAGTCAACCAGGTGTTATCATTGTACAAAATTAATACGTTATATCAGATAATATGAATTGATAAACTCTTGGTTAAGAAACTGGCCGGAATAAAAAGTAGGAAACTTTAGTCAGTAACGTTAGTTTGACAAATTTAACCATTCACTTAAAGAATTATTTATTATCTATTTACAGACATTTGCTGATGGTATTGAAAAAGAATTCGTACAATAGTGGAAAGTAATTTTTAAAATTAATATATTAATGAAATCATTCGGAGTATGTAATTATATTATATAAAAGCGTTATTCTGTCTGTCATTGTCGTAAGACTTTACGTTTTTCCAATTTTGTGACCAAACTATAAGAGATAGAGTGGTCATGTAAAAATGGATAAAATGTAGAGCTTTTTAAGACAAACAAAATGCTACAAAAATCTTTCGAAAAAAGTTTTTTGGTTTCCAAGATGGCGCCTTTTAAAGGGTCAAATTTTGACTTTTTCTCAATTTAAACGAAAAGTATAAAAGTTGGAAGAGACCATTATATTGAGAAAATGTTGGTATTTGAAAGTTCTATCGAACAGAATATCAGCATTAACAAATGTTTCTGCGTTTGGAAGATACATGCAAAAATGAAGTGTTTTTACGCAATCCCCGTGTGAGTGCCAACGCGGAATACACCTGAGTTAAGCGGAGAAGCCCACAACGAGCTGGGAAGTCATGTATTCTCCGATCTCCATATTAATTTGCTAAATAAATATTTTTTTTTTTTAATGCTATACATGCAAGGTTCCGGAGCGAAGCGACGGTACCCGTCTAGTAATATAATATATGAAGAATAAGAATAATGATATTATTGCGTACGATTCTTTTTTTTTAAAATTCATATTTATTTAATATTTTATTTTTACTCTCATTTAAAGTAAAGATATCTAACAGAAATAATATCGTATTTCACGATAATAAGTTTTGTTATTGAGTGATTACAAAAAAAATTTAAACATTTATTAATTTTTATTGTTATCTTCTATTCGGGAACTGAGGCAAATCTCCAAATGCGTCATAAAAATCATAAAAAATATTTTTAAAAAGTTTTAAAAAATACACTCACAACAAAGCTTTTCGAATTTTTTAGCAGTATTTTGTCAGCTGCTGCTGAAGGACCCTTAGGGGGGTTCCTGTTATTGCAATGTTTCTAAACTTTTTACCAAACTTATTTACAAAGTTTTCAGTTACATAGTTTACATAATTTTTTTGGACATTGTCGTATCAGTCTCATTTGATCATTCAGCCATTAATTACTTAATTTCAGTTTTAATTAAGATATATTTATTTACTTTTCATTTTTATAAAGCAAAAATTCACCTCTTTAATACATATATGTCATTTTCAAACTATATATTTGATTTTGTTAAATTTACTGTTAAATATTTAATCCTGTCTCGCTTCTAAAAGCAATGGAACTTAACGACATCGACTGAATAAGCAAAATTATATGAATTTAAAAACCACAAGAAAAAACATAAAAAAGAGAGAGAGAGAGAGAGAGAGAGATCACGTAGAAATGATAAAGAGTGCCTTTTCGAGTTGATGGAAACAAATTGCACTAATTAACTAGATTGTAAACTCATTTTGTATTCATAGTATCACAACCCTTATGTTGTAAATTAGGTTAGGACAGGTGAATTATAAAAGCAATGTAGGGCAATATCATCGTGGTCCCACAGTTTTCTGAATGTGTAGCTTTTTTTATGCTTTGATAGTATTTAAATTATATTGTATTATTTCAGGAACAAGGGTCGTGATTCGATAAATCCATTTTTTAAAGCAGAAATTTGGAGAACAAAAATGCTTTGTTAATTCATTTGTTGGTAAGAATACAATGTTTACATTAAATAAATTTTATTTATATATATACAGTAAAACCCCGTTATTACGCTCGTCAAGGGACCATGACCTACAAGCGTAATAAGCGGGATAGCGCTATAAACGGGGAAATGATTTATGAGATAGGGAAACATTTAGACACCATTTTACAGGAAAGATACTTGATTCTGCAATAGATATAGTGCAAATGTGAGCTTATTTCCTATTAAAAAAATCTTTGATTGTGGTTTGCCGTGGGTGTGTGCTACCGTTATAAATTAGGACATTTTCAATGCGGTTCAAGTAACTATTAACATCAATTGATACACCACTAGGAGCAATACAAATATATTTTCGGAGCAGATTTAGTGCACAGCCCGCTATTTCACGCGCCTTTTCTTGAATGATTGGGCCACTTAATGTCACTGATGCATCACGGGACTGATGAATCCATTCAATTAGAATTTCCTCGGCATCTTCATATTTTCCACACTTTACTTTTTTACGTTTGCAACCACCCTTCGCTGCATTGATAATTCCATTCTTATTTTTTATTATTGTTCTCAGACTGGACTAGGGAATTCTTAGAGATTCTGCGAAATCCTTCGGACTTAGTGTAGAATTCTCGTCGTACTTATGGAGAATTTGCAATTTTTCACTTATAGAAAGGGATTTCCGCTTCGACATTTTGCACTAACTTACTGTATCACAGACCCGCACTTCAAAGAGTTCGAAGATTCCCTCCTACCAGGGAAAGAAAAGAATCGTTACAGTGTTACATTTCTTTTCGATACAAAATTTCCGATATAAAAAAGCGCTATAAGCGGGATTCGAAGCGTTATAAGAGGGTAAAAGTATACAGAGTTACATAGAAAATTCCAGGGACCGCATGAAAGGAGCGTAAAGAACGGGATAGTGCTATAAGCGGGAGCGTAATAACGGGGTTTTACTGTATATTTATGTAAAAAAAAAACTAAAAAGATAAAACTTTGGAAAATTGTATTATTGTATTTCCATTTGAGGTTTGTTTGTTTTTTGTCACATAAACATTTATCTATATTTTGCTCATGAAGTATTGTTTATAACTCTATTTAAAATGACAAAAATAATGTTTTTGTTTATGTAAACTATCATTATAAGGAGAGCTTTCTCCCCCTCACCGTTGGATGTCTTAAATAGACTTTTAAGAACGTTGTTAAGTAAGACTGGCCTGTTAAGTATATTTTTAGAGGTTGTTATGTTTCCATTTGAAACTTATTGCACGATTATTATGGTATTTTTTTCTGCTTGTGAGAGAGCTTAAGTACAGTTTAATGCTCCGTATTTCAACTTTAATGCAGATACGTATTCAGTGTTGACTATTAAGCTGACTGCTGTGGCTCATAGGCACTGGGCCATTGCAGGCAAGTGAGTGGTTGAGGGAGAGAGCTTCGCCTTCCGATCAAAAGCTGCTTTTTCTCCGGTTTGCTATCCTGGCCCGATGCCAAAAACAGCATCGGTAAATCTTTGCTTCTCTACCAAACCCCTTAACCCCAAACCATCCTGAGGAGTGCCCGGGGCTTAGCTTTGGATTTGGTCCTATGGTGTTTGCGGAGGGGAGGGCGATGATGTCTTTACAATCGTTGACCTTCTACTACGGATAACTTCAGAAAAGAAGAAAGGAAGCCTGCTTCAGAAATATAGATCTAAGTTGTGATATCAAAGCTAACACTTCGCATTTTGCAAATATGAAAACGAAGAGGCAAAATATCCAAATCAAAAATTCAGTCTGTTTTACTTTTAGTTTTTCATAAAAAAAAAGCAAACAAACAGTTAAATTTAGGTACAATAGTTTTCTATGTAATAATTACAATTTCATTATTTACTTAATACTGAAAAAAAAAAGCAATAGTACGTTAAAACTTCTCATAGTAACATATGTTAATAAGTTCTGCAAGAGACAATTTCCTGTGATTAGCTATAGATCTTCATCAATCCAAAAAATGTTTTGAAATTGTTCATGTTTCACATTTATTGTCACTTGTTAATTAAATGCATCAACGATATCGTACGAATAATAAACTGATCTTTCAAATAGAGTCGCTCTAGTATCATGGAAGGATGGAGCAGCTCTTTGAAATCTTTTAGGTTAACAATGTTTTCACACACGATCTCTTGATTGGATGGCATTAAAAAAAGGCAGGAAATTAAAATGCAGAGGCTGCATCAGTATAATATATCTTAATCCTAATCAGAAGTGGGTAATTGCATTCTCCACACACACAAAAAATTCCTAATACAATTAGATCATTTTCCAAAACAATTCGTACAATTGTTAATTTTAATGTAACTGTATATTATTATGTTCTATTGTCGGAGGCTGAAAATAAATCGATTATTCAATAGAATATCGTCTATGACAAACAACTGCTATCACCGGCACTCAAGTGGTGACGAAGCAAAATCGTAGAATGAATAAATCTGGATAGGATTAGAATCCTAAACACCATTTTAGAATTATTGGAATTTGTTTGAACCCAATGGGTTAGCAAATTACAGTATTTTGGATACAAAATAACTTCACGCTAAATTTCATTATTCCTTACTAGTTCATTTAATTATTTTCTTTCGCTTTTTTAAGTTTTCGATGTAAAAAAGGTTTTGAAGTATAAAATAGGAATATCGAAAGCATTCTTTTCAAATACCTGAAATGTGATTGTTATTAGGCTATCATTCTATAACCATATTTCCGAATATTTCTAAATAGATAAAATGCTTAAAAAGTGAAATTTGAAGCTTTTATTATGCATCTCAAGATGGATCTCAATATGAAGTTGTGAACAAACTTTTATCACTGTAATGCTATAAAAAATTTCAATTAATGACTTTCCTACTTTTGAAATAAGCCGCGGACACACAAATAAACAATATACATTACAGAATTTTTTTTTTATCTTAAACATTACTGAAATTTATAATCCATTAATCCTATTAGCTCAATAATCCTAATACGTCTTTGCTTTATTAGTTGAGATAATTTAGTTTATAATCAGTTTTAATTTGTTTTCGATTCCAGTTTTAACTGAAACTTCTCATCGTAATAAATCTGTTCCTTTTGTTGATACCCATTGAGCAGGGCCAGCACTAGATCTCTGGTGCTTCCTACAAGGTCCAAATCACCGCCTCTTATTAAATGGATGGTCTTTCTCTACATTGGTCGTAGAGCTTCATCCAACCAAAATAATATAAAAAAAAATCGCTGGGCGACTATGCAGTGGCGCACCTCCACCTGTCCTCGTTTACTGTATTCCTCCGGCCTTGCCATTGTATTCGAAAGAGTAGAAATAATGAGATGAATTCTCGTTTATTCAAGCTTGAGAATGATGTGTACTTAAGAAAAAGATTATGTTTACTTTGTATTACAGCATTTTATATTTTTCTCTCTTCTACATAAATTTTACGTAACTCCAAAATATTGCAATCTTACTCATAAATTCTTTTGAGGGATCACAATAACAATGAGAAAATACATTTTGGGGAAATAATAATAATAATAACGAATTAAGGAGCTATAAACATCAGAGTTGGAAGATATATTTATTATAGCAGATGAAAACACTGCAAAAGTATATTAAGATACATTCCTTACATGAAAATAAATTTTTAAAAAATATTTTGAAATTTGAATAAAAAGGCACATTTTCATTATACAATAAAATATTTTTATTAGAAAGCAAAAACAAATCCAATCATTATTTTTTAGTATTTTTTTTAATTATGAATATGAATTTACGAAAGTAAATCTATTACTGAAAAGCAAAATTTAACGTCCATATTAATTCATAAATAGAGAAAAAAAAAATCACCAATTGTGATTTTTTCTCTATAAATCAATTTCTCTTCTTCAAATGTTATCAAAGACAAATGAAAACGTAAAAAAACGGCGAAATGAAAAGAAGAGAAGACGGATTTTTCATTTTCGTTTTGAATTGCGCGAACAGGTTTACAATCATTCTGTTTCTTTAAATTATGAATCTTTTACTGTCAAAATAACTTTTCCACTGTCATTTAAACTCACTGGAAGAGGTGCTAATTGATGACCTTAATCACCTCACCTCTCAGTTGGAAACTTCACCCAAAAGCCAGAGGGTTCCAATAGAGACGAAAAGGTAATGGACCCATGACGCGTGACATATGGCGCCGCCTTGTGAAAGCACGGAAAAGTCAGCATTCATCATTGGGCGTCTTTGATACAATTTTTTGGTGCTTCCGTGAAAGAGAAATGTGAGCGTTATCTTCTGCCCAGTAGACATATCTTAGTTGTTCTGATGGTCGTTAATGAATAAAGGATTTCATTTTAAGACAAGGAATACAACTAAGTATTGTTAATTATATATTTTATATCTATTTAATTTTATATTTTCAAAATCTACAATTTATATAAATTTACTTATTGCTGAATTTCTTAATCTTTTAACTGTCTAAGAAATTACATCTTTTAACAGCAAACTGGGGGTAGTCTCTTTTATTATTTAACTTATCTTTTATTGTGTATATTTTTTACACGAGATGAAAAAAAAATATAGAATGTAAAAATTCGCTACAAGTAAATCTCGAAGGCTGATGGAATAAGTCCCGCCATTTAGAAAACCCTGAATAGTTAACATTTCCTTATGTGTTTGCTTTTAGTGACCAGTCAAGGGTTGGGATGTTCAATCCAATGCTAGGCCGTCTTTTTCCCTGGGAAAGAAATCGTATCCCCTTTTTCCTGGATGAGATCTAATCATGTAAATATGTAACTGTAATGCAAGAAGTAATAAATAAAAATGCATGAAATTATAACTTAGAATAGTATAATTTATAATTGTAAAAACTTACAGTAGTTGGAAAATGTTTGACTAATACATTTAATGTGGGTAAGATAGCCCAGTGGTTTAAGCACTGGAATGCGGACTGGAGGATTCAATTTCCGGCTGTGATCAGGGATTTATTTCTCCTCCAGCCTGACCCTAGGGTTCACCCATCCCTCTCTCAAAGGGGTATCGGGTTTCTTCCTCGGGGGTTACACCCGGGTGAGCGTCGGTCTGACCATCCGACCTCAACTTGTTCCGTTCGTCGAGAATCGCTGGGAGCCTAATCCTCTGGCGCACCGCATGGCCTGTTGTGGTACAGTTTAACATTTTTATTTTTAATACATTTAATATCAAACTTCACCAAAATTCATTAAAGAATGTTAAATTTGACAGACTTCAGATGGGCAAATAACAGCACTATATGATATATAATGACTACTATAATTTTCGTCCTGTTGACTTCGTATTTTGGAAAAGACAAGACAAGGTAAAACGAGATATTCACGTAATCACTGGTTATGTAGCATATGATATACAATGCGTTCATGATTAAAGTTCCCATTTCGAAAGGCTGTAACTGGGGAACCAATCAGCGGAACGACTTCACATGAGGATGTCCGTGGCAATGAAATTTTGTTTGGCGCAAAAAAAAAAAAAAAAAAATACTTCCGAAGGTGGCCGCTAGACGATTTATGTCGCTGCAATACTGTAGTGGATATACATTCTTCGTTGTGTGTTACTCAAATACATGTTCGATATGGTTTCCCCCCGGAAACCTACTGAAATCGCAACACTCGTAATGTCATGGATTTTCTTGTCTTCAGGTCTCCTAAGTTGGCTAAAATTCCCGATACACAAGGTCTTTGAAATGCCTCACAGCCAAAAGTCACAGGGGTTGAGATCTGGCGAACTTGCTGGCCATGCTGTTCGAAAATGGCTGCTGATGATTCTGTCGTTGATAAAAGTAGCGCGAAGCAACCGCTTGACAGGGGTAGCGATATGAGGTGGGGCACCATCCTGCATGAAAACCATTGCATCCAGACATTGATGCTGTTGAAGTGTGGGAAATCACCTGTGTGACTAATAGAGATGCATATCGCTGGCAGTAACTGTGCAGGTGACGGGACCATCAGGACCGAGCTCTTCGAAAAAGAAAGGTGCGACGATGAATGTGGATGTAAAACCCCACCAAGCACGTGCATTTATAATTTGCGTTATCCACTACAGTATTACAGTGCCTTATATCGCCCTAGCGGCCACCTTCGGAAGCAATTTTATTTTTGCGCCAAACAAAAACGGATGTCCACGTCCTGGCCACGGACATCCTCCTGTGAAATTTGAAGTCACTCCGCTTATTGGTTTTCCAGTCACAGCCTAAAAATACAAATTAGTTTTACATTATTAGTGCTATTTTTCAGAATTATTGTGAATTAATACAACCTTCATTAAATCAAACATTCCAGTATCTTTTTTGTTTTGCTTTATAGTAATTCATTAGCATTCCCTTCAAGATAAGTTAGTGATAGTTTATTTATAGCTTCAGAGAAGACGTAAACTGTTGATTAAGTTTATTTTGACCTTAATTCATTCCACTTGTTAGCTTGTATTGATTTAATAAAATTTATTGCCAAGAGACTACTCATAAATTAGCGATTTGGCATTTATCTGATTGAAATTTATTGCTTGATGATTCTTTTACATGTTATTCTAAATTGATCCGAAATTAATTGAAATGTTTAAGATCATAAACCATTATACGAACATATTAGAGTTAATGTTTTAATTTATAACTATAAATGCTGCGTAAACAGTTCCACTAATAGCTGGGTATTTACTTAATTGCAACTCAACAGCTAACATTTGTAATTTTAGATTGAATATTTCGAGAATTGAAACATATTTCAACATACAGTTCTATGACCTTTCAACCCTTTAGTTGATTAGCAGAATATTAATTAGAATGATATATTTTCATTAAAAATTAAGAATATGATCCCAATAAGATGTTAAATATAAAATTATATTATATTCAGAATTAAATTTTAAAAAATATTTGATTGTCAAATGAGAACTTTGAACATATCTAAAAATAAATAAAATTAATTAAATAAAAGATCTTTTTTGGTATCTGCATCTGCATAGTCAATGATTTTTCAGTGAGCTAATGAGAAAATAATAAACAAATATGGTCTTGTAGTCTTCAAAAAAATCGATATCTGATGTAATTTTGGTTCAAAGATAAAAAGTAAGGAGGGAAGAAGGGATTATTGTTTGTAAAATATGAATTAATTTAATGTTTGTAATCGAACGCTTGTTGTTATGGAATTAATAATGAAATTTATGAGGTTTCGTTTTAAAATCAATGGAACAGACAGTCAGCCAATCAGCTCTGTTGTAAAAATACCTGCCTTTTTCTGGACAATTATTTTAAATAGCATCCAATTACTTAAAGAATATTTATCTATTTCATCTGAATTCTAAGTCTATGGTTTGAATGTAATTATCTATTTTATTACATATCTTTAGTGAAGATATTATAAAGATTTTATCATAAATTAAAAATCTCTGAAAAGTAAACAATAACAAAAACAGCGAAGCTGCTAAGAAAGGCCAGTGGTTTACTTTACTCAGTCTATAAATTTCTCTATCTTTACAAAGGAATAATAGGTTAGTTACTATTTTCAATATCCCCTTAATTCGTCAGTGTACTGGAAAAACTGTATATTCATTTTTAGGAAGCATAAATATTTTTGGCATTTTCTATGACATGTAACCACTTTTTATAAAAGCTCTTTTACATTGTCATCTTTTTACCCTTCCCTTGGTTCACCTTTTGGTGTTGACGATGTCTAAGGGAAGAGGTCGAAATAAAGATTGCGGAATGAAGTCATTATTTAACTGCCTATTAAGTAACATTCAACTATACTTAACTGCTGACTATTACTGAATTTACATAATTTTATTTTTTTGTTCGTTTACGGTGTTTGTTACAAATACAATGTTAAAACAGATTCGCGAATTAAAAAAACAATTCGAAATCACTGTTCAAAAACACCTTTAAAACCTTTAAACTCTATTTTTGGATAGCAGGAAAATTTTTTAGTTTGTTTATACCATAAAAACGATCTACAATTTTAAGCCCTTAGTCCAATAAGTTTACTTTAAAATGAAGATGAATATAATTTAAATGAAAATTGTTTTTCACAGATCTATCTTCAGACCATAATGAAAATAAGTTCAAAGTCCCAAAGATACAGTTCACACAATTAAGAATGAAACAGGGATAAAATCAAAGTGAAAATGAATTAAACTTCAGCTTTAATATTATAAGATGCTAATTGTGGTAAAAATCATCATAATTTTTTTAATTGATAGTTTTTTGTTGAATTTGGGGCTCGAAATTAAAAGCTAAGCAAATTTTCATTAAATTTTCCTCTAAATTTTTAATTTCATTTTATGATGGAAAAGGCTGAGGTATTTTTATTTGAATGGATAATTTATATGTTGCCCATTTTATTAAATACGAAAAATGACTGGTATGGGTACCCGCGGAGGAATTTGGGACATCTCCCTGATGCGAAGTGGGACAATATAAAAGCAGCAGCTGCAACCATCAGACGTAATTATTGGACGCGTCGTTGGCATGTTGAGGTTGAGAATTAAAACTCAGGATTCTCCTATTCCTGTTGCCCATTTCGATCCTTTTGTGGTGAACTATTTGACCAAACGACTTATAATTAGATTAGTTTTGAGGGAAAATGACTTTGTGTAGCCAGATAATCACTGTCAGTCTTCACTTCACAAACTAATTATTATTTTAGAAAATTTTCAGTTTCCATCTCATTTTCTGACAGCTTCGCACGATTTATTCGATATAATTAATATTATAATCGTACAGTAAGATAAAAGTATAAAAATGAAGTTAAAAAATATGATTTCAGCTTACACAAGACGCTTATTTAACATAAAAATAAAGACAATTTTCATCTTATTACATTTTCTTTTAGGTAAATCTATAGTTATGAATTAAATTCTGAAATTGCCAAACATCTTTTGCAATATAGCTACAGCAATGCTCCTGTTTAATTTCGTTCTTAGATGTTTGAATTAAAACATTTTTTAATATTTTTACAATTTAATTCTAATACAGATTTGAAATCTAGATATCTGGAAAGCTTCAAATTAAGATCTCAAATCAAGATACATTTCTTTTATCTACGATTAATAATAATAATAATAATTAGATTCTGTAACAGATATCTTTTCAAAAATACTGTTGAAAAGTTATGAAAATTTATCCTCTAGTTTTATAAAAGAAAATTCCTTAACCATTTTGTTTAAACAATATATATTATGAACACTGTACTAATGACTTTTTAATATATATTAATCATTTAAGATTCTTTAGTCCATGATCAATATATTCTTCCACATCAAGGCATAACCAGCTTATTGTTATCTTATTATGATGGTACTGATAATAATAATAATAAGAAGAAGAAGAAGAAGAAGAAGAAGAATAGTACAGGTTTCATGTGCCAGGTTTCTTTTCAGTCGAAAATTAATTAGTAAAGTGTATTAAAATTCAAGAAAACCCGAGACTTATTTCCTTTACTACATGAATCTGATACATGAAGGTCATTTGTTACTAACATAAAGTGAATTACCAATTTCGTAGCACGTTAAACTTTTGTTATTATTTAAATAATTATTTTTTGAACCTTCAGTTCAGTGTTTAAAGTCCTTTCATCCCCACGAGTCGTAGGAAAAGGCTTTCGTTGATGTCGTGAGACACAACATTTTATTTTTCTTGCCTTTCCTTTGTTGGGGGTCGCTTCCAGGTTGGCGGTGACTCTCATCAATAGGATCTTGCCTTTCCGAGTCTTTTTATCGGGAGAGGCGGGGTTGGGCTGAAGAGTCCGTTGAAGGACGAAACGGCCGTACCCAACTCCTCTCCTAATAATTGAATCGGAAAGGCAATTTGAATTTGATTCAGGTGCTGTTCTTTTGTTTCTTCTCTTTGCTTATGTTTACCAATTTCGCAGCACGTTAAACTATTGCTATTTTTTAAATAAAATGAATTTTGTTTTTGTTTTTGCCTTAGTCAGTTCTTGAAAATACCATATTATTTTACACGATTGAATTATTGAATCAGGCTGAGGATCACTAAAACATTAAGAACATCATAATATTGATTGCTTATTTTCTTGAGCAAAATCCCAAGATTTAAGCCCTTTTCCCCCTTCCAAAATTTTGATGATGGATCGGTCTGAAATTGAAACATTTGAAAGTAAACATTTGAAGGACTTCAAATATATATATAAAGATGTCCATTTATTTGAAAAAGGTTGAGCTGTTGGCCATTTTTGGGCATTAAAGATAAAAAATCATTAATAATGAGCAACCGAAATTTTTTGTCCTAAACGATTCCGTAGATAGATATTAAAATGTATGTATTTTTATAAGTCATTTTTTTTATAACTAACATTTACTTTTAAATAGTATTTGTAATGCTTCTGCCCGTTTGTTCCCTTATTTCTTCTTTCCCCAAAACAAATGTTATTGCTCTTCTTTTTTTATCTGAAACAATAAACACTAATATGAAAGCACTTTTTTTCCCTCAATTTGTTGGTGTTTTTATTTGCTTTTCAATTCTCAAGTGCCTCTATTTCCCTTGGATCGTGGAAACGCAGCAGACGTTCCGAACTTGAGTGTTTCACAAAAATGAATGAAAAACGTCCATCAACTTGAAGGAAAAAAAAAAAAAAAAAAAAAAAAAAAAATATCCTTTTTATTTTATTTGATAATCAAAAAAATATAAATGATATTGTCCTAAAACAAAATTAATTAATAATTTTATTATATTTTTATAATAAAGAAATATAAAGTATATAAATATTTAATATTTGATTCCTTGCTTTTATTTTTGATAATTTATTTTAGCCGTTGTTTATATTACGCTGCATTATATTTTTGTTATATCAGCTTTTATTGAAGTAACACAGTCCATTAATATTAGGTTTTTGATCTTCATCTTCATGCTTAAGTTTTTCATCGTAAGCTTTATTTACATAATAAATTTTTGAATCTTAAAACCAGCTTTGCAGTTGAAATTCTTAACCTCCCCGTATGCAAACTTTCAAATTCGTAGATTATATTTTGGAAATGGATCTATTTTGCTGTGACATCCAAATATATGTATGTCCGTCAATAAATTAGATGACTTGAAAATCACACGACCAAAGTAGATATGATTTTCGAATTATTATCTAGATAGACTGAGGACACGATTCTCTTCCTGGAAGTATAGGAATAGTTCCTGAAATTTTGAATATTAAAAGTTCTGCGAAATGTCAAAGATACAATTGTAGTTTGAAGTTCCAAGTTTCTCTAATAAGAAAAATTGCTGTCTTTTAATTTTTTTTCCTTATAATCCAGTTGAGGAATTTTCTCTCATATTTCCGTTCAAAGAACATCGGACAAAAGTAGTTGTTATAGGATGCAATTATCTTTCACTACATTCTATCAATATTTAGGAAATGAAGATACAACAGATTACGTTTTCTATTACCGTTTCTGTCATTTATTCTATCAAGGAAAGGAAATGCAAGAGAATTTATTGGCAAAAGCAAGGCGTGGTTACTTAGCGAAAACGTTGACTACAAAGCAAAAACAGTTTATATTTTAAAAATTCAGTGGATTTTTAGTAGATGGGTTGGAAGTAATATTCTTGCTTGTTTTGTGCAATTCAAAATTTGATTGTTATAAAGTTGCACCGATAATTTACAGCTCCTACTGCAAAATGTATTATTATTTAGTACGAATTCTATGACATAAACGTTCTTATGGATTATATTTCTGAACTTTGCGGTTAGTCATACTTTTCATATCTCAAATTTAGGTTCTTTGTTCATTCTAAAGTTAAGCTACTAAAATAAAATAAAAAAATTACAAATCATACTACTTCCGAAGATACAGACACACTTAAAATGATATAACTTTGATATCCAGCTATGCAAATCAAATCTTGTGCAATCGAAAAGGATTTCGAATTTTAATTAAATTTTTGCTATTAGAAATGAATTTTTGATAAGAAGTCGTTTCCAAATGCAATGTTCGTAAGTCGAATACTAGAAGAAGAATGAAATGCACAGCACAATTAGATGAGGTTTACAGAATTGAAAGAATAGTCAGAATTAAAAGGAAATGTTTATTTTTAATTTCATAAATTAATAAATACAAGGGCCATTGTTGATAGTATTCCAACGATGCTCTCAAAACAGTTTTAATTATCGCTTGCAAATAATCTATATACGCGAAACTTCGTTTGTTTGTCTGGCTGTGTGTTTGTCTTGAAATAACGTCGCCTTTTCTCAACGGATCTTTACCAAACTTGGCCCGGAGTGTCATATGCATCCCAGAATAATGCATGAACAACGAAAACCCGGATCCGGTAAGGGATGTAAACAGAGCGGAGGAGGGGGGGGGACAAACTTTCTTGAGGGTATGCGTATCTCCGAAACCGCTTGAGTTGCAACACGATATTTGATAAGGATGTTCTTTGTCAAAATCTAAAAGATACGTATTCGAGGAATTTGCGATATTCGCGTCCTACGGGGTGTAAACGGAGGGAGGGGGGGACTTTGTTGCTTTGTTGCAAGGGTACTTCTACTGGGTTACAAAATAAGAATATAACATTAATTTCTAATGATTACGTTATTTTATACCAACTGCGGAAGGTTTGAAGTGATAGGGGTGTGGAGAAGGGCAGAAAGAGATGTGGAAGTCTTATACTATATTCTCCGATCTCGATATTCATTTGATATCTAGGGGTTACCGAGTTACAAAATATTAACATAACGTTAATTTGTAACTATCACCATTTGTTTTGTTTTGTTTTGTTTTTTGTTTTTTACCAACTGAGAAAGTTTCAAAGTGATCAGACAATTACAATTTCTGCGTCATCCACATCAGGACAACTCTTTTTTTGTAACCCGCAAGAAGCACCTGGATTTTTGCTAGTTATAACTATAACATTTTAAAAATACTTTAATCAATCTCAACTTTAAATCAAGTATTTCGAAATAATCCTTTGAAACAAATTAAACAAGAAAAACAAAGAGTTATCATTAAGTTCAAAAATGACACTGATTGATTAAAATACTGAAAGATAACATTATTTCTTTCCAACATCGTCATTATTGTTCAAGCATTTATCATGGGCTGCCATATCTGCAAAATAAAATGTAGGCTCCGTATTTGGCGAACTATGATCGGCAGACGTTCAAAATGATAGTGGTTAAGCTCCTCATCCGCTGGAATATAAATAGATTGAATTGTTTGTTTCCTTTTTTCTTATTTCAAATTCCTCTAAGAAGTATATGCATTTTCAAGCTTTTATCTGAACCCTAACTTGTTCATATTTTTTCCTCGAATGGTGAAAGTTGATTTTAATAGATAGATAGATACAACAACTGTGAAAATTTTTTCCCTAAAATATATCCTTCGGTCTATTTTGTTGAAAGCAGTGAATAAAAGAAAGTAATTTTATTTCTCAACCCCTGTTCAGCCAAGCAAAAATTCAATTGAAATTTTAGAGAAGGCACAGCTGAGGGTACTATAAGTTTTTTGACGATATCACTTGAAATATTTCATTTTGCAAAGGCGGTCTGGTTGGCTGTGGCGCTCTAAGAGTTGATGATTTCCGCATGGAGATTGTGATCCTAGAGGTTGGTCGTAAAGCGGAGTGGGTTAAAGGACGAGGGCGATGCCACAGAGCAATGGCGGGATGTTGAATCTAATCTCCGGGGAGATTGCGGGACAGCTCAGTAATCTCCTCTGAAATGCAGCTAACAGCAGCCATTATCACAATAGCACAAAATTAACTTTTAACAGTTTTTCTTATCAGAATTTTCAACAATTCCAAACAGCGAAACAAGATAAATTACGTGAATCAGAGATAATTATGTAATCAGGAACTATCTGATGGTTGGAACAATCTTTCATCATTTACAAAATTGCAAAAGTGAACAGTGTAGGCAGTGGCGATTTTCTAGTACGACTAAAGAAAGCCCTTAGGTCAAAACTAGACTTAAGGGATCTCAGCACAGTAAAACATTTATTTAGCAAAGAAAACTACATACACTTTTTAAAGTTTTGATATTTTGGCACTTATTTGTTAATTGGACAGCAGATTAAGTGCATTGGAAAGATATTCTTCTAAAATAACTTTTTCTAGGGATTTTAAAAATGCTGTCTAAATACTATTTCTAATTTATTAAATGTTTGTGAAAAAGAAAAACAGTGAAATTCAGGAGTATATTCAGAGTAATTAACTTATTGAAAAATTAATCAATTGGATTTCATGATTACTTAAATGAATAAGTTACTTTTCTGATTAAATTCTAGGTTAATCCAACTATTAATTCAGTTGATTTGTAATTTTATCTTTATAAGAAACAGTAGCGCTGTTATTTGAATAGCTGATTAGAAGGTCCATGAAGACCTGTTTTGGGAAAATCAATAAAAAACTGCGTGTCAGACTATTCTATTTCAGCTGTATCTAACTTGGATTCAAATGATGTGTAGGCGCAAAGGACCATGATTGTTTCCCGAAATTATTATTATTACTGTTTTAGATTTCAATTAAAATAAAGGAATAATTAAACGCTTTCTCTTTTATTTGTCTTCTGTTATAGATTAAAAAAAAATTTGTCGTATATAAGCCATGAAATTACAGATCAAAACTAATATGTACTTCCTACATTGAATTATTACATTTACTTACTAATAATTAAGTATAGTATTACATTTACTTACTATATTTAATTACTTACTTACTATATTTACTTGTTAGCTGTGTACATTGGTAAACCGGAAAATGTTTCCTCTACTCCAAAGGTTCTGAAGCTTTTTTGACTCCCGTATTCTTTTTAACAATATTTAGTCTGATCCATAATATAACAAAAATATGCGAGTCAATCATATGATCAAAAAAAAAAAATTTTTTTTGGGAGCTGAGTGAGACAATTGAAAGACAATAATATTTAAGATTTTTAGTGCGAAGCTTTGATTACTATCGCAAGTTACCAAATGGGAGAATCAACTGTAAGTAATATTCCCTTAGGCATCTTTTTTGCAAGTTTAAGTCCATATCATTGCTAGTATTTAACTGAGAAATGTCCACTATTGTCTGAGCATTCAAAATCTTACTACTCCACTTGGACACTCTTCTTCTTTGTTAATCTATTTGAATACACATCACGCTAAAATGGCATTTTTTTAAAAAATTGTTTACGCAGATTATGATCTAATTATTTTGCATCTTTATTTTGGTTTCCAGGCCCCCTCCCATTCTCATAAATGACCCTCTCATAGCTACATCCTCAGTTTCTACCGAGATGGATAGCTGAGTGTACAGAGAATATCCATACTAAAGTACACGCTCAGAGCGTTTTGCAGAGATGTTGAATGTTGAACAACATTTCTAAAGATAAATGTAAGCAACAGGATATGCTTACCTTAAAGGCTCAGTCAATGACCCGGCAACTGCTGCTTTACACAAAGTAGTGATGCCTAAAAAAATGTACAGTTGACAGTAAATCATTCATTTCTAACATATTAGGGGCCGTCCATTAATTACGTGAGGTGTTTTTTAAAAAATTTGGACCCCCCCCCTCCCCCCTGGTGAGATTTGGTGAGATGTGGTGGATCTCCTCCCCCCCTCATGTGAGATTTCAAAAATTCAAAAAATCAAAAAAGTTCAAGAAGTCAATATTACAAATGTTGTATTGTCCTCCAAATGAGAGTTGGCCGCCCTGTTTTTGTGAGATTGCGCATGTAGCATCGATTAGTCTGGTCAGGCACTTCCGTCTGATCTTCTGACAGGAATCTGCCCTTCTGCTAATCGCTGGTTACTTATTAAAAGAATTGTATTTATAAATCATTAAAATATTTATTATTAGCGATTAGTATTGAAATAATGCTAAATGTTAGAGAGAAGTTTTATTTTGCGTTATCAACATGTCAGCGGAGAAAAATAGCCTGGAAGGACTCTTTGTCGTCAAGCAAGAGAAATACTTGCCTCTGTGAAGGGATACTTTCAAAACCTAAAATCTGAGAGACATAATTTATAAATGAAATTCTCTAAATAAACAAGTATTTTTCTACTTTACAACTTCTCCGATAATTAAACGTTAGCCTATTATAAGTTAACTATACTTTCTCAGTGAGAACAGACGCCGCGCCGTCGTCCATTTTGACAGGAAAACATAATTGATCAGCTACCGGAAGGGCTGCGCAGTTCAAACTTCCGCCGGCCAACTCTCATTTGGAGGACAATAATCTATTATAATACGTATATTCTTTGAATGAAAAAGTTAACGTGAGATTTTCGTTGAACCCCCCCCCTCCCCTTTGGTGAGATTTGGTGAGATTTTGCCGGACTCCCCCCTCCTCCTTTTGACCTCACGTAATTAATGGACGATCCCTTAGACTATTCAAACTGAAGAACGGAAGTCACTACGCCTAGTTGTTGGAATCTTTGACGCAGGAAGTGTCAGGGGAGGTAGCATCTCTCACAAGAGAGATGGAAATAATAGTGGAAACATTAGACATACTAACGGTTAACCAAGAGTTGGGGCACGAAACTATTCTGGCCCAACATAGCTATTTTATGGGACGAATTAACTGTTTCTCGATGCTGCTATAGTCACAAATGAGTTCTTAACTGTGGGTTAATGTTATAATCTCTGATGAGGATCGATTTAGCTCCCAGATGCTATTTAATGTAAACAGAAGGAGGGATATTATTACCAGTTTCAGAGAAAACCATATCCTTAGGTGTCTTGAGTCTAAACTGTGTAATTGTCAACGACTTTATTCTTGTTATAGTCGTTGGAAGCTCCGCAATGGCTTAAAGATACAAATCGTGAACTGGAACTTATTTAAGACTCGATTTCTTGTTCATGGACAAGTTTTTAAGATATCCAAACAATCACCTCACAAACAAAATCTGGATCTGAATCCAATCGAACATACATGGAGTAGATTAACAACTTAATCATCCTTGAATTAAAAATTGGATCTTGTAATTGTGTGGGATTTGTTCTCTCAGGACCTTTGAATCAACTTTCCACTAGCAAGGTTATCGAGTTAGACTTGTATAAGAATGGATAGAATTGTACAAGAATGGATTTTATTTGACGATTTCTAGGTTTCTTGATGTTTTGTGAAAATCTTTTAAGTGTTACATACATACAAAAAATGTACTATGATCGTACCATATACAGTCGTCCCTCGCCACTTCGCCCTTCGACTTTTGCGGCTTCACTGTATCGCGTTTTTTTTTTTCAAATATACTTTATTCATAAGTTGATCGAGATAGTGAAAACGATACAGCGCGCGCTCTGTTGTCTGAGTCAATTATACACCCCTGTATTACAATTAAAATTAAAATTACTGTACGTATGGACTGTAGGCCTATGTATTCGAGCACCCCCGCAAATCCTTCAACGCCAGGTGCAGCCGCTCGACCATTCCTTGTGTGTGGGAAAAAACTTTTTTCCAAAAAATCGGGTATGGTGAAAGCAAGCCAATCAGAGCGTGCTGTTCACTGATTGGCTATCCTATCCTCTTCCTATCCTGGCTACTGATTGACTCAGCCTCACGCAAGTTCGTTTCTCTCATACAGACTTCTACATCGCTACGCATCGGAAGCATTTTTGCTATTATAAGTGATTTCGACAACTTTTATCTAAGCCTCACGATGGCTCCTAAACTAACGGGGTGTTATTTCATGTCCAGAGGGCTTTAATAATGTTAAAAACCGTATTTAGAGGGTCGTAAATAGGTTTTCTATGCTCTAACTACGAAAATATATTGATTTATAAATAAAGAATCCTATTTCGCGGAAATTCACTTATCAAGATAGAGTCTGGAACTGATTAACCGCGGTAAACGAGGGACGACTGTATACGTAATTATGTCATCGAGTTATTGTTCTCTACGGATTTAATAGAATTTATCTAAATTCAAAAAAGTTTAATAGTTTCATTAGCCATTTCTTATGTGAAGCTTTATATATCTTAGTTTATTTTTCTTTTCCTGCTACTTCTATATTTCATGGAATTAAATTTTCTAATGGAATGAACAGGAACGAAATTTGTCCCCATTTTCCTTTATACTAATTTTATTCTTTACATAAATTTCGATAGTACTTCCTTCTTCATTCATTATGCTAACGTTGCCATTTTTCCTCACTGTGCCGTAACTTTAAACAAAATTTATTTCTTCATTTTTCTAATTAATTGATTTATTTTAATTGTGAGTAGTTACCATGACTTAGTTTATGGATCTCTCTTATTTTTTCTAAGTATTTTAATAATTATTAAAGTATTTTTATTTTGACATGTGTCTGATTCATCTTCGTAAAGTTTTAAAGTTTCTTATAATTTTCAATTTTTTTTTTGGAAATGCTTTATTTTAGTTTTTAGGATGCTGCTTTTTGGACAGAGAACCATCTCAAGGAGTTTGTTTACAGATATCAGATTCATAATCACTATGCCTCTGCAACCAGCTTTCACAGATTCGTTAACTCAGAATATTCACTTAAGATGTCACCTACTTAACTGGATTCAAAGGTTTTTATGATTTACTGTTTGTGTTTATATTTTGATGGCTGAAGTTTTCACTTGATATTCCTGCACTTTAAACTGATCTACTGTGCTTGTGCTGTCTTTCCGGTTCTTGTGTTGCGGCACGAACATCTGGCGTCAGTCTTCCTGGCACCTACTAACGTCCATCATCCGAGGACTGTTATCTATTCACCAAAGTTAACTCAGGTCACTATTAGACCACAGAAAATCAGTTCTAAAACTTAGTTATTATTCATTAACATTAATAATTGAATTTTGATCATTTTTCAGTATTTCAACAGTTTAATTTCAAAATTGCTTATGTTCCTTTGGCTTTTTTTTCTTTCTTTCAAATCTGATTTTATTCTGATAATTTTTCATTATCTTGTAATTTCGTTCGATTATAAATATTTCTCAGTTTAATTGATTGTTTTTTTTTTTTGTAGAAGCACATTCAATTTTTTATTTTTAAGATGAAATTTAAATTCAATATTAAATTATATTAATGCAGTACAATGTCCTGAAGCTGTTCACTCGTTCTTAGACAACCGCTGATACATAATCCTCACTAAGCTTGGCATCAAATTGGTGAGATTAAGGGAGTCTCACTTCGCCAGGTATTAGACAGTATAAAGGAGACTGTGACTTCTTTATGCATTCAGTCCCTTTCAGAGTTAGTGTCCCTATTTACATGGTACATCGTTGAGTCCAGGGAAAGGTCGAAGCGGGTTCGGATATAGAGAGGTCCCTTGTCTCTCACAAATACATATATACACTTTCTCAAATATACACTTTTCAAAAAATATGGAAAATATTCAAAATTTTACAACTTTGCATGTTACAACTAGAACTAGAAAGGGATCCATCGAGGATGAGAAAACAGGACCCCCCCCCCATCCCCATCTTTCCCATTTTCCAAAAAAAAATGTAGATTTACAAAACTTTGCCCAAAGAGACAATCATTGTATTTCCTGAGCAAACTCCAACCGCTTTAACGGCTACTCTTCTATATTTTAGTTCAACCAAATAATAAACTACCTAATTTTTCAATTTTTTTTACGCATATTATTTCCGAGCAAGTGTCAAATAAGCATTCTTCAAAGAATTTCCAGATACACTTCGTTCGGATGAGAGCAAGGAAAAAAATTTGACTTTAAAAACCACACACTATCTTTATTAGCACTTTATATTTTACGGATGAGCAGTTTTGTAATCATTTTTATGCTAAGGTATTTTACTGAAATACTGATTTTTTTTTTTTTTTTTTTTTTAATTTTTTACTACTCTTAAAACTTTGGATTAATGGAATAAAGAAGAATAGGCTGCTTACTGCAAATCCAGTGATTTTGGCCATTGTTTGAAAGCAGCTCGATGGATGTTTTGTTGTTACTCTTCCTATCTTTTTTATATATTGGGTTGGCCAGAAAGTTCGTCAGGTTTTTAAGTAAAAATAAAAGACAATTTTTCATTGTCACCAATAATTTTATTGAACAACGTCTTCAACGGTTTATTCCACTACCCTCTGTTATCTTTCAGGCAACTTCTTAATTCCATCTTCCCAAAACCTTTTATCTTTTTGAGCAAAGAAAGTATTCCAGGTGTCATTGGTGTCTTCCAAGAAATAGAATTTTTTCCATTAAGAGGATTTTGTAAAGACCGAAATCAATGGAAATCCGAAGGTACAGTGTCTGGTGAATACGGCGGATGAATCAGAACTTCCCAGCCATTCTGTAACTGTTTTTGCCTGGTTATCAAAGAAACATGCGGTCTTGCGTGCTTATTTTCTTCCATCTTCAATATTAAATTCACCAATTTTGATCAGATTTTGTTTTAAATGCACGCTGATATAACAGCTATCACAAAGCAATCTAACAAAATGGTGCTAAATAACGTTAAAGAAACCGAAGCACTACTAGAGCCAAAGTACGTAAAAAACAAAACGGCCAACCCAATATACCGGTATATCTATGTATATGCTTTCTCGGATACTATGTGGATTTGCCTGCTCATGGTTTGTAGACTGTACATATCAGTGAATAGTTAATGTACCGGTATAGTATTTACCTCTTGATTTGACTGATGGAGTAATAGCTAAATGTCTGCAAGTAGGAATAATAAAAAAAAAATTAACACAGGCTTATCTCTCTGACTTTATATCTGTTAATGCTGTTCTTTCTTCATATTTAGAGTTCAAAAGTAGAATTTTCTTGAGACTTCGTGAGAATACATAATTTCTTACAATTCAAGGTTTCGAAACAACTTTAAACGAAATTTAATTAATGTTGTTACAAGTTTTGCTCAGAAAGTCACATTTACAAAAATAATTTGTTTAATTGATATTTCGAATTTTGGTAAATTAGTCACTCACTTAATTACAAAAGTGTAATTTAGCAAATTAGCGAAGTTTTCGATTTACAACGAAGTGTCGATTCAAAATTCGGAGAATTTCATTTCCATTAAAAAGATATAAAATGCAATAAATCGATTCTAACGAACGATTTGAAGGGAAATTAATGAATTTCAAAATAATGCTGTGCTGTATTGAAAGCTTGTCCTAATTAATTCTGTTGCTACAAATTGGTTGTAAAAATTATCTGATTATTAAGAAAAATTGTAATTTCACTTACTTTTCGGAAACACTATTAAATATAATAATAATAATAATAATAATAATAATAATAATATTGACAACGCAAACATCAGAAACGCACTCAAGAAAACATACTGTGCTCGCGTTCACAACATCCTCAAAACACAACTCAATGCCAGAAATAAAATTAAAGCCATTAACACTTTTGCCGTCCCCACACTAACATATTCGTTCGGCATAATTTCATGGACAAACACTGAACTCGAAGCACTACAACGCACAACACGCACTACATTCACGAAACACAACATGCACCACCCCAAGTCCGCTACGGAAAGGATGACTCTTCCCCGCAAGGAGGGAGGCCGAGGACTCATCAACCTCATCACCCTACACGAAAAACAAGTACACACACTTAGGGAACACTTCCACCAAAGAGCACAACACTCCTTACTCCACTCAACCATTGTCAAGGCTGACACACACCTCACACCCCTGGACCTCGCAAACCCTTCTCTAACACTCACCACCCCCGACACCCACACACAGCAGCTGCGTGAATCATGGGCTCGTAAGGAACTCCATGGCAGACATCGTCACGAACTCAGCCAGCCTTATGTCGACATGGAAGCGTCGAACAGATGGCTGATGAGTGGTGAGCTGTTTGGGGAGACCGAAGGGTTCATGATCGCGATACAGGACCAAGTCATTCCCACACTCAACTACAAGAAACACATTCTACACGACGCAAACACACACGACGACAGATGCAGGAAATGCCACACTACACATGAGACGATCGACCACGTAATATCTGGCTGTCCCCTTCTGTCCCAAACAGACTACCTCCACCGACACAATCAGGTAGCATCGATCGTTCATCAACAGCTAGCACACAAACACTCACTTATTAAGAACACGGTCCCATACTACAAGTACACACCACAAAGCGTACTAGAGTCACCCTCACATAAGCTGTACTGGGACCGTCCCATTCACACAGACAAAACTATACATCACAACAGACCTGACATTACACTTGTTGATAAGGTCAACAAACAGACCTATCTCATTGATATTGCAGTTCCCATCAGCAAGAACATGCAGAAAACTCACACTGACAAGATAAGTAAATACACAGACCTAGCACACGAGCTCCAGAAGCAGTGGAGGCAGGACCGAGTACGTGTTGTACCCATCATCCTGTCCGCTACTGGTCTGGTGCCTCAGACATTGCATCACAGCCTCAGCACACTAGGACTTCATAAAAACACTTATGCACAACTCCAGAAGGCTGTGGTACTCAACACAACACGCATAGTTCGGAAATTTATGGACACAAGCACACATCCCTAACTATTCTTCCAAATTTTTTTTTTTTTTTTTAATACACTTGGCAATATGTGCTTTGGTCCTTGACCCGCCATATTGTCTTAGCTGGGGAATCCCATGGTTTGAAACTTTTTCGAGATAATAATAATAATAACTTTCATTTTCAATAGGCTATCGGTTTTTTTTCTGTAATGATATCTTTTTCTTACATAAAAATATTTTATGTACAGCAAATTATATTATGCAAATAACAGTTTCTAGAATTAAGTTTATGTTTTATTAAGGGAGATTTTAAGAGTTGTCTTGATCTTTCTGACATTCATTCCCTTAATATAAGTTAACAAAATAAAAAAAAAAAACAACTTTGTTTGATAAAATTTTATTTTAATAGTTAATATGGAACAATAATTCGTGTCCTATGTAAAATTACTTACTTTGTTTATTAATGAAAATTACAATAACTCGAACACCAAACTAAGCATAAGAAACTTTTGATATATTTACAATTATTATATAAATCAGCTATAATGATAAGATTATTACGATTGCTTCAAATTTTAATTAATGTTTATTATTTCGTAAATGAGTTCATAAATCATTTTCTAAATTATCTATTTGATTTTATTTTCTATTTTTTTTTTGAGATATCAAAAATGAATCATTTAGCTTTGTATATATAGATTGAGAAGTTATGAATATGCCTATTGAAACTACCTTGAAATACTGCTCTTAGGTCAGATGTTTCTTATGAGGAAGTTATCGTAAGTTGCTCGTGTAGTAAAAAGAAGCTATCAACATTTGCACATTAATTTAATCTTCTTACGAATGAAGTAAGCATCATAGTTTAAAGCAATGATGACCTGCAAAAAAATGGCAGATATACGAGAGTTGCTCATTTAATTGGTGAGCTGGCGCTGCAATTAGCATTTGTTAACTGCTGGTTGTCAGTTCTTGTTCTTTCATCTCCTTTAAACCGTACCAAGGCTTTTTAGCCTCAACCCAAGAGTTAAGTGGCCGTTGCAGCTTTCTTTTTTATTTAATGGCGGCGAACGAACGAACCCTAAGACCCACTTTAAAAGTTCGGAGAGAAAGTTACGACGGATAGGTTTAGGGTAAATTTGAATTGATAGGGGGTTTTTTGGCACCCGCGGCGAATGATCAAATTGCCGCCCCAAGATTTGAATCGTAAAAAATGTAAAAAAAATCGGAGCTTCTCTTCAAACCAAAAACAATAATAAAACAAAACAATGGTCTGTCTGCCAACTGATAAACAAAAACATGCAATCTCACCCAAGACCTTTGCCCCATCCACAGCTCTAATTATGGTATTAGATTTACCCGTAAGGAATTTTCAGCACCTACGTTATTGGATAGTGTTTTAATAACCAAACTGATTTGAGGACTTCCACTATTAATCAAGAAAAAGAATATGGTACATCCAAAATTAAAATAAAACAAAAAAAAAAAATACACATTAAAAATAAAGCAGGAAAAATTCACGTGCTGGTCTCAAATGAATTTCCTTTGGCATTAAAAGAAACACAATAAGCTTTAAAATTGGATAAATAGCTGAGACCAAATATTTACAAGACAACATCTCAGAACGGCCATTTCACACTTCATTGGCGATCATCATCTGAGAGTAATCATTTATAAATAACGAGGTTTCGATATGAAAGTCATTAGAATTAATCGTAAACAAGAATATGACACCTTCAAAAATTAAAATAAAACAAACAAACAAAAATACACATTAAAAATAAAACAGGAAAAATTCATTTTTTCTGGCCTCCGCCAGTCTCAAATGAATTTCCTTAGGCATTAATTTAAGAAAAAAACCTAAAAGCGTATAATTCGCAGCTGAAGATCGTTAGTAAAGCGTGAAATGGCCGTTCTGAGATATCATCTTGTAAACACTTGGTCTCAACCATTGTTATTTATATATAGTAGTTATAGTCGATGACAACGTGAAAGGAATGAATGGAATGACCTTTCTTTTATTTACAGAAAATTCCTTCATGAATTCCTGCATTACAGAATTCATCTGAATCTGTTGATATTATACTGGAAAATAATTCTACAAAGCTAAAGCTTTTCCTATCCCTTCATTTCAAAGTAGACAGACGAGCATGAGAGTAATTTTCCGAGATTGCTCTAATCAAAAATATTGTTTAAAGAATTCTTTTCTTGATGAAGACCTATTATTTATTTTCCTTTTAAGCCCATCACTAGTTTTTATTGGAAACTATAACAGGGGCATCTTGACTACAAACTTTTTTTGAGAAGGATGATTTCACTTAATTTCTGCATAATTAACTAATTTAAATTACAGCACACTCGATACCATACAGATGGCGATGCGTAAACAGTAAACAATACTTCAGCTTCATTCAATGTTCAGTAGGGATTTTAGTATATTTGACTCTGTTATTAGTAAAATTCAATTTAGCGAACTTTTCGATTTGCGAATTAATTCTCGATTTCCATTAAGTTCGTATTCTTAGGTAATGAACAAAATTGTGTTTACTACATTTTTATTTCTTATTTTTTACTTAGCTCTTATTCTTGTTAAAGGATGTTACTAGTTAGAATGAAAGCAAAAAGAAATTGCATTTGGAATCGACTCAATGTTTTGTGTTTAAAAAAGTTAAATGATTAATATTGAACTTAGTTTATCATTATCCATAGTTATAATACAGATTTAAATAAGATAATTTGCTATGCATTGCTGTTACAGTATCTTTTCGATTTTAGTATCGTACGAAATTACAGTAGGTATTTTTCACAAGTAACGGACCAATCCTATAGAAAACCAAAACAAACAAAAATCCTGAAAAAAAAAAAAATTGCCAATTCCGAGAAATTTCCCGAATGTTTTCATTTCATTTTCATAGAAATTGTTGACGAAAAAATCCATAATAACTTACTCCAGAAGAATTCATTAGTAACATAAAAAAAAATATATTTTGCTCAAATTATTTTATATAAAATGCAGCATAGCAACAGGTGGGGAATTCAGAATTACGTTGCCTATCAAAGAACAATGAATATTTCGATACTTTGCATTAAAATTTCAGATATTTGTTTTTAAGTTTTGCCAAGAAATAATGGATTTGAATGAAAAATCGCAAACTTTTAACGGAAAAATCGATGATTTATTGTTACAGTAAATGAGAAAACAACAATATAGAAATAATAATTTTATCTATTTTGTTTTGAGGATATTTCTTTCATTATAAAGTTTATTTATAAAACTTAAAAAAAAAAAGATTAAAATGTAATCAAACAGTCAAGAAATACTTCAATACAAAGAAGTGTTGATGCCGCTAATTTTCTGTAAAAGACATGATTGAAAGACATGATTGAATCTATTTTTAAAGATAATTTGGAAGCACGTTTTCTTTAATTCAACCACTTTCGTTAGTTTTGAACCAATTGCAAAGAAAAGCAAAAAAAGCTATCTATGGATCAACACGTACTACACAGTTAATTTACAGGGTGTTTTTTTTTCCCTCTCTCTCTCTCAGGGAAACTGATCGCTTCAGAAAAAGGAAAGCCGTTTCGTAAATGTCGAAAAAAAAGAGGCAAAATAAAAAAGAAAACCTTTCGTTTTTGTGAAAGCATTCACTCTAGTTTCCTTTCAAAATGAAACCATCATCTCTTTTTCTTTTCCGCTGAAGACTTCTCGCCACAAATCACCCTCTTCCCCTTCTTAGTAATTCGGAACTCGTCGCCATATTGCATCACGCAAAGCCCCCAAACATCATTTTGTATCAGAAATGAAGTTTCCAACCCTTTGTGTCAGAACGAAATAGCTGTAAGAGTTCGGTGGAATAGGTGTGGCGGCAATTTTCTCAGTGGCAGCGAATGTTCTCCGGGGAAACAAAAACAAGTCATGATCGGCGAACGAAACAGCGTTTGGAAATTGTTCGCTCTCTAGTGAATAATGATCTGAAAACTGTACGTTTGCTGTTAGATACAGCTTGTGCTTGAAACATGGTGGAGCCATTTGTACTATTTTCAGAAAATTAAAGACATAAAAAAAAAGGCTTTGGAAACAAACACTTTGCCAGGTTTCTTTTTTAATTTCTTCGAAATCAGATTGGAATCTTTCACTTCAAGAAAGAAATATTGCTTTGTTGAAAATCCAACTGCCCTCCGATGCTATTGCTGAGGATTTATTACAATTGATTTTCCCTATTCCAAGAATTTTTTTCCCCTTAGGAATAGCGTGTATTTTCATCTAATGTATTCTGTGTAAATTTTTTAAAATCAATTTATTTAAAGCTGACGTTTATTGTAAAGAATGAATTGCTTGGTGTGTTCTTCCATGAAATTACAAAAGTTTTCTTTTGTAATTTGTTATTATTGAAATTACAAAAAAACTTCCATATAATTTTTTAACTTAAAAATTTTGGTGTAAAAATTTTGGAAGGAAATACATTTGACACTTGATTGTCCATTTTTGTTTAAGACCAGAATTCACACGAAAATTATAACGATTAACATGACGATTAATTATAATAAAAATGTAAACATATTGAAGTCGTTGCATTTTCTTCACATTAAACCCTTTTGATTAAACCACACTGAATAGAATGTGAAGATTTTTGTTTTGTGTCTTCTTATCGTTAAGGTATAATAACTCATTAAGCAAATGGTAATTTAGTGATATGTTATCAAAAATTCAGATTTCTTTAAAAAGAAGCTAAGAGGCAGTGCTAAACAAGAATATTTGAGATAAGCCAGTTCTATATGTAAAATTTCTCTTGCCACATCATAATTAAAATCTTGTCACAGATTCAATTGTTCAGTTTTAATTCGAATTTCTTCAAGTTATGTTAATTTTTTTTTTTTATTAATGTTAAATGTTAAATGATAAGCTAACTTGAATTTGTGTTTTAAAAGAATGTTTCGCTGATCAACAGCATGTGCAGCTTATTACAGTTAACATTGACTTTCTTTTTTCTCAAAGAAAGCTATAGTTAGGTTATTGGGCAGATGTCTTTCTGTAATAAGCAGTCTTTTCCAGTGTGTGGCTTTGAGACGCATAAAAACACTTTTATATAATTTCCAGTCGATAAAACCGAATCCCCAAGCATTTCTCTAGAAAATTTAGCGATTGACCTGCTACAGCCACACAAAAGCAAACGTATCCTGATATTTCTTTTTATTAGCTTACGGCGTTGGGATGTTGGTAGACGTAGAACCGAAAACTAGAGTGAATGGCACAAGGAGGGATCCAGATGGGGTAGGGACAGTTCCCTGCAAAGTTTTCAACGAGAATATTAAAGCTTTACTGAAGTTTGGAACATTTTTTTTTTTTTGAAATAATAACTCGAACCTGCTTCAGCGAAGAATCTTCAGTTATTGACAATTCTAGTAATAAGTTATAAAGACTGTACAAAGAATACTTTCTGCAACTTTTTTTTTTTAAATCCTAAAGTAGCATATTTAAATGACATCAGAATTTTCGTTCGGTTTTGAGCTGGAAAATTTACTACATCTTTCACTCACCTCAATGTCACTGTAACTGAACTTGTATTACCAATAGTTATTACGATCACTATGAAAATTTAATACAAAAATTAATAAGAATATTAAAAAAAAAAGACAGATGTACTGACTTTATTTAACGTGTATAATAAGCTACACAGAAATGAATCTTAGAATATTATATTATTTTGATACTTTCGTAGTTTTAGCTTTTAATTAGCTTATAATCATTATTTATTAAAGAAAGTAATTAGCTGCTACCCAAACTGAAGGTTTACTTCACTAGAATACGAATCAGTAAACGTAAAATTGAAAAATAGGAGAAAATTACTTATCCAATTGTAACATGAAGTTTCTAATATTAACATTTCTTATGATATCAAAATCAATAACATTTATTTTTTATAATCTTATTAATATTTTAAATATTTTTAGAAATTTAAATATAATTAAAATATCTCTTAATAATATTAAAATTAATGTTATTATTAAAAATGTTTGTTTTTCAAAACTGAGCAAATATTTTGTCTTTGATATTTTTCGGGAGTAAATTATCTGAAAACTTGCAGGATTGTACAATGTTCTTTTATGAACATTTTATTTCAAGTATATACTGTAGTCTACAGTTAATGAATTAGAAACACATTTTCACTTCAAAGTTATTTCTTTTAATTTGTTAAATTTTCACTTGCTGAAGGACAAAATTATATAAAAACTGGACAGTTGTGATAGAAAATTAATTAGCGTTTTTTTTTTTTTGTTTTTCATTTATTAATGACAGTATTTTAGCGCTTAACATCAAACAAAATGAAACATGTATTCTAATCCCCTTATCATGACTGGAACAGCACATGTTTTAGCATCAATTCTTTCATTAACTTCATTCAGTGTAAGCAGTCATTAGCTACGATTTTCGTCTCTGATACATTCAGAAATTCCGTGTTCTCTAAAAGTTCTTAGACAAAAAAAATGTTTTTTATATAAGAACTGTTAGAGAACACGGAATTTCTAGAATATAAGTATTACTAGTTACTACAAGTAGATTACTAGATTTTATTAACATTTCTTTTTATTAAATATTTATTATCTTTTTATAAATTATTATATGTATTTATATATACTTTTTTATAATAATTATGCATTTATGGACGAATTAAAACAAGAAACTAACAGTAATTTTTTGTTTCGAAAATTCTATTTTCTTCTAAAAAAAAAAACTATTTAAGGCCAAAAAAACATA
>JAFIDM010009631.1:124457861-124511117 GCA_023159025.1 Thereuonema tuberculata | reverse complement strand
ACTATAATGACCATTTTATTCTTAAGAATAAAGCGCAGTCAACAGTAAGTCATTTTATTTATTTTAATAAGAAATCAATATTGGATTTTTTATAACAGAACTACACAAAGTCTTCATATTTTGTCAATTGACTGATTAACAGTGAAGAAATAAAATTAGATCACATTTGCTCTCTGAAAAGTCAAAAGGCAGCCGTAATTTAATGACAAATTTCAAGAGATGAGATCGTTTGAAGCCTAAATCCTTTTTGATGACAGGAACTTAACATGTCCCTTGTGTGACGTGGATCCTCGTCTAAAAACACATCAGAAAACCGAACTGCGAGAATTTCCGAGCGCTCAATATTTAAGGTTGCTGTTGAGAGATCATAAACTCGGTATGTGCTGCTTACCATTTCGTTTTCCTCAAGTAGCCAGTCTAATTAAGTCATCATTTAATCATAATAAGATATGACGAATGTGCTACTTAATGTTAGTTTGCTAAATTTTCCCAAAGGGCCGGATTATAACATCATACTATTTTTTTTAATGCCTTCGTCTTAGTTCTCATTCCAAAATAAAAATCCAATACCTCCTAATGCCACAAATCGTGAGGAAATAATAAATAATCCCTTTATATTTCATTAAAATCCGTAAATTAGATTTCAAAATACTGAGTTGAATTTCCAAAATGAATGAAGTAAAAAACAAGCCATGTAAAACACTTAATAATGGATAAAAATCTCTTTATAAAATAATTAAAATTAACATTTTGTTAAAATTAACTTAAATTAAATATCATTCAGTAATTGCATTTTAAAGCAATTACCGAACAAAATAAGCATTTATATATTGAATTTAAAAAAAATGCCTATAATTTATTTTTTGTATAATTAATTTCTAACCTTTTGATTTTCAAATTAAAAGATTTAGCTTGTATTGTTAAATTTAAGTTTCGTTTGTGATATTTCGCGAAAGGATTAGGCTTCGTTAACCACTAGGTTGGACCCTGAAATACAGTTCTTATAATAATGAGTGAGACCTAGTGTTTACTAAGTGACATCCCAGAACAGTTGTTTCACGCTTTTTTTTGGAGATCATCAGCTGAGAATAATCACCAGGAAGCAGCGAGGTCTCAATACAGAGATCCCTAGGAATAATCCTTGGAAAGAAAATGGAACCTCCAAAAACTAAAAAAAAGAAAAACATAAAAAATACACAATAAAAATTCTTAAAGAAATTCATGTAATGGCTTTTGGCCGGTGCATTTGAGACCAGCGGAATGCCAGCATGAATTTCTTTATATATTTTTTTGTTCTTTTTAGTTTTTGGAGGTTCCATTTTCTTCCCGACAATTACATTACTAATATTATACTTCGAATCTCATATCTGAAAACGAAACCGGAGGAAGAGATATAATATTCCTCAAAAAGGATATCCCAATGTATGGAAAAACAAGTTTTAGGTCAGACTCTTGAAAGCTCCATTATAGATGATGAACCAATCGTTTTAAGCAAATTCTGTCACATTCCTAAAATTAAGTATCAAATACATTGAAAGAATATTCGTAGCAGTCAAACGTCTAAAGAACGGTTTCTTAAATGAAATTAGAAAAATTAATTTGTGATTTCAAAGTAAAGTATGATATAATGGATTAAGAAAAACCCTTCATTGTATTTTATACTAAAGGTAGCATTTCAGTCACTGCACACCTATAAACTTAGGAGGTATAAGGAATGTCAGTGAGAACTATCCAACCCCTTTCTGCCCTTCTCCATGCCCCTATCACTTCAAACCTTCCCCAGTTGGTAAAAAATGACATGATGATTACAAATTAATGTTATACTCTTATTTTGCAACTCGAAAACCCCATACAAAGTATCCTTCAACAAAGTTTGCCCTTCCCCTCCCTCTCCCCCCATATACATCCCTTTTGGGTCGATATCGAAAATTCGTCAATACGTATCTTTTCGATTTTGACAAGAACACTTATTTGAAATTTCGTATTTACAACTAAAGATCTTTCAGAGATATGCATCCGAATAAAACAAAGTTGTCAACTCTTGAAGAAGTATGCCCTCTCATTTACACACCTTAGGATCCGAATATCGAAAATTCGTCGAATACCGATCTTATCGATTCTGACAAAGAACCCTCATGTCAAATTTCGTGTTTCTACCTCAAACGATTATCAAGAAATGTTGCCTCCTCCGTTTCCACCTATTAGGATCCGAATATCGAAAATTCGTCGAATACGAATCGTTTCGATTTTAACAAAGAACACTCATGTCAAATTTCATGTTCACTAAGGAGAGGATGCAGAAGAGATTTATGCACAAAAATATTTTAGTTCCAAATTTAGCCACCAGGTGCATTTGTGGCGCTAACTTAAGGATTTCACCTCTTTTCAACCTCTTACGAGTGGTTAATCAAAATCCCGGTAGCTTACTTTTTCCAAGTACAACCTAAGAAAGAATTCAGCCAAATTTCAGGTTCCTGGCTATTTGTGAAGTAGGAGAATTAGATATGAGTCAGTGAGGGCTTTCGCATTTATATAGAGATGACGCTTCTAGGATGAATAAATGAAGCAATTCCTAATTTCTAAAATTTATGAAATTTGGTAAAAAAGTTAGTTAGTTAGTTAGTGACTAATGAATTAATTTGGTAAATAGCTATTTTTGTAAGAACCAGACCATTTTACTTTGGTCACATTTCCTTGGCCTTCAGAAAGACCTCATTTGTCGAAACCTGATGACTAAATCGTATGGGAATCGTCAGAGAGCAACTGCATTGTAAATAAAGAATTCGAGTAGGAGTATCATTTGCTTCTTTACCACTAGCAATGCTTCATAAAGGACCTAGAGATGCATCCAGATGTAGAGGGATCTTATGAAATTCACAGAATTTAGCCATTTTAAAAGTATTTATGAGCAGTAATTGCAATGCTAACGTTTAGTCATTGTTTAATCCTATCATTGTAAATCATTGTAAAGAATATTAAGATGGAATGACTGGGTTCTGGCCACCACACACAGTTCTAATAAAATACATAAATAAGAATACAATAAATGCGAGAATGCCAACACCCCTAAATCCCGAATGGTTCCGTCCAACTCAAACGTCCGTTGTATCTAATTTCTTATTTTCGAATATGTTATTCATTTCTCCGCTTGAGAACGAAGTGTAGATCACTTCGAAAGCGCTCGCATTTATTGTATTCTTATTTATGTATTTTATTAGAACTGTGTGTGGTGGCCAGAACCCAGTCACTCCATGTTAACTTGAAACACACGTAAAACACCTTCCAGAATATTAAGATTAATGTGTTTAATTTTAAAATTAAAAAAAAGCAAATGGAAATATAAAAGAAAACTTCTTTAATGCTTACAATGAATTTAAAAGCTTCCTAAACTAGTGAGACGGAATTTAGAAACGAATGTATGAAGTAAAAACTCTCTAAGATTTTTTAAAAGTTAATTAAACTAATTCAATTTCTCACCTATTTTCAAAGAAGTCCCGATAAGTTTTTTTATAGAGCAAGGAGTTTAACAGTGGTAATCTTAATATTCGGAGAAAACAAAAGATTTAATGTTTAATAAATAAATTTATTAAAAAATAACACAATCCTGATCTACATATTTACCAGTATTATGTAGACAATTAGGTTTTGGGCTTTTTTTGCACTTCCTATTATATAATGAAAGCTGAACAGTCAAATAACTGTAGACATTATTTTCATTAATATTTTTAATTGCTTTTATTGTTAACTAGCCGGCTATCGTCGCTTCGCTCCGGAAGCCTTGCATTAGTTATTCGAAAGACCAAATTAAATCAAATAAAGTAAAAGCTGAAACGCAGAACTGAAACTAAATTAAAGTTTAAATATTAAGATGAGGTACAATTTTGAAATCCAACGTATTAATTAACCGTATCGTATCTTTACACAGATCTGTGGCGCGATTTAAAACGGCAAGGGCGCCATCTATCGCCAATTTGGGGAATGTTTTAAATGTACTCATTGACAACTGCGCTAGCGCCATCTTTGGATAGTTTTGGAAAGCTTTTGGGAAGCTTTTCATTCATCTCACGCGAACTACTTGATCGACCGGGATGAAAGTAGTCTACAGTATACTCTGTGTCCTAGACTATCTGTATGCAAAATTTCATTCCAATCCGTTGCGCCGTTGAGGCGTGAAAGAATGACAAACAAACAAACAAACTTATAGATTTTCGCTTTACTATTAGTAGTTCGGATACTAACTAATGTATTACTAATGTATTAAATTAAAATTTCCAGAAACAAAACCATTTCAGCAGGTGAAAAATACTGATAATGATATACACCTATATTTCGTGTACCACTTTGAAATTGTTTAAAGTTGTAGTTTTTTTGTAAACAATACATTAATAAATAAATAAGTAAATAAACTAGAAAGCAAGTAAATAAGTAAAGAAAGAAAGAAAGAAATAATTTTGTATCGTAATAATAAGTTACCAGCTCTTGTTGAGTGTAAATTATTATTTTTATTCGTCAAGATTTTTCAGAATATAAAACACTAATGTTTTGAAGCCTTCACATGATCTCTGTATAAACTCTTAAGAGACCCAGTAAAGTTGTTTCTAAATTTGGCTGTAGATTCGTGACTTTACAGAATTTCGTTGCTGTCTGTCTTGATACTCTTTCTTCACCAGTTTGTTGACATTTCTTAAAAGAAATGATATCTTACTAAGATGCTTTACTTTCTCTATGATCTCCACTCATATGGAACATTACCAACGTTTTGTAGTTTCAGAACAAAATAGAAGATGGCAATAAACTTACTTCTTGATTGACAACTACAATTATAGAAGCATTAGTTTCTATAATTTATTTTTCGCGTTTTTTTTCTGGCTCATTAAATTAATTGGATGAAATTTGTAAAAAATATAAGGAAGTGCTCAATATACATAATGTATTTTGATACAACGATAAATATGATTTTACATAAATACATAAATGCATTTTGATAAAACGAAAAACACAGTAATGTTTTTGCAGAAAGTATTCGACAATTACTGTTTTTTTGTGAATAATCTGTGTCATAAATGTAAAGGTATGACTTTTCTGAATAGATCGATATGCAAATAGAAAGTATATATGAAAATACTTATGTATTTTACAAAATCTTAAGAATAATAAAAAAAAGCCTGTTTTGATGTTGCCAGATTGAGAAAGTTATGACATTTTAAATTCACTTAACTTCTCTAAAAGTATTTAAGAAGAGCACTCTGTAACTAATTTCTAAATCTGCTTCGTTACGAGATTACAGATTTATAGTAAAAATAGTTAATACAAATGAAAATTTTAAAATTAACAACAGTTAAGAATTTATTAGAAAAGCAGTTTTCATAATGAACTTTTAATTCTACCAACTTTTAATTACATACAAAAGTTTTCCGTTGTAGATGTTCATTGCACTCATGAAGTGCAGACATTTAACACTGGTTTCCAGGCATAATTTACCCATTCGCAAACAGACGGACTTAGAACCTCAAGGGAAAAGTGGGAGAATGACCAAAGCTGTAGGTCTTGCCAAGAGGCTAGTAAATTAGCCACAGTATCTCCAGATTTAAAGAAAACCAAATTTAAACTAAAATTTTCATTTTACATTACTTTATTTTATTTTGTTTTGTGTTATTTTTATTAATGATTGTAGAAAGAAATTTAAGATTTTTTACTTTCCCTTTTTTTTTTTTAATTTGTTGTCTTCTTTTTCACAGTCTTATTTTGTAAGTAAATAAATAGATGTCGCGTCAATTTTCAAGTAAAAGAGATATTTCGATTTAATGAGCTGTACTGATGAAAAACTTGATTTGCAGAAGACAGATGATCTAAACAGTGAGGAATTGCCATTTTGAAACAACAACAATTGTCGATCAAAAACTTTTTCCACATTATTTTTTTTTTTGAGCAGATTGATTTTAAAAATAAAAGCTTGTCTGTTTATAATGTAAAAGTCAACTGGTATATTATTAAAACGATTTGCTGTGTTAAAAATGGAATAACTCATCAACATACAAAGGGCTGTGTCCAACTTTTCGATGTCTGAGAAAATCTCATTCTTACTCAGTCCAAAAAACAAGACTTTGTTTTTTGTTTTTTATTGTTTAGTGGCAGTATAAATGATCTTTCTTTGGAAATCTAATATTGAACATTGATAAAAAATAAAGAGATCTAAATTAAGAAAAATAATTATTTGAATGCTAATTATTAAGGAACAATAAAAATGTTCTCGATGTTTCAATAGAATCAACGTTTGTGTGATGGGCAACTGAATGAAGCCAAACATGGAATCTAATTTCTTCTACAGGAAAATCATGAATTTTTTTATTGAGAATTTTCAAAAATTGATTACTATGCACAAACCAATTTATATCAGCATCGCACAATCGTATTACTGTACATACCATCTACATTATATATGATGAATATCCTTGATTATGAGAACCAAGCTATATGTTATGCAATGTTATCGAAAAGGTCAAAACAGAGATTAGATTTAATTTATTTATATTTATATTTCTAATAATGCTGAATATTATATATTAACATTTATATATTCAGTTATATTCAATGTAATAATGATAATAGCGATAATCTAATTTGAGATCTATTCAGAAGGGTAACGAATCTATTCAATCTATCATTATAGGTCAGGAATTCCATTGTTATACCATTAAATGATCATCGAAACAAATTAAGACTTAAGTTTCAATAAATAAAAGCAAAACTCAATAAATAAGTAAATAAGAAACTTAATTATTTAAACGGTGAATTTGTCCTGACTTTTTATCTGATAACAATGGTCTATTAATTTATTTATTTTTTTTGGAGGGGGAGAGGTGGGGCGGGAATGTTGTTGACGGTCAATGTTATTGGAAGATGTTTGTTTGTTTGTTTGTTTACCATCAACATCCAAATGCAACAGACGATCTCCTCCAACTAAATCTGCAAGTGATTTCAGCGACCGATTCCGTTTGAAATCAGAAACTCTACAAGCTTAATGATAGTTAAAGAGCATTAAATCAATAATTCGTTATTTGCTATAGAAGAATCAGGAAGCTAATTGAATTTCGAATTGTTTGTTAGATGTTAATAAATGGTGCCTTGGCTAATTTGCTGATCATAAACTGATATTTTCTCAATATATCAACACGATAAACAAATAGACGAAAATCAAATACAGTGGAACCTCTATATTCGTCATTAATCCGTTCCTGAGGGCCTGATGAATATGGAATCTGACGAATATAGAAACAATTTTTCACATAAGAAATAACTTAAATTTAATTAATCCGTTCCCAGCCCCAAAAAATGGTAAATAAATGAATAAAACTTTTGTCAAAACTTTACCTTTATTGTACTGAGTAGAGATGATGATAGAAGCGGAAGAGGAGGAAAGTTATTATTGTTTAGAAGGAGAGTCACCATCCATTAAAACACCTGATGGTGACCAGGTAACTCCAATTCTGGTGATGGGTTTCATTTTGCCGATGATTCAGTAGCACTCGATTTAACAAATAACTTGTCCAATGTTGCCAGTTTCTGTCTGTTTTTTAAAACCTTCCTGAAGTTAATCACATTATCATTGAATGCATTTATGTTTCGGTTGACTATGGCAACATTTGGATGCCACTTTTCGACCAAATTCTGCGTTTTGGCCAGTTAGACAGCATATCCATAGCAGTAGGTATGGAGCCTTTACTTGACCCTTCCTCACCGGACGAAATGTTCTCCATTGTTTCAGCTTCTTGTTTTATGAAGCTGCAGCAGTTCTTCTGTGGTAAGTTCCATTCCATGCACCTCCACCAATTCCTCTACATCCTCACTATCAACTCCAAAGCCGTGGATCTGCCTAGACACACAATTTCATCAACCACAGGTTGTGACGCAAAACCTTGAATGCCTTTTTCTGACACACATTCTGGCCGTAGTGACCTCCAGGCCGAATTCATTGTCTTGTAAGACACTTCTCCTCATGTCTTATCGATTGGCATATTCTCACACATTGGTGGATATTGAAATGATTTTTCCAAAATTCTCTCAGCGTAAGTTCTCTTCCGACGTCACTTCAAAACACCTTTGAAACAGAGCTTTTTTATAAAGTTTCCTAAAGCAGGCAATGACCTGCTGATCCATGGGCTGGATTAGAGGAATTGTTTTTGGTAGATATTTAATATGAATCAAGCTGTGTTCCTCCATCAAAACATCTTCCAGACCAGCAGGATGAGCAGAAGCATTGTCCAAAACCAAGAGGACCTTTATAGGCAAATTATGACTTTCTAAGTGTTCACACTTGAGCAAACACATCGTCAATCTACTCCAGGAAAAACTGTCTTGTAACCCAAACTTTATTGTTAGCCCTCCACATCGTATTTAACTTAAATTCTTCTTCTTCTTAAAAACTCTCGGGTTTTCTGAGTGGTAAAACAGTATTAGTTTGATTTTGCAGTCACCACTAGCGTTACCGCACAGCATGATTGTTAATCTGTCTTTCATTGGTTAGTGTCCAGACAATGCTTTTACTTTTCTTGTGATGTAGGTTCTTCTAGGATTTTTTTTCCAGAATAAGTCCGTCTCATCACAATTAAAAAACTTGTTGAGGGATAAATCCATGAATTAGTATAAATTTTATACTAATATATAATGCTGAAGAGTTTGTATGTTCGAATGCGCTAATTTCAGGAACTACCAGTCCGATTTGAATTTTTTTTTTGCGTTAGATAGCCCGTTTATTGAGAAAGGTTATAGGTTATATAACATCACGCTTCGACCAATAGGAGCGGAGTAGTAAACATAAACGTCAACCAACGGGTGTGGCGGCGGCGACGGGCCGGCTTCGCCGTACATCGAGAACCGAACATTACCGAGAAGGGCCGATTTAACGCGGGTTAAACCGCGGGGCACATCTTGCTTATATATATATATATATATATATATATATATATATATATACTTTCTGAAATCCTCAACAAACTGTTAGCACCTTCTGTATTCGAGCTCGAAACCTCTCCATGCCTAATCACACTGTGAATGCCCGTTCGTCTTTTAAATTTTTCGAACCAGCCCCTGCTTGCCATAAAATCACCACTCTTTTGCTGCAGGTCGTCATATAACTTCTTTGCTTTTTCACAGATAATAGATTCTGAAATACTATCACCAGTCATTTGCTTCTCAGTAATCCACAACAATAAGAGATTTTCAACATCTTCAATCCTTTGTGATCTTCTAGGAGCAAGAATTTTCACACCTTTTGCAACATCAGCCGTCTTAATCGCTTCCTTATTGTTTTATTAAGCTACCTGTGATAGTTCTCGGCATATTAAATTCTCTAGCTATCTTGAAAACACTGTCGACTTTCAAATTTAGAAATAATTTCTTGTTTTAATTCATTGTTGAAATCACATAATTTCAATAGAAATAATATCAGATTTTATTTTGTCTTATAATCTTTTGGAGGGTGATTTTAAATCGTTTTCAATAAATTCTCACAGCTTTCCTTTTTGTTGTTTATCTTCACTACTCTTTGTTGGAGCCATGGTCACTTTTTTTTTACAAAAATAATTCCCAAGAATTGGGAAAATAATCAAAACTTCTATGAGAAATGAGCGGGAGATGCACACTCGACGACCGCACAAGGCTGACTGAGTTGGCTAGCTATTCCGCTACCATTGCAGCGCCAGTGACGAATATGGAAAAATTTAACAAATATGGAAACATTTTTTTGTCATCAAAACATGACGAATATCGAATCTGACGAATTTATAGGGCGGACGAATGTAGATGTTTCGCTGTACATGTTTTTGATTCAAAATCAAAAAAGAAAAATCTTCAGCAGAAAGAAAGAAAAATATTTCAGATTCTCGCTATTTAAACAGTGAAGAGATTCTAGAATTCAATAAAATTAAAAAAAAAAAATTCTTACAGATTCTAGAATGTTTGTTAGAATACAATTTTTGGTGCTACAATAGCGTGCACCAAACGCGTCAATCAATGATGTGATACTAAGTGTATATCATTACTATTATGTCATTATTCAACATGCCTATATGTTTTGTTTATTTGATGACAAATAGATCCTGCAGTGTAAATGTTCCGGTAGATCGCACGCTATAGTGGCACCCAATTCTTTTTGCAAGGGAAACACTCCTTATCTCATGGGACAATAAGTGAACTACTCACTTATTCTCATATTTAAGATATTTCTATAGGAAACAAGTCTCAATAATGTTTTAAAGCCTTCAACTCTTAAAAACTCTGGAGAGACATTGCTTTCTAAATTTGGCTGTAGATTCGTGACTTTAAAGAAGTTGGTTGCTTTCTGTCTTGATACTCTTTCTTCACCAGTTTGTTGACATTTCTTAAAAGAAATGATGTCTTACCAAGATGCTGTACTTCACTGAGATATCCACTTCTGAACAGTCTTTTAAGGGCTTGTTCGAAACGAGATCACAGTGTACAGTTGAACCATTCGAGGAAGGCAGTCCCCTCAGGCGTTGGGACTGAGAACTGGAAAAAATAGGGAAGTAAGGGTATAAGGTAAGTGGGGGTAGGGAGGTAAGATTACAACAGTGTTTTCAGAGATTCACCTCGTTATTATCGGCTTTAAGTAAATATATTTCTGGAGAGCTGAATTCTCAAAATACTAAAAAAAGGATCACATAAGGCCTGTTTTTAATTACGTAACAATACCCTGATATCCTTTCACCCCTATTTTTTCAAGTTCTCAGTCCCAACGCCTGAGGGGACTGCCTTCCTCAAATGGTTCAACTGTACTTTCTTGGATTTTTAACCAAACGAAATCTTCAATAAATTACTTCACAAAATATTTTGTTAATTTCATTTACTTCATAAAAAGATTGCTTTAATATCATACTCTAAATTTCCAGTTCATTAAATTAGCATCTTTATTTATTATTTCTGTGAATTATGTGCCTTATTGAAATAGATAAATAGAATGATTACTACTTTATTCATGTAGATGTTAATAAATAAATTGAGTAAACTTGAAATCTTCTAATGTCAAACTATTAACAAATTCATAATGTTACAAATTCATAATGTTTAAGTTTTAAACGTATGATTTAAGGTGAGATATTTAGAATACAATTCAAGAATCTACAATAAGGAAGAAATTTTCAGGAAAGAAGTAAGGACTGATATTTGAAGAAAAAGACATATGAAAGAGCAACATATCTTCGAGCTTTCGAAGTTGAGAGGACGAGAGGTACGAAATTTATTAAGTGCAAGTTATGAAAAGTGATTACGTATGCGAAGGTTAAAATTTTATTTTTGAAGATTTCTAAATAGACATAAAATAAAAAAGACAATTAAAATATTAAGAAGGACAATTATAAAATTTAAAAATGAAGTTTGGAAATTATAAAATTTAAAAATGAAGTTTGGAAATTATAAAATTTAAAAATAAAAATAAGAAATAAAAATTTGGTTTTGTAAGTAAACCTAATGAGTGAACGTGGTTAATATCACGTTTCATTTTGTTGTATTTGTTTAACTTTTTCACGTTCATTAGCATTCTTGTCTTGTTTTTTATTTCAATGATGTTAGGGTAAGGGAGCGATGTTCTCCCTCCTAAAAATGTTTGTAGCAGTCCTGAAGAAGTCTTTGGAATGTAGAATAAAGACGAAATATTGATGTCAGTTGATGTAGTAGCTTGTAACATTATGAGTAAACTTGAGTTTTATTGCTAGTTGCTAATCCAGCATTTTATTAAATACTAATATTACTTATTCGCAGGGCCGCCCAGCGGGGAGGGGGGGGGGGCAAAAGGGGCAGATTGTCCCGGGGCCACATCATGCCCGGATTTCCGCCTAGGCCCAGAAGTTGTTGGTTGTTAAAATAGGATTGTCCTTTTTTTTTTTTGGTTGTTGAATTGGAGATCCCGTTTTTTTTTCGTTGTTAAAATAGGATTGTGGTGTTTTTTTGGGTTGTAGATTTTCGGGATAGGGGGGGGGGGCGCAAATATCAAGTACCTAGGGTGTTTAAGTCCGGGGCTGGGCCACATCTAAAGCTATATCAATAGGGGGGGGGGGGCACAAATCCAAACGTTGCCCCGGGGCCACCAAAAGTCTCTGGGCGGCTCTGCTTATTCGCTTACAAAATATTAACGTTCTCAAAATCATGACTCTAGTATTAATGCATAGAGTGTCATTTTAATGTATTTACACATTTAAGGTGATGTTTTAAATGTGTATATGGAACTATTAAAGAGTTAACCTAAAATAATTAAAGATTTACTTTTTTCTTATTTCCCGGATCTCATCAAAATTTGATGTCTAAAAGCAAGCAAAGATTAAGAAATTTTGGTTTCACTGACAAGCACTGTATTGGTAAAAATAAGGCGTTAATTCTATCCATGTAGAGATTGGATTATTTCATTTCTAAACCACTCAGTAGCAGAAGATCAGTAGCAGACAGGGCAGCGTAACAAGCAATGAAATGTGATGGTGTTAATGGTAAAAAGAATGCCCCAGTTGGGCTAAGGAATAGTAAAAATCATTTCTGTGTAATTCCAGTTAATTACATTCAGTACAGATCAAAATGGGGCTAGATTGTTTCATGAAAGCAGAAGCCCAACAAAAATATTGAAGCGCTTGTCATGCGTATTACTTCTGCTAACTTCGACTTTCATAACTTTTAGCATATCTTATGTTTTATTTTTATCTAATTAACTTAATTAATCTAATCAACTGTCTAATGACACTAAAAAGACCGTATTATTTATTTTTTAATGAGTAAAGTATTATTATTAAATTTAAATTGATATCTTTAGGTAGAGGTAAAAATATCCATCTTATCTGATAGCAGTGACCAACCTGTACTTTCATTTAAGGAGAAAGGGGTAACCACATACAGTAAATATAAATTACAAGAAGACGATGTCCGGCTATTTAGGTTATATTGTACAATTAAATTGTAGGTCAAATGGTAAGGCATTTATCTGTGTGCTGGAGGAGCCGAGCCAATTTCCGGCCGTAGTGGGAAGTTTTGTTTGATTCTTTCCCCTCGAGACAGGTCGACCTAGCCGTCTGTCAAATGAAGACCATTCTTTTTCCAGGGAGATGCAGGATTAGATTAGGAGATTGGGCTCACTACCGACCTCAACTTAGTGTCTTCCATTAGGAAATTCTGGAAGCCTTATCACTATTGCTATTGAATGTCACTGAATCTTATTCTACCATCCGCTTCCTAGTTGAGTATTGAATCTTCTTTGGTGTTTTGTTTTGTGTGTATTTTTTTTTTTACATTTAGATCTTTTCTTCATTGTTCTATATTTGTTTGTTAATTCTCTGAGCAAGAGATCTTAGGGTAGTTTCAATTTGATAGCGCTCCAAATACTTAATCAAACTTTCTTAATGTTAAATGTTTTCTTTACAATTCAAAATTTATCCTAAAAAAAAAACATGCAAAAGACTGATTGGGATTTAAATGAAAAGTACAGTTTCTTAGAGAATCTATTTGCAGAGGAACGAATTTTTCTCTGTGTATCCGAAACTTATTAGCTATTTTCAGAGCACATGAAACTGAGTTCTTTCATCTGCCTCATGTGAAAGATGTTAAAACTTAAGGAAATGGCTCTGTGAGACGAAATGGCCATTTTTGGTCGACATGGTGGACTGACTCATCCAAGCACCTATTGAGGCAACCCACTCATTCTTTATCCCCCCATTCGGCAAAACGCCAAGTGGATTCGTCCGAGAAGGAACGCAACCAGGAAAGATCGGTTTCATCAATAGGTCGGGAAGATGTAGATTTTAAGAGATTTGATTACTATTTGGGAAATTATTTTAAACTCAGACTTCAGTTTCGAATTGTAATTTGTAAAGATAATTTTGTCTAATCTGCTTCTGAACTTGGAAAAGGAAAAAAAAAAAAAATCAGACTAGTCAGAATACTAAGAATAATGAATAAAATCTTTGAGAAGAATAAAATTATTAGATTCTAATGAAGCAAATAAATATCAAATTTTTTTAAATAATAAATGAGTATAAATAAAATTACAAAAGTAATTGAAATTATTAGGGAATTATAATGTAGAAAATTATTTATGCACAAAAATATACTCAAGCTCTTTCTGTATATTTTCGCGATTTGCCACATTTTGAGTTAGTTTATTAAAAAGTATGGCTGATAGAACATACATATATATAAATATAAAAATCACGAAAAGCGTTATACTGTGAGCAAATATTCCGTTAAAGTAAATTATATAAAAAATGTAAAATAGTTGTAAAATAGTTAAGACTTTTATTTTCATCTAATAATAATTTAAATAGTAATCCAATAATAATGTAATAGTCAGATTACTATTTAATTTATATAGACTTAATAATCTGTTACAAATTTTACAAGTTCATTTGTCTCGATAAGAATAACCAGAAATCTTCAAAGATGACATAAAAGTTTATTGTAATGAAAAATCAAAAAAAAATAAACAAACAAAAAATTAGAGCTATGGTTCTACTGTATTACAGCAATAATTGTGCAACTATTCCAACTGAGTAATTCAGAAATTACAAAATCAGGTATTAATTAATAATCATCTTTTAAATGTATGGAAAAAAGGAACTAGAACTTTGTTCCAGAGATAACAATTCTGTATCAGATCGACCTCCATTGTAACCCATCAATTGTAACACTTGGGAGCCTGTAATATGAGTCTGCACGTCTCCTGTAAGCCTGTACGTCTTTAAAAAGGGTTTAAATATGATGCTTTACTGTGCAAAGGATTCAACGATCGAAAAAAATAAGTTAAAGTAATATCACTATATTGATCTAATAATTAGATATTACTATGATAAAAATATGATCCGAATTTGTGCTTTCCATTTTTTTCATTTATGTGCACCAATTAGCATTTTAGCTTTTTTGAATTTCATCAAATCATCTTTCCAAAAAAAAGTAAGGCAGAAAAAATCAAAAGAAATTGAAAAGGCATCCGGGTTTCAGACACTAAGTTTTTTTTCGAAATTATGAAAAAATTCCGTGTTGTTTTATGTATTTACTTGTTTATTTTACTTCTCAGTCAATAAGTAGCCCTGGAAATTAATATCAATTAATTATGCATTTTAAGGGCGTTCTTCGCTATAAATTTCTCAATAACTGAACTATGTGATGGCGTCCTATCGAATGATTTCGAATTCATCAGATGTCACAAACAAACCATTTCAGTTGTTCAGTTTTAACTACATACATACGCTACGTTAGACCTATACTAATTCTATATTACTTTACTATCATAAGTTTGTTAAATTGTAAGAGTCTTTTTTACAAATTTTAAAGGTTTTACTTGGAATTTGAGATAAGATTACAACAATTTTTTATTTATTTATTTATTTATTTATTTATTTATTTATTTATTATTATTTTTTATTTTCATCTATAGGTTGAGAAGAAATTAATTTCATGCTTTGAAATTCGTTTTTAATGTTTCACAAATGTAAACTGAAAAGATTTTTCATTTTCTTTTTATTTACCAATTTCTTTTTTCTTTGTATTCAAACTGAATTTTGAGCTAATGTAGAATGGGGAATTATAGATAAGGCCATTTTCATTAACAAAAACTGGATGCAGACTTGCAAATTTTATTTCGTTCTGACATAAAAAAATGGAAGGTTTCTGTGAGTAGGTGGAATATATTTATTATATTCCAAAAGTCTTCGAAGATGTTAGAAGCAATGGCTGTGCAAAAGGATATGTAACTTAGTGGAATGGTCGTTTTACGAGAGTTGCGAGTGATGCCTATAATCCAGCGGCTATGTTTGGAAGCTCCTAATCATGGCTATAGCACAGCTTCCATGTCAGTGAGTGTTGACTTTGTTGTTTCTCATTTCATCCAGCTCCGCATTTTTTTTATATGTTGACAACAGGTAATCTTGTAAATTGCGTAGGAGACATAAACCCTCAGTTCAACCAAACAAGCAGAAGGATGAAACAAAAGACAAATATTGTTTTGATCTTATTTATTCTTTTTCTTGAGAAGCTTCAAAAAAATGTTATTAGCTTCAAATTAATTGAGTTAAAGCTATTTCTCTAATTTTGTAATAAATCAAATATCACAATGATCGTCTCCAAACAATCTTCAAAAAAAAAAAAAAAGAAAGAAAGAACTTTTAATTCTTTCAGTTAATTCTTTATTCTTTCAGTTTGAATTATAGTAAAATGAAATTAAACATATTAGAACTTCCTATGAAACCGTTTGAATAGTCGTAGGAATTCTCCCTAACAAATATTATCTAGAGTTTCAGGACCATTTAGCTCCTACAACTCTATCCAGTGGCTTACTGAGTTTATGAGTGCGTGGGGCAAGTGATCAAAATGCTATCACAAAGATAAAAAACAAAACAAAACAAAAAAAACAGTAGGACCTCAATTTGCCGCCCTCTTCCAAGTGCTAAGTTTACTACTTATAAGCACTTTACTATAAGCACTTTTTCTTCAAAAATAAACAAAATGCTTGCACCCAAATTCTTATCTAAAAGTAATTTATAAAAATGGGAATAACTTTTCATAAAAAAACAAAGCCAATGCTAATTTTTTTCTAAAAATACAGACATAGGAAATTATTAGTCCAATTCGAGCAAAAGATATATTTGCTAAAAAACGTGCTGATTACAAATTAAAAATTGCCTACCTTATATAAGCACGAGTAATGTTGGTTTAAAAAACAACAAGGTAAAATACAAAAAAAAAAACGAATCTAGTACTGGAGGATGATTTTAAAGTTTTTTAAGTTTTAAAGTTTTAATTAACACTTGAAAATGGACCTTAGATAGCAGAAGGTCGGAAATTTGTGTATTTTAGCTTGTTGTTTTTTAAACCAACATTACTCGTGCTTATATAAGGTAGGCAATTTTTAATCAAAAGCTATATGTTATTAAGTAAAAATATTTTATCGTATCAGCAAAACAGTTGCATTTCCTACAACGTAGACTCTTGCCAACTGAAATTAGCAAACATTACTTAGCAAAGATGCATCGCAAAACAGTGTGTTTAATGCTGTGTATAAAAGTTAGCAATGTGTAATATATATTTGGCTTTATTTATCTTCAAAGAACATTTCGATCAAAACCTATAATAATATTGGCAATTGGTTTTTCTAATCATAGCTTCATCGTTCATTGATATGCATTTAATACCTTTCCTAAACCAGATATTCATTTCGATGTTGAATCGGATATCTGTTGAGGCTTTCATTACCGTTATCTGGTTGTAAAATCATAAATGAATTAAATCACGGAGTTAAAAGAAGGAAATTAAAATACAATTTACGAAGCATTGACTGTCGTTATAAAAGAAATCTGCTAAGTTGACTTGAAGTTACATAAAATGAATAAAAAGTTTTAATTAGGATTTTTTTATTGATTTTTTTTTGTATTAAGTAAGAAGCTAGAATTATTAAGATAGAATATAATCTCAATATAAGTAGATTTTTTGTATTGTATATTATTAAGAAAAAAAATATAAAATTTAAGAATTCGGCGAAGTAATTATTCGCCTATTTATCAAAAACGGGTTTCTTGAGTTTAGGTAAGAAATCTGACCTTTTCAATAAGATTTTAAGTCTTACGTACTTGTGGCTTTGAATTGGAGTAATACTTTTTTATACTTCAGATTCTAATTTTAGATAGAATCTAAAATTAGAATTAGGACGTGGACAATTCAGAGTTAAAACACGTTCTTAGAAATTATTTTGTTGTTGCATTTTTAAAAAAAAAATAAAATCGCAAACTTATCTATTTATTTGGGATCGATAAATAGTCTATCCTTTCAAACATCTTCTCTCGTTGATGGGAGTAAGAGCAAATGTTTAAATTATGTCAGATCGGGTCATCTTTGCTTTGACTGAACAGCTGATTCTTTTTCATTTTAAGAAATTTTGCTATATTAAAGAAAAAAACTATATATAAGACCAGATTCTTTGTAACAAAATTAAAAAATCAAATGAACAAAAATCAAATATTAGAAGTAAATATTAGAAATTAAGTTTAAAAAAAAATTCATATCTTACATATTTAAATAAACGTTTTCAACTAGGATAAATAAACTGGGAGAAAATTAAATCATAAAAAAACGAATTACTTGAATATTTGATATGTTAATCGTAATTGATTCTATTTTTATTATTCAAGACATTAGGTCTCGAAATACTAAAAGAAAAAATAAACTTTTTGTCCTTTTCTTCAACTAGCATCAAACCAATAATACAAATCTCGAGAACGAATCGAACTGAGACATTTTTATGAAGTTGTTGACCATTTCATGGTCAATAGCTTTCATAATTTTGAAATATCTCTTGGAATAACAATCAGATAACTTTAAAAAATACCCATTATCATTTGACATTGATTTAAATTTGCTAATATTTTCAGTAGTGGATTATTACGCTCTTCCACAAAGAAAGCTTACTCGATAACTAATCTACCATGTTTGGTATTTTTCTTTGACAGTTTCTAGTAAACTAAAATTTCACTTATAAAAGTAAGTTACAAGTTATTAAAAAATATTTTTTTAAATAAGATTTGGTAAATTTTAACATTTCAGTAATGGTTACATCGTATGTTTTTAAATTCCACCAATCTTTGAGGGAGTTATTCTACAGACGGGTTGTACAATTCACAAGAAATCATCACCCACAAAACAAGGAATTAAAAAAAAAAAAAATGCAAATAAAGAATATTAGAAATCCTCAATCGCAACCTGATTCGAACTTTAGTGAAGCACATTTTCAAAACAGAATGTTTTACAACTGGTTTACAAGTGAATAAATTAAACAAAAGCACCATCTCATCGATTTCTCTAACTGAACACCGGTTAAAATGAAGTACTTTTGAAATTGGTATTGTAACGGGTGAAACTTCAACGTTTCTGGGAATTCAACTCGTCAAAAAAAATCGGCTTTATTTGAAAGGAAAAGAAGAAAAAAGCTTTTGGCGGGTTGCCCCTGTTCGCTCTCTATTTGAAGTTCAGATTCAAAGCTGGAGGTGGCGTGTCCATCGACGAGTGAAATCTTCAATTGCAGAAAGTCTGCAGCAGGAGACGATTCACTCTTACTAGGACTTTGAACTAAGATTGCTTTCATAAAATGACTAAAGATGTCGCCACCATCTGTGGCACTATAGCTCCCATTGCTGAATATTCATTCCTTTTCGACTGGGAACCATCTTATTACGGCCATGTCAGAAGGAAACGATACTTTGTCAATCTTTATGGAGCGTCTATCCATTTCAGCACATAAGACGAAAATAGATCGAAGACAACTTTTTTTTTCTTTTTGTCAGAGAACCTCCGTAATAAGAGCACTTAAATGAATCTGCGGTAAATAAATAAAAAGTAGATTAATATCTAAAATTAACGAAATTGATTAATATATTGCTTTTAGTACATTATATTTATAGTGCTTTCCCGTTATTACATTTTTTCTTCTTCTTTTCTTTGTATACATTTTCAAAATTAACAAAAATCTTAAAAAAGAGTAAAAAAGAAGCAATTGTGTTTTAGCAATGCTTCTTGAAACAGATTATGAACAGATTGATTACGACAAAACTAGAGAGTTTTTGTTCTTGTCAATTAATATTTAATAGGTTAATATTGATTTTTATTTTATTTAAACCATTGTAATAAAAATTTTATATTTCAATAAGTAATAATATAACATTACTTTTGAAACATCTCTGTCAACTACAATCTTAAGATAACACTTTAATAATTAATTTATTTATTTAACATTTGTCGTAGTTTTCCAGAAATAAATAAACCACTAATTTTTAAAAAATAATAGTCAAAAGAAAAGTCAATGTTATCAGATGTTATAAAAAGATAAATAAATCTTATAGTAAAACAATATTCAAAATCCTTCTTATACCATTCAGATTTGTTAATCAACAATTGATTGCCACTGTTTTATTTATTAAATTATGCACGATTGCGAAATATTTTACAAATTTGATTATACAGAGAAAAAAAAACAAATTTGATTATACAGAAGAAAAAAAATTTGATTATATAGAAAAAAAAACAAATTTGAATTTTTAATAATAACTTGATATTCGAACCCTCAGTATTCAATTTTCCGAATTTCTTCTGTCTGTTTGTCTAGTAAAAAAAAAATAACTGGACCATTTTTTAAATACCCATTATGCCCTTCAATTCTGGTACATAGGAAAAAGAGAAATTTACACAGAAATTTACTTTAATAAATTTACTAATTTTTTTTAATAAAATTTTGGAAGTATTCCAACTATATATAATAATTATAAATACAAATTTATTTCTCAAAATGTCCACTCCTCGCCTTAATAAAGGCCTCCAACCTTGACTTCCAGTCCTCGATAGCACTACGCACCGTGTCCATGGACATCTGCTTCCATTCTCGGCACAAGGATCTTTTGAGCTGGGGTTTAGAGCAAGCAGTCAGCTCCAACTTCGATCATAAGGAGTTTAGATCTGGTGATGCAAACGGCCACTCGGAGCTTGACATGAAACCAGAAATTTTGTCTGTCAACCAAGCTTGAGTGTTTTTGCTTTGTGGGCTGGAACAGACTCCTCCTGAAGTGTCCTTGGGTATCCATTAAACAGAGAATATTGAGCGGCTTAACAATTGGTTTCAGAATCTCATTTAGATAAACTTTTGCCGAAACTTTGATACCTTGGGTAACGAAATGGAGTTCAGATTTGCTTAACCAGATGACTCCTACCCTCAGAAAATCACATAACCTGGATTATGGGCTCTAAGAGATTTCCACTTTCTTCGTGGGATATCTGTAACAGATTTGGCATACACACGATTACTATAATCTTACCTCTTCTCCCGCCATCCCTCAAAAAAAAAAAAAAAAAGAAAAAAAATTACTGGTTACTACACGCTCACCTAAAATAACTGGATCAATTTTCTAGATACTTAATAAGATCTTTACTTTGAAGCCTAATTGCTCAGTTGATTCGTTCCTGACTATATCAAGAGTAGTTATATCACTGTATTAAGACAATAAGTTTTACTAAACCAAAACAAAAATGATTGCTGTAATCTCTATAGAGTCAAATATATTTCCCTGTCTTTGTTACGTATAATTTTCTGTTGTGAGCCCATCACTACCATGCATAAATAGAAATCTTAGGGAAATAGCTTGCACTTTAAGACTTTGCACTTTTTAATACTTTTTATGCATTAAAATTAATGAGAGTTATACGAGAAACGGAATGTTTCATTCGATTACTGAAAATATTTCTGTATCTGTCCTTCTATTCACTCAATCTGGAATGATGTAAAGAATTTCTCTATAATATTATGTTTATCCAGTCAATCAGTTGTTTTCATTTTCATTTTGGTGTTTCTCCATTCGGTCGTTAATCTCTATATCTATAATGTATCAGAAGAATAAAATGCAATAGAAATAAACTAAAGATCTTTTTGTTTTCACTGGAAATATTTTTTTTTCGAAATAAAAAATTAGTTTTTGAAATAATCTATCGTTCGACCTTCTCTCGTAAATCTGCCACGGTTTATCTGAACAGAATGACAAAGAATTAGATGGTGAATTGCATTTGGACTCTGAAAGAAAAAGAAGATTCCAGTAAAACAGTTTTTATTTCCTTGCACCATCTGTCTTAGTATCTATTCTTTTTCTTTTCTACTTCTAATCCTAAGAATAAAATATGCTATCGGTAAATTCGTTTTGTTCTGGATGCGTTATTGTTCTACTTTATTTTCTTCGACCATCTGCCTGTCTATCTGTTTATTATCTATCTACGTGTGAAAATGTGAAGAGATGTCGTAGACAAAGTTGCTAAAAAACCCTTTTTCTATCACTAGAAGACCAGAAGATAACATCCATTTTTCCTTGATAATTTATTTGTCTGTTTCTACGTCCTATGTATTCATGAGAAGATTATAGAGATATGTTAATAATTTTTATATCTCGATGAACAAAGAAAAAGAAACCTTATATGACATTTCCTTATTTTTCAAAAAAAAAAAAAAATCTTCTTCAGTAGACATGGAAATGAAAGATCGACATACTAAATTTGTTGGAATTCTAAATAAGCTGAAAATGAATGATTCCCTTCACTTTCCTGTGAAGGTTTCTTTCACTTAATGATTGAAGAGAGCCTAACGTATATGACTCAGGGTCTTCCATTGAAATAAGAATTTGATAGACAATTTTTCTTTCATATCATCACAATTTGAAGAGTGAATTGACTCATCTATAATAATTTACGAATTATTTTTCTTTGGCAGGCACATATTTTCTATTCCCACATAAAAAAAAGTTAGATCAATAATTCTTACAGCATTCCAATCATCTGAAAGATTCCTTTCTTCTTTTTTATTTATAGAATATCATTTTAGTGTAATGAAACCATTTATTGAATGCAATCTGTCTTCTTTACTTTTCAACTCAAATTTCTTCAAACTGAAGTATTATTTTCTTTTTCAAGTTTTCACTGGATTGAAGTTTCATTCATAAAATATTTTTAATTGATCTCAACCATAACAACAGAGCAAATGGTTTTTACTCATTGTATTTAGATAAAAATAAAGAGAATGATTTACTAATTTTTAGCTTTGATTAGTTTCAATTATTTACAAATCTGAAGTGAGAACTTTGTATTTTAATTTTTTTAGTGTGTGCTTGACAAGTGTTTCCGTCTTAATCAAACTACTGATTCTTGTTCAAGTGAATGCGTTATTCAAAGGATTATTTTGTAATTACTTATTTTCTTGTGAAAGATTTTCTTGGGAATGTGTATATAGTTCACTGAAGTTTTTAATACTAATAAATAGTCATTATGCTTTGTGTATCAAAGTTTAAATCGCCATTTTGACAAAAGAAAACATACAAGAATTGATTAAAAGAGATATATATATTTTTCTAGAATTCGAAATATCTGATGTGGTTTTCTTCAGATTTACTTCAACTATTTATTTATATCCAATATCGTTCTGTAATCTTCTTTGAAATCTAGTAAGATGTTGTTATGTTTCAAGTGCCTAATTGCAGATTATGATAATAAATAATTACGTCTCTATCTTATGTAGTTTTAATTGTTTTTTTTGTTGTTGTTGATTATTAATATTTTGACGAGAAAATAAAATATATAATGCATTAATCAACTTATGTAATTGGCTAAGTTCGTCTGTCTGTCTGTAACTCGATATAATTAAGCTAGTAAGATAGATCCAAGGTTATCAATGGTACCATTGAATCAAGGTTACTCAAATTGGATGAAATATTAGTTCATTTTGTCATTCCATGTTGTTTCCATGAAATTTTATCTTTGGGAACTGACCTAGACAACTGAAATTTTAACAAAACATACGTTCAAAACCAAATAATTTTGTTACCACTGCACCCATTTTAATTAAATTTGGCATACTTACTCAGTTTTTTTTGAAACTCAAAACCATTTTTGCCGTAGAAGCTTCGTTCACAAGTTAGCGCAGTATTTAAATTACAAAGGTGAGTTTTAAATGCCTTTCGGCATTATGAGTCAAAAATAATAATTATTCCATTCTTTATGTTTGGAGGTTCCACTCTTGCTCCCTCATTATTCCATTCTTACTTTAAGTAAAATTTATTTACAAGGACAAACTTTAGATATGGTTGGTATTTATTTACCAGAGCATGTTTTTAGTCATGTACAGTTATATGTTGCTATTTCTCGAGCATGTCATGCTTGCGACGTCAAAATCAAACTTCTTGACCGAATAGATCAAGAACATCTGATAAAAGGATCTGATGCTGTTTTTACAAAAATGTAGTTTAAAAGGAGATATTTACTTTATAGTTGATAGTTGATAATAAAATGATTTTTCAGATTTTTTTATGCCTGTCGTCCGACAGGCTTTGCTACTAGTTACTAATGTTTTATGAATAATAAAATAAAGGCATTGAAAAAATTCAATTCACTTTAATTAAAAAAAAAAAAGTTAAAAATATTTCCTTAAACTTTAAACTTATAGTGTCGTATTATTTGGGGTTTTTTAATTAATTTTTTTTTTTTTTTATAATTAAAAGAAACATCGCCTCTATTTTCTTAATTGTTGTCAGTTTCTGATTCAAATTTTAATGATATAAATGAGAATAAAAATAAAAGAACATTCCGTTTTATAATTATTTTTACTTTGTTTTTCAAATTAAATTGGGAATATCATGTATCATGTATTTCTACCTAAATTTTATTTTGTATGTCTTATTCGGAAATTATAACAAACGTTAAGCCACAATAAAGAAACTACAGTAATATAAGGAAAAAGAAGATGAAAAGACCACGAGCAGAAGGAACCAATCCACTAATTAAAGAACAGTCAATATGTCACTGGATTAAGTCGACAGTGGCTTAAATAAGTACAATGGGAACGGAAAAGAATGTGATTAAATGTACACCGAATATAGCGAAATTGTGAATTTTGGCCCAAAAACCAATTCTTCAGTTCTTGATGTGTAGCTTTTTATAATTTCTTCAGCAGTTGTCCAATTGAACGGTTTTCCTGACAATATCTATTTCTGGAATTCAAAATCAATATCCACTCTGCAAGTTAGGATGAAAGAATATTCCATTTCCTTCGAATTATTTCAATTAATTCCTTTATTATGATTTACATTTTCTTCTTTTGATACTATCAATATATGACATAAATAATTAGAATATTCTAGAACTCTGACCCATCTATATTTCTGTTTCAATTGCAGTACATAAAGGCAAACATCAGAATGGTACTCGTCTTCTTCTTTACATTAGTTAGTTACATTAGTAACATTTTATTTGCAAAATAACCTACTATTCTCCGGTAGAAAATGGAATTGGTGATTTATTTCTTTAAATGTACATAATAGACTATGAAAATTATATTTTGAATAAAATTCGTAGAATAAACTAAAGTTGACATCAAAATAATTTCTTCTCGATATAAATAAAATAGGCCAAATAATAATGATATTTCAGCAAACAGCATTAATCAGTTTTGATGATGCATTTATAAATTCTTCTGTCACCAAGATGTAGTCTACTTTGTTCCCGATCTAATGTTGTATTTCGATACAGAGATTTATTTTTCTCTGTTGTTTCTGTTTTTGTCGGGTACATCTGGATGATCCTTGGATGACTATACGGGAACCATAATAAATTCACAATTTATAAATCTTATCAATCTATGGAGAATCGCTGGATCTGAGAAACTTCCAGATCTTAATATAAAAAAAAAATTAAGTTATATTTACTTCAGTGAAACGATTTTGATTTTTTGATTTTGATTTTTAAGCAAGGTTTGACCAATCTTGTCTTATCAATAAATCTGAAATTCTTCGTCTCCATGCAGATATGTATTAATAATATTTTTATTTTATTTTTTTCATTTCATTATTTTGTTCTTCATTTTCTAAAAGGTTATATCCCAGTGTTTACATCTGATGTGTAAGTAAAATGATTACAGTAAAATAAAACAAAGAACGCACATGTAAAAATGTAATGTAATGTGATGTAAGTAAAATGATGTTCTACGGAAGTTATATAAATATTTTAAAAATACCTTCTTTTCTATATTTGTAATTTCTTAATATTATTGAATGTAATTAAAATAATTCCAGAAGAATCGAGGCCCGGAAAGGATTTTATATTTAAAATAACTTCCCGAATTGATACTATATCATTAAGTTCCTTTACAGTGCATAGCAGAACTTGCTTTATTGCAGACAACAGGCCTTCGAATGCAATTTCAAGTCGAAATAAGTAAAAGGTCTCTAAGCAGTCACTTCAACCCCCTAGATACAGAGTTTTTAGCCTGCTTTCCTTTGAACTGAGGCTCTTTTAATCAGTCAGTCTCGTATCTCTAAGTCCGAGTAGCCGTTTGTGCTTTCCATTAATGACTTTTGAGTCAATGAATAGAACTTCTTATAACTTGGCATGCCTATTTACGGACAAAAAACGATATTACTTTTGTATTTGAAAATTTTTTCGTGTGATTCCCCGTCAAGAGAACAAAAATTCCCCGTGTGATTCCCCGTCGTAAAGGAACAAAATTAGGAAAGCAATAGACGGAAATAACGAATTTCTAGCGTTACCAACTTGTGCTTATTAATCCTTTTTGTAAGCAATTAATGTGTACTTGCTTTGAATTATTAAAAGTAATTATATTTAGGCAACTTAAAAAAGTAATGCTAATTTAATTAATTTTCAGAAAAAAATCAAGATGCCTTTAAAAATTCAAAAATACATATTGACAGATATTATAAATTATAAATATGAGAAGACTTTTTCTTTGTTTTCATAACTTTAAAAAAAAGAAAAATTAAGAAAGAAGACTTTAATTTCTCTCAGAAACTTCCTGACAATTTTAAATTTAAATCAACGAATGCAAGTTCGCTAATGTTTTTTTTAAATCGTAATTTGAATATGCAAAAATCTGTATTATTATATTTATATATGATTTACTTCTTCACTGTAGTATTAATGAATACGATATCTTTCAAAAAGGTTGAGAGTAAAGGTAGTGACAAAACAAAAAAAAAAAAAAATAGGACTATAATTTAATTTAATCTTTGGAGACCAAAATACCGTGTGCCATAAATGTAAACGTAATAGATACGTTGTAATTTTCTTGCCTCTTCATAAACCTTAATACTTTTATTAAATCCTAAAACCAAGAATGTGAGACAGTGAAGTTAAAAAAATAAGAATTGTAACTGACTATGAAGAAACAAAAGAGCAATTAACAGACTTTCCAGTTCGCCGCTACCTAAGAAAGGCGCTCGAAGTTAACTTGTTACAAAGACACTGTTGTCACTCAACGAAACAGAGAGAAATTAACATATGAATAAACTGTACAAGGCAAATAAACTATAACGCAAACTTCTCTTTTTTGTACTTAAATAGTATAATATTGTATCTGGAATAATATAAAAAAAGTGAAAAATGTTAAAACTTCGAATCTAAGACTCGCTCCATTAGAGAATATAAATTCTTTATGTTGTCAGATCGAATTTCATAAATTGTCCGGCAGTTATCTCATTATCAATTCAAACATATGTCCGCCTGTTCGATTTTGATATGTAAAGTAGATGCTTGACTAAATAAGCACAATGTAACACTGTGTCTATTTAAATAGGAAATTATTTCATTAGAATATAGCATGAGGTGTTGTTTAATTAAATTGATGAGACCTGACTCAAAATATTAAGATTTTTCTCCCATATGGAATTAAGCCAATAATCGAAGAAATTAATGTCTATTCAATTTATTTTATATTTACGCAACTATTTAACTGATTCAAGCTGCAGCTGTACTTTTTTGTAACATGCATGTTTTTCTTATCTCTTTCTTTTTTTTATTTTTTTATTCGCTTATTTCATTATAACTTCTCAACTTAGGTTTAAGTAGTTAATTTCGATTAAACATTAAAACCGACTCGTTAAATATTGCAAAATTTTAATTAAAAGTTTTGGGATTTTTTTTGGATATGTAACTTTTGGGATTTCCACTTGGCCTCACAAACTGACTTGCTACTCCAAGCCTAAGTCAACATGAAATCTTTACGAACAAAGTTTAAGTCTAATGGTATGAATAAATATTCCTTTAAATATGCATTATTTTGTTTTAGTTTTTTTTTTAAGCAAAATATTCAGCTTAATATAATCCTACATAATAAATTTAAATCCAAATGCTATTGGACACAATACAACCGAACAGCTTTTATGTCACAGGTAACGATGGTCGCAATTAAATCATTTTAATTTTAATTTTAATAATTACATAGTTAGATCATTGTTAGATGCATGATGAAGATTTATATAATGAAAGAAACTGAAGACAGAAATTATTGTTCACAATAATAGACTATTAACAGACATGAACATTACTTCAGAGAATGCATTTAACTTTACAATTTTAAATCCTACATTCTTTTCCAACATTAAAGGGTTAAAGAATAGCATTCTGCTAACTATATAATGAATACTTGCAGGTTTAACGTGTGTATATAATATGAATAATAAGGATGAAATTAAGGCCACAACACACTGATGATAGAAAGAATTTTAGATACAAATTAATTTTAATTTGTATATAAAATTCTTTCTATCATCAATGTGTGGTGGCCTTAATTTCATTCTTATTATTTAATGAATACTTTCTTTCTTATAAAAATATCACTACAATCCGTCCTGGAGGTGTTCTTTGGGTGGTTTACTAATTCAAAAGTTCTATGGAAGGTATTTCCTAGAAAAATCTAGAAAAATAAAATTTCTGGAGCAAACGCTGCAATTTACTGACGTACATTAGAAAATGCTTCAGGCAATTATGGAAGTAGAAGTTTTAGCCCAGTGATATTTCATTAAGTAAAGCGCTCTATCAAATATAAAGCTGAATAGTGACGATTTTCATTACGATCTCACGTAAAATACCTTTAGCAAATTTTCAAAATATAAGATTTGTTTCAGATGAATAATGTAACTTCTTTCCATTTGTTTGTTTTTTTCTCATTGTTTATGGCTTTGTTCAAACTCAGATTTGTGAATTCAAACAAATACAAACCTTACTCAGATTTGAATTTAAAATGGCAGCCATTACACAATGTAGAAAAAAACATTAATTTTTCCTTTGCTAAAGGTGGAATAGAGACGATATCTCTTCTCGCTTCACAAAAAAAACAAAAAATGTCGAAGCAATAATACCACAAGTCCTTGGGCGTCGTCCCTACTCGCCTTTGTTGCTTATAAGCTTAATTAAATGAAGGAGGTTGCAGTGGAGAAAAGTGATCCTTTTTATTTTGTGGAATATGTTCCATTTACATCCTACTCGGTTTTATTTAATACTGGGGTTCGGTTTTGGATTATTAAAATTTGAAATCTAAGTTTTAATCACCAAATGTTAATCATGTCTATTATTTAAATAATGTGTTAATAATGCACTGTTACCCTACTTACGAACAAGAATTGTAATACACAATTAATTTGATGAATTGTACAGAATTCTTCTGATTTCTTATATTTATTCTTTTATTTAAGCGCTTCTTTGGGGCTAACTTTAGGTTTGAAATTAATAATCTCAGCATTAAATGGAGCAGAAAAATTAAAATTTACTTCTCTTAAGAGGCTTATCTTCCTCAATTTTCCGAATCAATAATGAATTCTCTAAATTATTCACCGATTATGAGTGAAACATCAACATTATTTATTTATTTTACTTTAAATATGTCTGTATATAATAGCTGTGTATTTTGATGATAAATTTCAAATGAGGTTCTCAAGATTATCGTATAGTCAAGGGACATGACTGTCATTAATTCGATTTATACGTAACATCTTTGTTCTTTTCCAACTTAACTTTTACACAATTTCTGGAATCAATTATTAATAAGATATTCGTACACTGAAAATGTCAAAAATTGCAGTAAAATGTTGAAAATCCTTTACCTGTCTTAGAAAGTAATTTACTAAATCTTTGTTATATTGTGTTAAGTTGAAAAATAAAATTGTATGTTTTATGTTTAATAAAACAGTAGGTCAAGCATCATAATATAAAATAACTTATATTATAGAATATGTATGTAAGTATGTATGTACGTGAAATGTAATTTAGACTAATAATATAAAAATTATAAAATTCATAATTTAGAATATTTTTTTTAGAATATTTGATAGTGACAAAACTTAAGTTGACCAATGTAGTTACATAGTTTTCGTTCGAAATCGTTATATATCCATTATCTTTCTCACTGCAAATGTGAACATGTTCTGTGGATCCTCCAAAGTTTCACAGAGAACTTAAAATTGCCTGGATAAGTAAAAATTAGCAAAATACAGCTAGGATATTTCATAATTTTTATGATTTGATATTTCATATTATTGAATACTTTTAATATATTTTTATCTCCGTTCTTTTTTTATTTTAAATAATTAGACTTTTAAAAATATTATTGAACTTGGGAGAAAATTCTTTTTTTCTCCCAATAAAAACCTGTCTTTCAATAATCAGTCATCAACTGAAGTGAAATCGTGAGATTGCAGGTGAGATTCCAGGTGGAATAAGCACGACCAGATCCCAGAATCAGACGTTGAAATGTGTCAGAATTAGGTTGGCCGTATGTCAGAGCAATTCTCTCATCCATAACTGACAATTTGCTGAGTTATTAATCCTTAGAGGAAAGCGCACAGATGAAAGACAGATGATCATCCACTTTTCCCGCAGTCATCTCTCGAGGTGGTATCATTATCTTGGAAACAAATTTCTTTTTTGTCAAATTATTTTCAAGCAATAGTTATCTTGAAATCACAAAAGGGAAAGAGTTCAATCATATTTGGTATTCGGAGCATAATATTTAATTGGCTAAATCTGTGAAAAAAATCTTTAATATTAGATAAATAAAACAATTAAAAAAATCAATGTTTAGAAAGTCGATTTGTGAGAAATCGAACTGGTAATTGATTTATTATTTTCAACTGGAAAATTTAAAAAAAGAGTATAATTTAAATTGTAAATTAATACTTTTTCAAGTAGATTTTTCTTGATAGGAAAAGCTGAAAATATTAATTAAAGTAATTATAAATAGTAATTAACTTTGACTGATAAGACGAAACAGTTGATGGACTAGTTAAAAGTAAATTATTAATTAATTAAAGTATTTCAATTATAACGTATATTTCTGAGACAAAAAAAATAATAAGACCAATCTTATGAAGAAGCCCCCCCCACCTTTTTTTCCCCTTTAACACTATGCAGCTTTATATGCTGAAAATGTAATTTTATCCCTGTTTTTATTTTTTAATTTAATTTACTTAATTTTAATTTAATAATTGTCATTAAAAGTAAATTTTGACAATTTTATTTGTGTTTAATGGAGGAAATAAAGAATTTTCATAAATTGTACGCTTACTTTGAAAGTGTACAATATCTGTAAGTTGACTTTTAACTTTAAAGATTTTATCAGATAAAGTTACAGCTATGGATTAACTACCTTACTTTAAAGTTCTGTCACTTTATTACGACATATTAATTACAAAATGAAATCTACTTTTCCTATTGTCTTTTGTTTGAATAAAAAAAAATAATAAAGAAAACAAAAAGTGACCTATTGAATTTGATGCCATAAGTCGGACTTGACCTGAATTATTCCTTGTCTTGTTAATTCTCCCAATTGTGTTGATCCAGTTCACCACAAACGGTGTTTCGAATTCTTGGGTTAGTTCTGTTTTGCAAATCAAACACTGTGCTATATTCAAATTCCCTGGTTAAAAACCTATTAAATTCGGGGAGGAAAAACAAAGCAACCCTTGTATTATTATTTTTTTTTTCAAGTAACTGATAATTTTTCTTTTTTAATATATCATTAATATTGAAATGATATTAATTTTTAAAGAAATTTATAAATAGAAAAAAATAAATTTTAATTTATTGTATTTTACAATTTATAAAAAATAGTTATTTATATCAGGTACCCATTATTTTGGAATGGGAGGGTTATGATAGTAGTCGTATAACCAAAAGAAAAAAACAAGACAAACGTCGTGTCCTTTCTCGAATGGGGTGTGTGTGTGTATGGGGGGGGGTAAATCCCTATTAGCCCCTCCCTCTCGATACACCAGTGATGTATCTGTATGTGAATGTGTATTATGTGGGCGTCCTTTTGTCTGTCTTTAAATCCTCTTAATATTTGATCTGGATATATCTGAATATTTACGGATTTAAGACTATGACCAGTTGTTCATGTTTCCTTGTGAATCCCTATAAAGAGATTTGTTCGGGAAAGTAACAAAAATTCCCAGAGAAAATAGACGTTTTCTATCGACTTTTAACAATACATCATAATGTAATCTATTTTTCCTTTTTCCAAAGGAAAAATACACTAGTGCATTCTCCCCTACCTGAACAGATGAGCCCTGGACCTTGTGATAAACACCGATACATATCACGGAATATATATGCCATTCAAATTCTTCTTCGCACTATATCTATCTATCTATATCTATATCTATATATATTTCCACTTTTTGACGTTTTTCCTATCTTCAAACCTTTAAACTCATGGTGTTTTTAGAGCTTTTGCCAGGGCATTGCTGAACTACAAATAAGTTACAAAAAGGTCGAAATCTGTTCACGGGTTTTTAGGGAGGGGCCTTAGAAGTGGGGCGGGATTCGAAGTTGTGACGTGGATAAATGCCGTAGATTTTGAGCTTTTGAACTAGATACCCTTAAGGACTCGGCTAGTATTGTATTTCAACCAAATCGGATCACCCATTCCAAAATGGCGGCCGATAGAAATTTCCACTTTTTGACTTTTTCCTATCTTCAAAACCTTATCCTGACGTTGTTTTTACAGCTTCTGCCACAAACTTTTTAGAGTTTCTAGGGTATTTGTTTCACTACAATTAAGTAACAAAAAAAATCGATATCTCTTCACGGGTCTTTAGGGGACAGGGCTTAGAAGTCTGGCATGACCTCAAAGTTGTTAACGCAATTTTAAGCATTTTTCACCTTTGGAAAATACACTTATCGCGGTGGATGCGAGGCAGAGATATTTTAAATTTGCCTGGATTTGATTAAAAACTAATTTAATTAAGTTGATTAAGAATCGGTTATTTGTTATCGGTAAATAAATTTTCAGCTATTCTAAAATATGTGAAGGTTAATCTGAAGTATTAATTTACAACACGAAAATTCTTATGTAGTTTTCATTAATTTTAAAAAACAAAACAAAACAAAAAATAAAAAATAAATTCCTGAAGTTACAGACAGCATCGAAGCCAGATATTTTGCCGCCGAGATCCAGCTATCAAAATGACGCCCAAAGGCCGAAAAAAAAATAAAAAATAATAGATCTTATTTTCCAACTGAAAAAATACGAGAAATTGTATCTTTCAACCCCCCCCCCTCACACACACACACACACACACACAAAATGGACTGTATGTTTAGAATCAAACTTTCCCCTTCCTTATGTTGCCCCCCCCCCCACTCTCGCCCGAGGTCCGAAGCTACTTCAGTAATGATTGATCCAATAGCTCAGTGTTCAAATGGAACCAAAGGAAAGCAATAGTCACTGGCATTTTGAGTAATAAGTGGTAAATTTAATGTAATATTCATGTTGGAGAAATGAGATTCAGATTCCCAGATAAGGGAACTAAACACTTGGCTAATTGCTGACAGACGTCGAAATTTTGAAAGTGAATTTCCGGTAGACATTGTCAGTTACTTATCTTCCAGAACCTTAAGACCTAAATCTACATAAAATGGTTAATTTGAAGAAAACGCAGGTTCGAGACCCTATCAACTGAAAATACGTAAATGGACTGATTTTGTTTTATACCGAAAATACATTATATAATATATATTACTTGCATGCTTTTATTGGCATTGATATCAGCTTACTTTGAAGTAATTTAATCTAATTCTATTTTCCTCTGCAGTGCTTTCTGTATTTTTTTATTTTATTTATATAATTCTATGTTTCTACTGCAGATGTAAGCTTTTTTTTTAATTATTTTACTTAAAAAAATACAGAAAATAAATTATCTATTAACAAACATTAAAGGCAGATTCCTTTTTCATCATCTAAACGATGTAATTCATTATTACATAGTAAGCTTTGTCTATAATTTGTTTAATAATGTTGTGTAATGTTACAGCTATTAACTAGGATTTAAAGTAATTTCTATTGGTATGTACCAGTTAGCTTCATATTTTCTCTATATAATAGATTGAAATCAGAATTATTCACAAGATTAAATGACTCACATGTTTCTGTTTGTATTGAAAATAAAAAATGCTAACTGAATACCAGAAGCATTTTGACTAAGTACTAAGCGAGTGACGACAGATGGAGTTTAAAAATATCTTGGACCTGTTTGCAAGGCGCTAAGGGGAAAAAAATAATAGAAAAAAAAAAAAAAAAAAGTTTCTTCTACAACAACAAGAAAACAAAACAATTGAATTAACTTATTTGCCTATCTATTAAATTACCTATTAATAAAAAAAAACAGGAAACGAAAGAAGCTTCAAATTGAATCGATAAACATTTTGTCTCTTGAAAAAAATCAATAGTCCTAAAATATTTACGTTTTGCAAAAAATTTAAATTTCTATCTTGCATTTGTATACAAGTAGATTCGACTTATTTTAGTTAGACAGAGATTATTATCTACCCAATCAATAATTATAGATCTCTGAAATATCGAGATGTATAAATATTTTATAAATCTTTGAAAGGAGATGGCTGGAAGCCTACAGTAGCTTTTTATTTATTTAAAAATACCTTCGTCATGAAAAGCTAAAAGAAATTAGATATATTTTTTTAATCCTTTCAGAGATTTTTATCTTTCATATTTTTTCATCGTTCTGTAAAATGGTATTTCTAATCCAGTCATGTTATTTATCTGTATTTTTTTTGAAATTTACTTTTTTATTTTCGAGCTAATATGATCAAGCAATTTTTTTGGGTTAAGTCATAAATGCATAAAATAATAATAATAATAATAATAATAATAATAATAATAATAATAATAATAATAATAATAATAATACATAAAAAAGTAAACATTAATATTAATAACATCTTACTTTAAATAGATTAAAAGTTTCTTAAACACAGTAGAATTACAAATTCATGATTTTGTATAAAGATAAAGCTAATGATAAATCGATTGATTACTGATTAGAGGATCTTCAAGACGACCCTGAGATATATTGCAAGAGCATTAGGAATCTTTTCTGCAAGTCTTACCATAATGAATATAACATTGAATGTCCTTACAATGCACAAGCACTTGCCCTATACCATTAGCTAATCCTCTACAATACACAACAGATTTCTCAGCTAGAAATTTATTATATTTCTGAAATTCAAAAAATTTTAAGGTCTACTACGTCATTGCTTACAGACCCAGACTACTGAACTTGATTAAGAATTTAGAGTATAATGTTTTATTATCAGCTGAATTATATAGAAATATCAGAAAATTTATTCCCGAAGGACATCGATCCGGGTTTATGGCAGTTGTCTGACATCCATATTTGTAATTATGACAGTCTGACCTGCGTTCTTATGGTGACTTAGTGCTTCACTTCCCGCATGATATTGACTCAGCGATTATAAAGACATTCATCTCTGTCTCAGACCTAAGGAGAAGCTGAATTACATAGAAAGTCCGTAGACATTAAAAAATGTGTTGTGCTAGTGTATGTGTAAATTTTATTATTAACAAAATCTGGTGAAAAAATTCATCCGATGGAAAATCAAAAGGCGAGCCATCGAATGTTAATATATAACATTTTATGTTAATTTAATGTAAAATATATATTATTGTGAAGTCTTTTTGATACACTAGCTTAAAGGCCGCTTTGCAAGTACCATTTCACAGGCCATCATCGCGCCGTAAGCGCGCCATGGCGAGATGGCAAGCACATTGCGTGTTCTAGAGATGGCGCGCCATCGCTCAGGCCATCGGTAAGGAGCCATCTGACACTAGCGCTCCTGGTGACGAATTGTAGAACTTGAAGTCCAATCGATTTGTATCTATTTATTCGAAATTACCGATTACAAAAATGGTATGCACATATGGAAGTCATCTTTTCCTTATGTTTTCGTAGATGCTTTCAGAAAATGTTACATTATTAATCAAAATCATTACAAAATTTCGGCCTGAAAATTGGAATCGACGAGCGATTGGAATCTCGAATACATATCGTGGTTGGTCGAGATTTAACGAGACTGATTTATCGAAACGGAAAACAAAGAAATACAAAAAGATGAAAAAAAAAATGAATATTTTCTATTTTAATTAATTAAAAACATTCTTTCTCCTATTCGATGCATTGAATAAATGATTTTTATATAAATCAATGCTATTTTTTTCGTAAATAAATGTAGGTATGATGACTGTAGGTAAGTGTAAATTTTCCGTGTGATGGAAGGCAATGTGGAACGTGTAAGACAAGAGTTTTAAAGCTTTCTTTTCACTGGCAATCTACCCTGACATTGCCTGCGTTATGGCCTGTTGAAATGGCACGTCTAAAGCGGCCTTAAGGTATGTTCCGACATAATTGTTTCGACCTATGTAGGGTTTTGTGGAACGACACACCTATGTAAGTCGGGGATCGTCTGTATTTGTTTTATATTGTGATGAAATCTGGCTTACACTCTTCTATAAGATATTACAGGAGTCACTTTGACCTAAGAATCAAGTAGACCCAAACATAGAGCGAAAAATTGGCGGCAATTAAGATTTTGATTTTTTTGAGTATTAATAATTACTATAAGTATTATTGTTTTGTATTACAGTACAATAGTATGTTATTGTTAAAGTTTGTGCACTGTATAACTAACAATTCTAAGATCTAATTGTAAAAATTCCTTCTATTTAATCGGTGTGTCTGAAGAGCAGATATAGGGCGGCAACTGTTAGGGTCTGGGAATAGCAAAAATCATAAATCCGCCCCTGCCAACAACCAACCATTTGGAATGTGTCATGATAAAGCTTCAGGAATTTCACCCTACATGGTTTAGCTTTCACAATCAATAACAAGATGTCTAACGTCTGCTATACAAATTATTTATAGTGGATAGAGAAGGATAAGCAAATTTTTCATGGCTTCACATTTCAAAATAAAAATGAAATTACCTTGTCTAACCCAAATACAGTATTAATAAATAGGCTTTCAAAATTAAATCTGCAGAAATCCCTTATTCCTATGCCTTCACTTCTTTTTGGGGTTTATTTTACTCTTCATTGCTTGCTTGACAAACATATTTACTTCAAGATAGAATGAATTGTTGTTAAAATGCTTTCGTAGTCAACATTATTATTATTATTATTATTATTATATATTATAAAAGCGTTATTTTGTCTGTCATAAGACTTTACGTTTTTCCAATTTTGTGACCAAACTATAAGAGATAGATTGGTCATGTAAATGGATAAAATGTAGATCTTTTTAAGACAAATAAAATGCTACAAAAATCTTTCGAAAAAAGTTTTTGGTTTCCAAGATGGCGCCTTTTAAAGGGTCAAATTTTGACTTTTTCTCAATTTAAACGAAAAGTATAAAAGATGGAAGAGAACATTATATTGAGAAAATGTTGGTATTTGAAAGTTCTATCGAACGATATATCACTTATTCACAAACGCTTCAGCGTTTGCAAGATACATGCAAAAATGTGAATTTTCGGTGTGTGACGCCGACCCGCAATACATCCGAGTTATTCGGAGAAGCTACAACGGGCTGGGAAGTTATATATTCTCCGACGATCGCAACATTAATTTGCTAAATAAATAAAGTTTTCTTTTTTTTGAATGCTATATATGCAAGGGTTTTTTTATTATTATTATATATTATAAAAACATATATTATAAAACATTATTCTGTCTGTCATTCTGTAAGCAAAATCCTAAATTACAAATTACTAATATGTTACTGAAATAGAGAATCTATTCATAAAAAATGAAAATATATTAAACAACTGTCCAACTATACTGATTGGCGACGTAAATATAGATATTTTCAAAATGAATAAAAACAATGTAGTACAGAAATACGTAAAACTTATGTGCAATAATGGTTTCAAAAATCGTCTTTACGGAACAACAAGAAACTGTACAATTCATGGAAATACGAAAACAAATATAGATCATATTTTCATAAATAAACATGATATCAAAACACCAGGAATAATATGTAAAGAACGAATCGGATAAGAGTTGAAAATGAGAAAATAACAGATCCAAATATAATCTATAAAGAACTAATCAATGATGTTAACAAAACAAAATTCATGAAAATCTACATATATAAAAAGAAAAGTCCTGACTCACTCACTCACTGACTCATCAACGCTCACCCCAAACCCTTGGATCTAGAAAGCTAAAATTTTGCACAGAGGTTTCCTTTATGATGTAGACAAGGAATAAGGCCGGATTTTTCGAAATTCGGGATAGGGAATAATCTGGCAAACTGACCATGAAGTATATGGCGGCAACCCCAGATGTGTGGCGCCAACCCGCAATACACCTGAGTTAAGTGGAGAAGGGCACAACGGGCTGGAAAGTCGTATATTCTCCGATCTCAATATTAATTTGCTAAATAAATAAAGTTTTTTTTTTTTTTTAATGCTATATACGGAAGGGTTCTGGAGCGAAGCGACGGTACCCGGCTAGTTTTTAATATTAAAACAGAGTAATTAAAAATTTGAAATCTTCTTATTTTATAATTTCGGATTTTTAATAATCTTAAATAGTACCCACTTGAACTCTGTACAAATATTTCGTTCGCTTCCTGTATTATAATAAATACTAGATAAATATATGCAGCCCTGCTTAAAAAGGGCTACATTTTAAAAGCAATAGTTGTGTTTAAGTAATCCGTTTCTTCTTAATCTTATCTTTCGTTATTCACATGTCCTTGAGCAGGTTACTACTCCAAACAACTTCATTGGTGTTCTTTTTTTAATATATAATATGTTAATTTAGGCCTAACTATTCACACGAAAATCTTGAGATATCCTTTCCAATCAGTGGAATAAACGATTACTGGAGAAGTACTGTTAATTAAAGAATAAAGAACAAAGAATTATTTGTTAAATTAGTCATGGAGAGGTGCTTCAGTTAGTTTTAAATGAAATTTCTGGTTAAAACTATATCTTGAACCAATAGAAATTTTTTTCTTAATTTATTGGGTCGTAGTGAGTCACTTAGATGCACAGCGATGTCACTGATGTCAGGACAAAAACCCTTGACAATACGATTCCCTATTTTTCTATTTCGGAAGAATACATGTGGGAATTCTTAATGTCTGTGTCAAACTTGGAGAATAGATGTTGGGTGTCTGCATTCAGTTGTCAGTTGGAAGACAGGCAATTCCAGATCAATATTCAAACTTCAGAGCAGAGATGGTCTTCTTCTTCTTATTCCTTCCAAGAAAAGGTGTCCACGTTCCATCGGTAAATGATCAACCTATGATGAATCGCACTGTCGCCTTTTCAAAGGAAGATCCCATGATTTCTTTAGCTGAAACGTCGAAGAATTGGAAGGATTTTGGACTCCCAGTTTATCTTACTTTTTCAATTCGAAACTTACAACGAAAGCGATGGGCAACGTTTCATGAAGGTCGTCTTTCAAGGAGAAGCAGAAATCCAGAAATGTTCGGCAATGATGCAGTAATTTGGTAGAGAAAAACACATTGGAAAGAGAGATAAGATAGTCAAGATTGATGTTCAAGCACTTCAGACGGGTGAGATTGGCAGGTAGAATGTGGAAGAAAAACTTCTTGAGGAGATATAACAATCGTTATTTTCAACGAAATGGAATAAAAAAAAAATAATTATTGGTATAGCAGTGATTCTTTTTATGTAGAAGTGTTTGAAAATATCCTCAACTTACTTTTAAGTGAAATTAACTTTCTTAGCATTAAAAAAAAAGTAATGAAACGTTCTTATACAATCAAAAAATAATAGAGAAAACTTGGAAACTGTAGGCTAATACTGTAAAATATCTCCTTATTATTTATTTCAAAAATAAAGTGTCAAAAGTAAAATTTCCCTGATTTGTAAGCTTAGATGCATCTTTAAGCAAAAACGTGTCTTCTTTAAAGAATAAAATCAGAAATTTAAGTACCGTAAATAATAAGATTGACTTCGTCAATCTCAAAGTTAATATAACTTTACTTTTTTTTTTTTTAGTAATTAGAAGTAAATTACAATCCTTCACTTTAGTATACTGCTTGAAAAGCTTTTAGTATACTGCATAACAGAAATGAGATTTTTGCGTTACATTTTGTTTCATAATCTTTTATAAATTTTGTATTTGGTTCTTTGATATAAACTTATAAATGGACCTCTCACTTGTAGGAAGAGAATATATGTGAGAAATTAATAATTTCTTGACTGAGAAATAAAGATAGATAAATAATTAATAAGATAAATAAGATTATTTCTGAGAAAGGAAATTTTTATAATACACCCAACTAAAAGACATTATGATACGCCTCAAGATGTAGAATAGTATTTTATCCACTATAAATATCAAATATTTGACAACGACTTAACTGAAATCATGAAGGTACTTTATGTAACGATTGATAATATTTTAATGTACTAGTTTTCATTAAATATATTTTAGAATCTATATATATATATATATATATATATATATATATATACTCTGACTTACGACAGAAGTATTGTACAGTATATTTGAAACCATAGCTCATACATATTTATTTTAATTTTCTTACATTTTATCATTATCCACATCACCAGATCATTCAGCTAATTTGATTTTAGCTCGAGATTACCATACATTTCTAAGGGTACCTCACGAATATAAGTGAAATTTAATACATTATTGTAGTTCGATTAAGTTTCTACACCTACTTATTAATTATTTGTAATATTTTATTCAGTAATCTGCTTTCATTAGAACAGGAAAATAATCTTTTGCTTACCTTGTTTATATGTCCTACAAATCTACCAAACTGCACAACATGTAGGCTAATTGGTAGCGGGAATTATCACGCAGTTAACATTAGATCGTTCCATTATACTTTTCTAAAGGTTTTAAGCAGGACAATGCAATGATGTAAGTGGGTACTAAGCTTCAATTTGTGCTTCCCAAGTAGAAAAAAAAGGAAACTTCTTTTCAATTTTACACTAATTCATTTAATATGTTGCCCATTTTATTGAAATTCCTAGTTTGTAAATCGCAAAAGTAATTTTATATACAGCTTTGAGAAATTCGGAGGCAACTCTAATTTAAGGGTCCAGCATTCACGCCTTTCCATGGCCCTTAAAACTGGTTTAATTTCATGAAATATAATTTCAGTTTTTCTCATACCACACAAGTCTCAGAGTTTCCAAGCATCTTGTGTAAATATTCTTCTCCAATTCCTGAATTTATTTTATTTATATAGTTTGAACCCCGTTTTTTTCAAATTCGTCACTTGTAGATTTTTCTCATTTATACGCTAATTTTTTCTTGAAATAGGAAAAAAAAAATCAGTTTCACTTAACCTTATTCCATCACATCAACTTTCGAACCCCGGAAAAATGCATAAATTGGGGTTTGACAGTAAGTACCGTTTATTATTCATAAATTTTTATAAAATGATAAATGGTACTTTTATCTGATGTTTTTACTTTTATCAAAATGAAGTTATTTGTATGTGTATAATTTTAATCAAGATGTTAGCACTGAATTTCTTACCAGTAGCCGCTTTTTCATGCCACGATGTTATTCAACTTGGCCTCTAGATGTCGCCACCTGATTTAAAAATTTCAAGTCGTCAATGAGCAGACATTCCTCGGAAACTACTGTAAATTCGTATTTTAAATGTGAACCAAGTATATAATACTAAAATAAATTTCATTGTTATGTTAAGTTTTGTAGAAAAAGCTGAACTTAATACTACAGCGAATAATATTTAGAATAAGCCTAATCAGTCGGAGGCTGTGGAACCACGGATTTAGATGTAAAAACATTTTAGGGGTCCTTATTAGCTAGGCAGGTTTTTTTTTTTTTTTTTTTTAGCTACATACTTTTTTGTCACTGTATATTCTTATTTACTTAAATATATTTATTTGTTAGTGTAAACTGTATCTGAACTTTGAATTTATTTCTGCATCAATTTTTTCAAGTCTTTAGATTTTGAAAACATCTACTGTGTACAGTATTCGGTTGACCCTCTTTGACTCCAGCCCGGTTATAACGACATCTGCAACACCCATTATTTAAATAACTTATTTACAATTTGTTTTTAATTAGTTGAATAGATTTCAAATAAATTGATATTGAAAACAGTAAATTAATATCCTTTTCCTTTTCTCTTCCTTTTAGGTAAGTAAAAAATTTCAAGATGACTTGCTGATTATCTAGAATTTAAGTAAGTAAGTTATATTTTGAATCTTTCGTCTTTATTTAAAGTTTTAAGTATTTAAGATTTATTTTGTTGGATACTGAGTCTTTTTTAAAATAATTTTGAAGTTTCCGTAAGAAAATAGTCCAAATTAGTTAATATAGTAAGTTATATGTTCTAAAGATTAAAATATTATAAACTAGATATTTTTATAAATATCTTTTAAAATTTTTATAGAAAATTGTGATGCGGCTAAGAAATGACATTGTTTGTTTGTTTTTTTTTTTTGGTGATCACCTTAAAATTAATTTAAGGTGATAATTTAAGGTTTATAAATGAATTTAAAATATTTTGATTTTTAACAGTATCTTATTAACGTGACTTTATTACTCATTATTAGATATAACAACTGTTTTTTATTAGAAAGAAGGCATGAATCAATTTCATTTATAAATGACTTAACAATAGTTTGAAGAAATTTAAAATGAACTGTAATTTAAATAATTTAAAATAAAGAGCTGTCAGTCTAAGTAATTATATTTTTTCTCTAGAATTTAACATTAGATTGCAATTTTCTTCCTAAATTGTTTACTTTCTAATTGAGTTACCTTTAAATTTAATTTTAATTGAGCTTCATATCAGTAATTGGAATAATTAAAAAGTAGCAATATAAATGTTTTACTAAGAAATCAATGGCTCTAAAACTATTTAATATATATTTACCTATATTGTAAAATAATATAATTTAATATAAAAAATTAATAAGATTTGTAAATCTGTTATTTATAAGTTTAGAAGCAGCTCCTAAATTCAAGTAGTTAGAAAATTAAAGTACTTGTTTAGAATGTTCCTGGTTCAATAGAAAGGTCTGTTATCTAAATAACTTGTTTGTTATTCGTAAGCAACAAAAATTAAATTGTATTTAAAGTAGTTCAAAATCAAATAAGGAAATGAGGAAAAGGTAGATATAGGTATACCTAAAAACTATAGGCCTACAATTAAGTTGCAATTGCATCATATGGCAACAGTAAGGCTTTTGACATTTTGACCAAACTTCAAATCGATAACTGCTGAGTAATTAATATGAAAGTGTAACTTTAACAAAGAAGTGTAGTACTATTTAATATCTTAATTTTAAATTTAGTTAAATTAAGATTATGTATATCTATACATATATACATATATAGATATACAGTGAATTGACTAATCTCAAAGGGATGGTTTGGATTGATACTTTAAACACTTATAAACTTTTTAAAAGATATTTGAAGCATTTGAGAACTTCTGGTTCTTAGATTAATTTACTGATTGTAAACATAGCTTTCGTTGCTAACATATATGGTTTAGAAAAATCGTTTTTTTTTTTAAACAATTTATATTCGATAATCTTTATTGAGAACAACTGGCATTTTGAAATCATTTTTAAATCAGTATAAAACAATCAATGTTATAAAAATGACTGTAAAAATAAAGTGAAATTTTGAATTTCACAAGTTTTGTGAAGTTTTGTTACTGGAAAAGTATCTTTATTGCAATGTATCACTAAAAGCTGCAAACAATAAGAAAGTTGCTTAATTGAATACAGTTATTAATTTTCCTTCAGTTTCAATGAGAAAATTTTTTTAATAATAATAATTAGTATTATTTTAATTGTTTAATTACATTATTTATGCCAAAAAAAAAACAGAAGCAGGAAATGGGAAAGTCCCAATTATGATATTACACAGCATGAATTACGACATTTATATAAAATGTTCTAGACTAATTTCTCTCTTTTAACTACAAAGAATAATAAACTTTTATTTCATATTTTTATTTCATAATTTAAGAAATATGCTACAGTGTATGCATAATAAGCTATGATAAAGTTCGCCTTTGCATGAATGTTCCTAATTTCTCGTGGAACATATAGAAATAAAAAAAAACAAAAGAGGAAAAAAAATCAATGCTTAATTACGTAGCAATTTTCTTTTCTCTAGAAAAATCCTGTCTGGTCAAGATAATTGTTTGGTGTTGAGGAATTAATTGCCTGAGCTTTCAGGAATGGGCAGAAAAAAAATCTTCCACAGTTCTATACTGTATTCACCGAAACTTGACATATTTGAAATACATAAAAAATAAAAAAATAAAATAAATGTAATTGGTGTGCAAAGAACACCATCTGTTGTTCGGCCATTGATCTTGACACGGTTTCTTCGTAATGTTGCCTTTTTTTTCTTGTACTGAAAGAGACGTGGCCTCTGGGAGAAATTGGCTTCATTCAAACCATACACCAACTTTTCCAATTATTCTTTTTCAATTTTCATTTAAAATACAATATTCATTCTTTAACTTTCTTCAAAATGGATTTAGTGTTTTTTTCCACGAATTATTCAGCTATGTTGATATTGTTTGTATGAAACGATAAAAACTTATGTAAAGTAACCGAACCCGAAAACATTAATGAGAAAGCATATGATCTTTGCCGTAATTATTCTAAGTTATAATTCAAATTCTTCAACAATCTTCTTCCTTTCCATATCAAAAATATTAGATAGAAACACTCTCTTCCATACATTACATTGGTATTTAAATATTTATTATTCTTAAATCGTTTTGAGATGTTTAAGCAGATTGTAACAACAATTAAATTTGTTAATAGTTCATGTTTTTAATCAATTGCTGCCAAGCTTATTCTTAATTCTGTTTGTGACATGTTTATATTATTGACTTGAAAAAAGGAATATGTACAGTTCCTGAAAATTTGTCTCCCTTATTAGTATTTTAATAAATATTTAAATACTAATGTAATGTATGGAAGAGTGTGTTTCTATCTAAGTTATAATTTATTAGAAAATCATTTTTGGTTTCTTCGAACAAAATTAAGAAAAACTGAATTCTGAATTTACGATTACGAAAATAATTGCTTTTTTTTTAATAACATAAATTTATAAATAATATTTAGTTACTATTTAAAAAAAACTAAATTAATTTAATTTAATTAAAAATAACAGCTCTTCGTGGTCAAAAAAATTAAATTCTTTTAAAAATTAAAAATAAAATTAGTTCATGAAGTCTGCGGCAGATGGCGCCGCCGTTCAATAAAACGTAGTGACATCAGCGAGTGAGCTATGATGTTGGCGAGGAAGGAGAAGAGCTAATTAAAAAGAAAAAAAAAAGAAAAAAATGATAGAAAGAAAATAAGGAAGAAAAATAAACGTTCTGTTTTAAAAAGAAATGAAACTTCAACTCAAAGCAATTCATGAATGTAAAATAAATATGAATAATAAATGACTAGGAATTATTTTTCAGTGTTATCCTGGCAAAATTTCAAAGGGTTCAAATTTGATTTCTTTATTCCTGTTATTTCACGTAACGGTATTTCAACTCTTCGGGAACTATTCAAGGATGTTCGCTAAATACAGAAGAAACGACACTTTCTCTATTCTTCTACTAAAAGCAGATCATAATTAAGGTCTACAGTATGCTCCTTGCTGTTCTAACACAGTAAAAATTCCAAAGTTGTAGTTTTCATAGTTTTGAAATGGATCGAGAACAGATAAACGCAATAACTGAGCGTTGCGAGAGATAAGAAAAAAAAATCAGCACTAGATATTGATACATTTCTGATGAAGGTTCTGTTAATAACAATGTTTATAATTTATAATTTTCGGAAGAACTCGGAAGACTCCTAAGTATTTTTTAAATGTTTTTATAAATCTGTTTTAAAAAAATTTTGTTTGCTGTTTTTTATTATATTTTTAGTTAAATTATTTTCACACACATTAAAAGTATTTTAAATTAAAAACAAGATACTGTTACTTATTTTAATTAATGAAATAGAAATCTAATATTTTATTATATTTTTATTTTATTTATTTTTTTTAAGGGAAAAGCAAAGGAGAAAAAAAAAAAAAAAAAAGATTGAAAAAGCAATTGAACAACTTTCTGCTAGATTTTAAATTTACCCTTATAAAAATCTTAGAAGGACAATTTTCTGTAAATCATCCTCCTAAGATTTTATGAAGTACTAGAAATAAATTTTCTTTTTCAAAACATACTAGAAGTTTTCAAGAGTCATTGTTCGCTAAGGTTTTGAAACAAAGTTGTATTTATTTTATTTTGCTTTACTTTGTTTAAAATTATTTTTAGCTTTACTGTAATTATAAACATAACTAGATTAATAAATTGAATTCATTTATTTATTTTTGTTCTGTATTTTTAATTAGTAATTGAAAATGAGCTAAGTGAGTTTGTTAAAAATAATTTTTAATAAAGCAAAATAAAATAAATACAACTTAAAAGCACATGTAAATAAATTGCATTTTCTTAAGTGTCTTTCAATTTAACATAATGCTAAACAAAATTGAATTAATAACTTGAATTCAAGTATTTATTTTTGTTCTGAATTTTTTATTAGTAATCGAAAATTTAATAGCTTGTGCATATTATATAAATCTAATTTGTTCTTGTGTTTATTTATGGAAATAGCCTAATCAGTGATGCCCTTAGGAAGTTCTCTAGTAGATTTTTCAATTTTAATAAAATTCATGGAATTGCTTTATCTCAGAAACTGTAGCAAATAATGATATAAAAAAATAAATAAAGTTCCTTTAAATTATTTTATGTAATTTTTTACTGTGATGTACAGTTTTGTAGTTCTTATTTTGGGAAAATTTCAATAAAATGTCAAGCACATTACAGTTTTTCACAATGTTGCAACTTAAATATTACATATGTGAAATATATGATTTAAAATATAATCAAACAGTTTATGTTAATTTTTCAATGAATTATACTAGGTCTACCGGCTTAAATCCGCTGTTTTTTAGATAACAAAAAACACGTTTTTTCAATAGAAAGTGAAAAAATGGTTTATTAAAAGTAACTGGCCCTCGCTAACTACACATTTCTCCCATCTCTCGGGCAATTTGTGGATACTTTGCCAAAACAAATCCCTCCCTTTTGAGGCAAACCAGTTATCGAGCCATTTTCGGACGTCTTCGTAGGAATCGAAGTATTCTTCAGCAAATGAGTGGCCGATCGGCAAAAACAGTGGTAGTTGAAAGGTGACAGGTCTGGTGAGTAAGCGGCATGGGGTAGCAGTCAGTTGAGTGCCTCCAAGTAGTTGCGGACCATTGTTGACGTGTGTGATGGTGCATTGGCATGTAGAAAAATCAGCTTGTCCATTTCTTTTCTGATATTCCGGCGTTTTCTCATGAAGGCACGGTTCAATTTGATCAGTTCTTGGTGGTAGCGATGGGCATTGACAGTTTCCCTGGTTTCAGCAACTCATAGTAGATGACACCCTCCGGATCCCACCAAACGCACAACATCGTCTTCTGTCCGAAGCAGTTGGGTCTTGCGGATTATGTTGATGGTTGGCCAGGGTCAACCCACGATTTTTTGCGTTTAGGATATTCGAACTAGATCCACTTTTCATCGCCAGTAACAATCCGATGCAGAAAGGAATTTCTGTTTTGTCTAGCAAGCAAAATTTCGCATGTGTTGTGGCGTTGCTCCATCTGCAGATCGCTCAATTCGTGCGGAGCCCATTTTCCGATCTTTTGGACCTTTCGCATGGCACGTAGGCGATAGGAAATGGTTTGTTGAGCATCTCCCAATTGCTCGGCAAGCAATTTTTTGCGATTGCGTGTCGTCCTCGTCCCACAGAGCTTGCAATTCACTGTCCTCAAATTTTTTAGGCCGCTTTTCACGTTCCTTGTCGGTATCATCGAAATTGCCATCTTTGAACCGACGAAACCAGTCTCTGCACATTGTTTCGATAGAGCATGTTTCCATAGGCCTCCACAAGCATTCGGTGCGATTCGACCGCCGATTTCTTGAGATTGAAGCAGAAAAGCAGAGCTCTCCGCAGATGCTCCTTTTTTGGCACAAAACTCGAAATGATCACCACACGAAAAATTTATGTTGCTCTTTGAAATTGTTGTTGTTGTGCACTGCTTATTGTTGACAGATGTCAAACGCATGAAACTGACAATATGGCGGTTCGATAGTCGTTTTATACGATCACTTATGCCATCTATGAGCAAACAGCGGATTTAAGCCGGTAGACCTGGGTAATTCATTTCGGATCTTAACGCTTAAATTATTTTACCCATAAAGTTTAAAAGGACATTAGGAATTTAAGTTTGGAAATGATCAGTGTTTTGTTATTTACACTTGAAAAAAAAACAAAAAACAAAAAAAAAAACCTGAGTTTTGATCGTTTGTAAAATGACTTTTAACAATTGAGCCTGCAAATGCCACTGGTAATGCTTATCACATTTATGATTAAACTCTTAAAATATGAAGTACAGGCATTTCACTGCATCATTATGTTGTCGCGTCGATAAGATTTTCGTGTCGATATATATATATATATATATATATATATATATATAGTGTCCTTACAAAACAGTCTAAACGTTTTCTACAGACTGGAAATTGTAAATTTCCCTAAAAACGGGATCTGGGTATTTTCTTGACTATTGTACGACAGCCCGAGCGATATGGGAAAGTTAAATGAATCAAAATAATTAAAAAAAAATATTTTAGATTTGTACATCATTTATATGATTACTTTGAAACTGTACTGTGGAAAAAATAAAATTAAGGAGATATTTAACTCCATTAATCAATGATGAAAATAAAAACTGTATTTCTGAAAACATTGAAAATGTAAACGAATTAATTTAAATAAAATTAAACTGATGATGACAAAAATACTTTTATAATTAAGACGTAAAATAAACGAAAATATTTAATCAAAAAAAACTATGAAGATTATAATAAGAGTACTGAAACGGTAAGAGCTGGATGAAAAATGTAATTGTATTAATTGACAAAAATAAAGATAAAAATACACTTGATTAAAAAAAAAATCTTTTTCAAATGTAATGAAATTAATGGCAAATTAATCAAAAGTTTATTTATGATAATAAGGAATTGGCAAAATAATTACAGAAAAAAATAAAAATTAAGAAGAAAAGAAAAAGAGAAAGAAACATTATAAATTTAAACTATATTACAAAAAAAAAGTAAACAATAAAAGTTAGTTTTCCTCTATTCAGTAGTAATTGCAGTTTTAATGTTAATTTAATTTTTAAGCTTTCAAGACCTTTTTTTTTTTATATCTTCCTGTTTAGACAGTAAAAAAAAATTCTGCAATTTCTAGACAATCTTTCTCTCTCGTATGTATTCAAATATAGTTTACTGTATAGGTTAATAAAATAATAAAATAAGTATTTATTTTTCAATGAAGTTAAAAAAAGAAATCATATATGTATAGAAAGAAAGATAATTTTAGTATAAAAGGTTTAGTTTTGGGTGATTGGAAGTTGAAATTCTCAATCGATATTTGCGAAACGAAATGCTGTCAAGCATCGCCATCTGGAAGAGGAAACTTGAACTAACAAAAGGAAATCTGCCGTTGATCTTCATTTGCTTGTTCAGTTCAAATCCTATGGAAAAGGGTTCTTTTATTTCTTTTCTGATCTTTTATTTTGTTCCCCCTTGCAGTATGAAATATAGGTCTTAAATTTCAGGAATATCAAGTAGTCATGGTATTGTGTATTTCGATAATGTCAATTTGTTTAAAACCAATTAAAATAATAAATAAATTTAATATGTAATTTCAAATGTATTTTAATAATAATAATACGAAGAAGAAGAAGAATAATAAAAATTGCTAATGACAAGCAATCAATTGAAAATCTAAGTGGATTTAGATATATCTAGAAATATAATTTAAATAATAAAACTGCGCTTCCGATGTATCTTTCAAATATATTTATTGAACTTTTAATGTATTTTAAACTATTTTTATTATTGAATGTTTTATCTGTTCAATTAAAAACTTGCGCACATTAATTTATTACTTATAACATTTTCTAAATGTTGTACACAGTTTTCAAAATTTCATTTTTTTTTTCCTATCATGTTTTGTTTATTTATTTATCTATTTTTCATCGGTTTTAACTTAACAGAAATTCAATTTAAATAGTTTTAATGCAGCAACACGATGACTGTTAAAATCAAGCTACATATAAGGCAAATATCAGAATGTTATCTCAATTCATCAGCAGTTTCTTTTATTTGTTTAATCTTTAATAACAAAAGGAATAGGTACAAAAACTCGAAATCGAAATACGCATTAGAAATAGATCACAAAATGTTGTGTTTGGATGTAAAACGGTCCAAAAGAAGGTTTAACAAAATATTAGAATAATTTACATTGATGGGATTTGAAGGATATATTCACACACAAGTGGATTTACATAATCAAATCATTACATAATTGATATCGAAAAGATCAACTCTCTGTTTTGTATAGCAGGAGAAAATAAAAATAAAAATTCAAACATAAAACCCATAATTATTTTCATTTGTTTAGATTTCTGCTGCAGTTTTTAGCGAAAAACTCTGAATGGGTCTTGGATAATAATTTGATATTTAGTAATTTTTTACGAAAATTTGTCCATCAAATCAAAATTGATAAAAAAAGAACACAATTATTAAATTTTATTCATTTTATTGAAGGATGTTTTATTAAAATTTATTTAAAAAACTTGAGACTTCTTCACTGCAATGAATGTTCAGTGAATAAAATGATTTCATTACAATTTCATTCAAAGCTATTATCTTAACACAGAACATCGTTGTATGATGTTTATATTAGTGATTCTTTTCTCTTCATTAAATATTTAATTAGTTTCAACTTAATTAGCAAGAATCCCTTTGCTATGAAACGGAAACATTTCCATCTTGAACTGATTAACCTCTAGGAGTAACTAGGAAGACAAAAAAAAATTATAAAAATGTAATTGATTTCATTTATTTGCTTCAAATGAAACATTCAAATTCAATTAGATTTTAAATCAATCAAAACATAATTGGAAAGCGAATGCATATGAAATGTATTTCGTTTGTATTAGCTTACTTTCCTCAAGTAGACTTATCAAATCAATCAGTCTGTATGTTTGTATTCTTAGTAATTTTTTGATTATTGGATGAATCTTCTTGAAACATGGATGCACATTTAAGGACAAGAGATGATCCTACTTTTCTATATTTAATTTTTTTTTCGGTATGGGTTCTTGTAGAGAAATTAGAGAGAGAAGGTAACAAAAATTCTGTGTAACTTCTCTGTAACAGTAGTTATAATCATATGATCTTGTCTGCTGTAATTGCGTCGACGATTATGAGTTGGTTCTCTTCGTTGTGATTGTGGTGTGAGCGTTTCACAGCATATTCTGTTGCAACAGAACCAGTGTCTTCAAATTTCTTCTTGATTACAGTTATTGTTTCATGTTTTGGAGAAAAACCATATTCCTCATCAATTGAATGGAATACGCTGCAGAGATGTTGCCTTCGACTCATGAATAAATTTAATGACAGACATGTTGCTTTAACGTCAATTGGAACGCACCACTATCCCTACCTGCCATTGGGAATTATCGCACGGTCCCTGACGCGCGTTCAATGTCACGAGGTGCTCGTACTGACGTCAGGTGCATGCCAAATGTTGTATACATTTGACCTATTCCGGTGCCTGCCTTATATTAGGATATGTGATAACGTATAAACTGCTCTCAAAAAATGGCTCCCAGGAAGAAGCTATCCTGTTGACCGGATCCAACTGTTACACCCTGCATAATTCGCTTAGTGTTAAGTAATATATTAATCCGCTTTTAATGTCTTGCGCGAGATGTAATTTGATTTAAATTAATCCGATTTAAGCAACTTAAATAAATAATGCCGATTTAATTCATTTTTTTCCGAAAATGAACAAAAAAAAAAATCTCTACTGATTTATTCAGCAGATATTATAATTTAAGGACAAAAAAAAGTGAACACTTTTCGTTTGTATTATTTGTACAAACTAAAAAAAAAGAAAATGATATTAAGAAAATGGTTTCCGTTCTTTCAGAAATTTCTTGTTTATCTTTTTCTTTTCTATAATAGTAGCATAGCAGAAAAAAATTCAATTCTCTGATATAAATTTAGAAAAAAAAGTCCCCTAAAATTTTTTATAAAAGCTTTAGATACAAAATAAAGAATTTCATGTCTTCGATTAGTACTAAAATTTTAAAACTTATCACCTTGGCACTTCCACTTAAGCTAGATTTCTTAATTTCTATTGGTAAATATAACAAAACTACAATCTCCATTACCTTTTATCTTTTTTATTATTATCTTTTTATAGTTGTAAGGCTCGTAAGAAAAAAAAAAAAAAAATGGCAAAATTTGATTTCAAAATGATGCAAGTCCTACAGATCGATCCATCTACTTTTTTTTAGTGACAGGCAATAAAGTTGTGATTTCTTGAGAAAAAATCTCGGAAGGATAGACAGTAGGCTACGTAACTTAATTACATGATTCTGTCTGAGGTTACCTTTCTTGCCAAGAGATGGCGTGACTATCGCTAATAGTTGGTGATGCATTAATTGAAAGAGACACAGTAATAATAAAAGTTCTTAATAGAGAGGAGAGAAATTTCACAAGATTTGTGTGTTTTGTTTATTTGTTTGTCAAATTACTTAAGCGCTTTTTTTATGTCTGTATCAGGAACTGATAAGCGAAAACTGAATTACAGTTTCATTTCAATAATATATTTCAATAAATAAATAGTAAGCGTTCTGAAGAAATTGAAGGATTTTAAAAATAAAGTTATGTTAGTCTATATAAAATTCTTTGATCAGGATACAGTAGTTAGCTTAATTGTAGTTTCGAAAGCTGAATAGCATTTCTTTTTCATATGATTTTTTTTTACAGAACTAGTGGACCCGTGCGAATAATTCGCAACAAAAAACCACCTTTGAGAAATAATAAACAAATCCAACAGCTTGTGTGCATGTTAGTTAAACACATTGTCAATAGATGGCGTCTTCTCAAGTTTTATAAAAAAGTTGACCCGTGCGAATAATTCGCATGGTATCTTGATCAGTCACCGAATGGTAACGTGGAAATAAATAAATGAACAGATTGTCAATAGATTGCCTTCTACATTTTTACAAAAAATATTTTTAAAATAAATTTTTTTAACGAAAACATTAATTTTAAACAATCGGTTTATTTTTCATCATTAGCGGTGAACGTAATCTTGAAAATATCTCAATCATTGATTTCGATGAAGTATTAAGGGAAATAAAAAAAACACCTTTGAGAAATAATATATGAGAAGTTGACTAATTTTTATGTTTCTATTGTTATAAATCGTTTATTTTTATTAAAATATAAATCTTTGTTTGTTTTTTTTATCTGTTGTTATTAAATAAACGATGAAATATCATTTAAAGTGCATTTTTATTCAAAAAAAGGAAATATTTGAAGGTTACAACGCTAAAGCAATATTTTCGCTTTCGAAAAATAAGGCGCTTCTGTTAAAGCGTGTCTACATTTGTAT
>JAFIDM010009631.1:124439308-124457851 GCA_023159025.1 Thereuonema tuberculata | reverse complement strand
AACGAAAACATTAATTTTAAACAATTTGTTTATTTTTCGTCATTAGCGGGGAACGTACTTCAAAATGAAGCCTCAATCATTGATTTTGATGAAGTAGTAAAGGAAATATAGCGGTCCGACAAAAAAAACCCTTTGAGAAATAATATATAATGATAATCGCTGTTTTTTAAATAGAAATAGGCTAAAAATAGATTGCAGAGCAACGAAAGAAGCAGACAAAAGCAGATAGATTGATTTTAGTTTGAATTATTGTAATTTGCAAAAATACAATTATAATCTTGAATTAGTCATGTCTATTTAAGGTAAGCATTCATCTGTGAAAACGGTTCAAAATTCATCTGTGGAAAACGGTTTGTACTGCTTTGCAAAGTAAATGATATTGTATATTTTTGAAAATTTAAATTTTTGTATTTCGTTTCATTAATAAAAAAAAAGGAAGTTCAAAACTTTACAAATACAGAAAAAAAAAAAAAAAAAATTCGTTTTGCAGATAGTAAAGTAAACTGCAGATAGTAAAGAAAAAAAAATCTTAACAGCTCGGGAATTCTTAGAAATAAATTGCTTTAATTTGCCATTTGTTTGTCGACTATAAGTCACAATGAATCTCTAAGAACTAAAAGTCTCCCAATTATGAAAATATTAAGCTTAATTGTTTTTATCATTTTTTCCCCATTTAACTTAATATTTATTAATTTGCAATATTAGTTTTGACGTTAGTGTGGATTCAAGCACTAAAAATATATTCGAGATAAGTAAGAGATAAGAGGATGAGATCTTCACATCCCACAGTCGCACGACGAAAGATCTGACGATGATTCCCGGCTTCGGATACGAAAGGTCTTATACTTTTTAAGCCCAAATAGAATTCCATATTTTTTACCAGCTTTTTTTTTTTAGCATTATCTAATCAACGTGTGCCGGGTTCCTTAAACTGTACTTTAAGAACTAAAGGATTTTACAGAAACTTTAGGGAAAAACGTATTTAAATACAGTGCAACTTGGATAATTCGAAGCTGAAGAGACCACTACAAAACTTCGAATTATTCAAGTTTTCGAATTAAACAAGTTACATCTTTTAACTTTAATTTCAGGTCCACTTAATGCTTGAAAAGATTATTCTGTCAATAAGTAAATATTTATTCAGAAAGATCATGGTATGAAAGACTTAAACACTATAAGTATGTAAACAAAATAAGATTTATATTACGTAAGCTTCAGTACATATTACATTCAATACAGAAAATTATAGTTTTTCAAAAAATTGTGCAATGTCTGATTGTTTTGTAGAATTCAGTCGCTTAAGATTAGCAAAATCATCAAGCATGGTTAGTGAACGGAAAACAGCTTCACTTATGTTGGTTTGTCCTTCAATGTACCGACGAAATTCGGCGCTATCCCGTACTCGTTGGCGATTTGGCATTTCTTCTTCACACCCTTTTGCACCTCGCGAATGACGGCGACCTTTTCAGCGAACGTTAAATTCTTGTACACGCGTGGTTTACTGAAAGACGTGGTGACACTGACAGCAGGAAGCTCAAATGGCGTCTGAAGCGTCACGTGTCGAACGGTGGCGGGAAGAGGATTTCCGATGTCACGTGTCGAATTTCTTAACGATGAAACGCCGAAAAGTCGTTATGGTTGAACTTCGAATTATCCACGATTTTTTAACATTGATTTAATAAGGAATTCAAGGGACTAAGAGAAATCTTCGAACTAACCCCGATTTCGAATTAAAGACGTTCGAATTATCCAAGTTGCACTGTACTTTCATTTTATTGCTGATATAATTCTGTTAGTTGATCCCTCCGTTTCATCAAGAACATTCAGTTTTTAATAAGTATAAGATACTTTATAAGTTACGATTCTTATTCGCTCGTAGACTTTGTCATATTTCCATGCCTTCGATTACAAACAAAGTAGACAGTTAAAGAGAGATTCTACAATTGAATTTTAGAGTGGATAAAATTAGTGATCTAAGGAATTGGCGTGTCAATTTTCCAATTCACGCATCAGAAAAGTTCATTAGTGACATTGTTTTTGACAAGAGGTGCCTTTGATCGAGTTGGGAACAATTAATTAGAAAAACAATGGATAATCAGAATATACTATTAAACTTTCAGCTTCAGAAGGTATTCAGATGTTGAGTTAGTATTCTGTGGCACTTAAAAACTGATCTATTTTTGGATCTTGCTCTTTAGTTATTTTCTTTTATATTTAAAGAAATAAGAAGAAATTATAGGTAATCAAATTAAAAAGTTTGTTTGTTTTTATTTAATTATAATATTAGGGATTTTACATTCATTAGCCCACCATTATAGTTTCAGCTTTTTCGTAAATAGTTTCTGGAATTCTGTTAATCAAAGTCAAAGCCTTTGTTCTATTTTTTTATCTTTCCAATGCGTATTAAGGACTTTACAAATATTAGAATTTAATTTACTTATAATGTAGTAGGTGTTTATCTCCCAGTAAAAAACTTCATGTTCTTTTGATGAGTTAATGTTTTTTATTGTTGTTTCTTCTTTTTCATTAATCAACATAAAACAACATCAAATCCAAATAACCAAAAAGTAGCAAAATTTTCTATAATTTCAAGTTGTTTAGAAACTTAAATATTTCTCTTTTTCAACATAAAAATGTTTGGCTTTAAATAACTTAACTCTTAATGAGTAAATTAATGTGTGTAGAATACAGTTTAAGTTAAAGTTTCTTTGAAACACACAAAACTGTTTTAAAAAGAATAAAATTTTAATTGAAAAAAATCCAAATAAGTACACAGCGTCTCGAGACCCGCGATCTTTTCTTCAATATAAAATAAATGTTGAGATTGAGTTTTTAAGTTATGTCACATTGTCAATTATTGTTTATGTCCAATGAGAGTTTGGGTGTATTTCAAAAAAAAAAAAAAAATCATTGAATCTTACTCTAAAAGTAAATACTACTCAAAATGTAAACAATTCTTAAGTTGTCCAAAATTCTCCATAATATATCTTTAAAATACAGATGAATTGGAACATAAATGTTTAGTTTGATTAGTACTTTTAGGAATAATACTAAGAAAAACATATATTGTTTAACGCCTGCTTAATTACTATATTTCCCCATTACGGAGTTTACAAAAAAAGTAAAAATTCTTGAGGCTACTTTTCAAATCATTTCAAATCACTTCATTGGCTTGATACATTCGTCCATGTCTGTCTTTTCAATGTATTCCGTACATTTCTATATTGTGCTGCTGTCAAATCAAATTGATCAGCTTTAAGATGATTTTAAATTGCTTCCAGAGAACAAAGAAAGTCCCACGCACTTACTGTAACGAAATGCTTCTTTTGAAACTCTGCGGCTGAACCCACAAACCAAATAATCAAAATCGTGAAAGAAAATGTTATTCTAGTTGACATTTCGCCTCCGGGTCTCAGGTGGTGGCTTACGACGAGTCGGAATTGCGGTCAAACGTATTATTGATCTTGTCGGAACACGTGCACTATCTTAACTGTTCCTTCCTTACGTAGGAATTGCTCCTTTACTCGAATCAGACACATTTCTTTCCTTTGAGGAGAATTGTCTCAACGTCTTATGGGATTTTTACTAAAGAATTCCTTTCTGTTTTCAGGAATAGGTTTAAGTAAATGGAATTGTCCTCTTTAAAAACAACATCTTTCACAACACTTTGAATTGGAAATCCTGTATTCTTTAACAAGATTATGACAAATTGAATTCATGGGAAGCAGAGGAGTGTTTTTATTTCAAAGCACCCTAAAGCTAATAAGTAATTGTACCGTTGTTATTATCCTTTATATTAATTCTACAGTCTTTTAAGCAATAAAACTAAATGAAGTAGCTTTATTTTGCTCTAACAATTTTTTAGCTGTATATTACAATACTAGAGAAGAATGACTATTTTTTTTTAAAGTAATTTCTTTCTTCCTTTTGATTCATGATTTTTAATGTATGCGGAAAGTTTAGCTCTTTCAGTGAATTTAATTAAGATCCATTCCATTCTGTTTCAACGTTTTATAGACTATTTTATTTGCAACTTCAGTTTTTTATGTGAATTCTCTTTTACGTTGCTCTTGATCTCGGGGTAGAGGAAGGGATTTATGTTGCATGTAAATTTCTTGTCTTGGCTGAAGTAAGAAATTAATGATGGCTTTTATTGTATGAGCTGAATTTAAATGTTTTAATAACTGAACTTGGAGTAGATGTATAAACAAGATGAACAAAGGTGCATCATAATCTACACCAGTTTAATTAGTTTAAGTGGGTCTTAATTTAACGAAATCCATAAATTCAGTATGTGCCAAGAATCGACTTTAAAAAAAATATCTTTTGGGGAGATTTTCTTATTACGAAACTTTATGCCTGTTGGGACATTTAGCTAAATAAGTTGTAAATAGACCAATATAGTTTGTTCAAAATGTTAGACAGTTTCAGCATTACTATTATGCCATCTCGTTATCTATGTAATCTATCTATAATATAAAGTTCCTTAGTTTATTCAACAAAATTTAAGTAAGAACAGTAATATTTTCTGATTTTATTCTACATATAGACGAGAAGTCTCTGAAAAGCGCCACAGCACTAATTGCATTTTTTTCTTTAATTTAAAATAGAATAGAATGTACAGACAGCTAATTGGAACAGTCAATTTAGTGTCATTGCTATCTTTGGTGGATTGAGTTTTATCATTCTGTATTAGGCATGAGGTTTTACCCGCTTACCCTTTGTCTTTTGAATATTAGGGAATCTCTTGAAGAGGCCCTTTACTTTTTAAGCCAGTGTTTCACAAAAGTTTTCACCTCACTGTGCAATTACATATTTGCACACACAAAACGTTTTCATTGATTTTGCTTCGTATAATATAATCCTTTGAAAAAAAAAACAACCTCATTATGATTTACAATGATTTTTTTTTTTTTTTTTATGATGAATGATTTATGATGAATTACAATCTCTTTAAACATTTAAAAACATCCTGAAATATTTTGTAAGTTGACTTGAATATGAATTAATGCTACAACGAACCTAGAATGTAGTTTAATTTGTGTTTGCCCTCATTTTTTGATGCCTAGAATTTAGTACAGATTAGAACATTTGTTTATGTATTAAGTTAAATATTTATTGCAGATGCATTTCCAGAATTTTGAGAAGCTTTTCTCTAAGCTGCCCAGAACAACAGGAACAGTAAACTTCCAGTGATAGCTAATTCTCCCACTAGAGGCAAATTCATTCATCCAATAAACTGATATCATCCTTCAAACGGAAAATTTTCAATCTTTGAAATTATCTTATTCATTTCCTAAACTTATAAACTTTATATATTTCATTGTTTATCGTTTGTTTTTATTGGATTAAAGTTGTAAAATAGTAGATCCATAGACGCCCAAAGAATTTTTCTAGATGGGGCAACATATATTAGCAGTGTAAAAAATGGACTTCATATTGTGAAACTACGTCAAATAAGATTAAGTAAACTAAAATAATAAGTGATAGTAAAATTTACCATTTCTTTCTACCTTTTAGTCCTCTGCAAAAAAAAAAAAATCCCTGAATAATACTGAAAATGAAAATTGCAGTGAGTGTATGGCGGGGAGGGGGGGGCGTGCATGAGTAGATCTCTAGTAATAAAAGTATGACTATGCTATGAAATAAGATAGGATTTTAATAAGATAGGCAGGTTGTTGTTATTTTTAAATCCTTCAGTTCTTAAATATAAAAGTATAGAAATATAATCAGTTGATGTATATATCCAGAAGGTCTATTATTTTACAAAAATTTAATTACATTAAATAAATTCAATTCTAAATGTAAAAAACAAAACAAAAAAAAGCCCCTCAAATATTCTATCTAACAGCGAAAGTTAAACAGAAGTTTCTTATCAAAAATGTGACAGACAAATCGTTTTGTCTTCTTTCAAGAATTTCGTTGAATTAGTCTTTTATTTTTTTAATAATATTCTTATTATTATTTGATTTACTTTTTTCAGTTTTCATTTATTTTGACAACATTATTTTTTTTTCATTACGATTTTTAAACTCCAACGATTTCCAATGTTATAAGCACTGGACTGAATGCAGAATTTTCAGTGACTGAAAGATATTTGCAGTTTTCCACATTTGGATATTTTACTTGCCATTAAATGACATTTAGTGCAATGACTTACATCACAAGCGATACGATGTTAAACCTCGTTTCTGTTCATTTTTTTGCAAAATTCTTATCATTAGCAAATATTAATTTGATCTACCGTCTCAAAGTGAAGACAAACTTGGATTACTTTTTGTGCTGACTATTTAGAAAACCATGTATTTGTAACTCATCAAAAAAATAAATCAGATTCATGCCTGATTATATATTAATGTCAGATCAATCAGCCAGTGAGTCCTTCTTTAGGCTGCTAGGAAAGTTTACTTCGATACGTAATAGGGAAATTTATTCTTCTTCTTTAATGACAGTTCAACTATTGATTAACTACTGAGGTTCTAGACCGAGTCTCGATTGACGTTCTAATCGTTCCCACAGCAGCTCCATAGGGTTCAAAATGAACTCGGAGCCAGCCATTAATGACAGAACCATTAAAATCAGCCAAATCGTAAGGAACAGAAAATTGATAGAAATATTAAGATAAAATTTACGAAGTACTTGCAATGGAAGTACTAGTGTCTGGATACTTTTTGGAGGATAGTTATACGTAATGAACGTTATATATAAGAAGATGTACTACAATGATACGCTACTACAATGACACTATTTTGACAACCCATGGTATTTTAATCACAAATGGTACTTCTAGAGTCAGATTTCGAGCTCAAACTATCGAGTCAAAACAAGCCAGTAGGTGATATCATCCAACCAACGCATTGTAGAACGCCTCTCATGGCTACACTTCTGGCTTATAATGAATATTACATAAAATTTTACAAAAATTCGAAGCCTTCATTCAATATGCTGTCAGTCTGTTAGATAATAATAAAAAAATACAGAAAGTAAGAGCTACTTAACAATAAACTTAATAAAACTTAATTAAAAGAATTAAAAGAAGAATAGGAAATACAGAGGGTTGAGACAGATAACTTTGCTTTTTTTTCTGTGGTTTTAAGAAACTCCCTTCCTCCGCCATCTATTCTGTTCTACATGCTTTCCCTGATATCGAACGATCAACGCAGTTTTCACTGCAGGAGACTTCTGTTCAGTTGTGGAATATTGGACCAAACATCATCGCAAGCCTTCCGTAGGCCTTCCACAGATCGAGAACGACGATTACTGATGCCCAAATTTCAGTAGTCCAATCCGCCGAAGTCCATAGGGGATGCATCAGGGAACTTAACAGGGATCGAAGTTACAGCTATTTCCTCCTTCATCCTCCTTCCTCCGATTTTATTCTAATGTCGAACGGGCAGTATGGCTGAACGCCATATCCTCATAGATATGCGCTTTGTGCTGCTCGTTGCCGTAAAGACGAGGGATGTCAACACTGAAAATAGGGTTCATCACATTCTCTTGAAAGTATCTTGCATTAAACTTTGCATTGCTTGCCAAGTGAGCAGTAACCGACCACTTCATGAACCCTCTGGAGAACTTTTCTCTGCATTGCTTGACGAAATCCGATCGTCCTTTTCAGCCCCTTGACGCTAAAAAAATTGCTTTTGACTTGTTGGTGTCATCGCGGTATACCAGTGCTTCATCTAAAGACACAACCCACTTCCATTTGTTGCCGGCCAGGTACCTCTCGTAACGCTTACGACAGTTCGTGAAACGTTATAGGATGTAAATCGGGCTAAGCTTGTGTCCACGGGCTTCATGACGGCATTCCATACGCAGGGTTTCCCTGATGATTCATCCAATGGTACGTTGTGGCCTTTGCCACCTGCTTCCAATTCGTTTTTGTGTTGGCGAATTTTCTTTTTGTTGCTATTTGGCGCACACGTCTGATTGTCTCTGGGGACCGCGATATTTGGGAACGGTTTCGTTGATGTTTTCCAGGACATCCACGGTTAGAAGGCTGGCGATTCTTCACTTTATCTAACAGTTTCGGCACTTTCCTGGTTGAAATGATCAAGCCACGCTCCTTACACTTGCGAACAACGACCAACTGACTACAATTATCATCGGAAAGACCAGTAACCTTCCCAGAAAGAGTTAACGTTAACAGCCATATACAATAAAAAAGATTACTGCAAATACAGAATTAGACTTTCCCAACCTTGTTCGCAGCTGTAGCACGCGTTTCGGTCCGTTCCATTAAGCGGAGCGCTGGTAGTTCATGAATGAACTCGCGCACTGTTATCTACCTCAACCCTCCGTAGATCACTTTGAGGTTTTTGTTTATTTCATTAACTGTTTAACATTAATATCAAATTGCTAGTAAAAAAATAAGTCCACATGTAGAAAGATTTAACTTATTTAACAATAGTGATCGTGATAGTTTCGAAATTCACTGAGTCAAATGAAGAATATTAACTGTACGAAACTATTAATAAATTATTAAAAGTTTAAATTTACTGAAAGTGTGTGTTGCAGAGGAGTTTCCAGGAATTTGGAGTGGGAATAGGGGAAGGTTATAATGGCCCCAGTCGTTCAACCAAAATAAAGAATGCTCTTTCCTTTCTCCGGAATGGGGAGGGGGTTTAACAAACATAACGATGATTTTCCAACCAAAACAAAAAAAGAAATTAAGCAAAGAAAGATATAAAATCCTGGATTTCTTTCATTTTCGGACGCAATAAAGAAGTTAAAATCTTCCGCTCCCCTCAGTAGGCTAATGATGTTAATTATTATTATTATTATTATTATTATTACTGGAATCATCATCACACATTGAATAAAGATCAAGTTATTAAATGAAAGATTCGTTTTCTAATTAAAATTGAAGATTCAACATTAAAAACTTAATGAATCCTATGAAATCTAAGAAATCATGCCAAAATGTACGGAATAACTAAGCTAATGAATAATAGCCTGATATTCATTAAGAAAATATTTATTATTATATATATTACAATAGATACAAAATATTTATTCTCATTAAATAAAAAAGCCTTAAATCTCATCTTTTAAAACTGACATCAGATAATCATTACCAGCCAATAAGATGTTTTTTTAAAAAAACATTTTTCTACGATATTTGTGCAGTGTTTACATGAAAATTGTTCGAATTTCATTAAAAAGAGAATAGCGAGTATTGTGTGATATGAATAACAGTCGGAATTAATTCATTCCACTGTTGTAATAAAGTATACCATTTTGATTTTTTTTCCTTATATTGTTTCCTAATTTCGATTTATTTATAATTGTGCGTGTTTGAAAACGCCATCTGACGTCGATGAATCGAACTACATTCTTTTGAATTTCGCTTTGATTCACCTTTTCAGTAAATCTTTTAGAATATAGTTTCAGGAATCCAATAATTTACGTAAGATTTCTGGAATTTACTCGTTTTGTCATAGAATTGATGGGTCGTCATGGGGAAAAAAAAAAAAAAAATCCGAGATTTGATGTTACTGTTCAACTTGAATGTTCGAGAATCCCTTTATTATCTGCACTGACTGAATAAATGAATGAAGAGTTAAGTTCTATTGTAATTTGAGATTAGTTTAAAATGATCTAAATCCAGATAATTTGGTTTAGATCATTTTAACTGAGGAATTCTGGATTTGTCTGTTCTGATGTCCAATAATGAAACAAACAAAGACATGACATCTTAATAAGTAGATGAAGCTTTTCGTGAGGTATTATCCAGATTGTCTAAAACTTAAAATTTATAATTTTGAGGCTGGGGGCATTTAAGCAGACAGAAGTAAAATCCCTTAATATTTTATAATGTTAAATTAGAACTGAACTTTGTAGGACTGTAGATGATTATTTGCATTCGTAGACTAAATGGACGTTTCGTAACTTTCTTGATATTAACTTTAATAGACTCTTTATTAAATACATTTAATAACATACGAGAAGAGAAATTATTTTATATTTTTCCCTTATAATTAAAAACAGAAATTAGAACAGTAAAAGGAGGATAAATTCCGACATTTTTTTCCCGCCTAATATTACTTAATTGTCTTACTTTTAAGCTATTTTTCAGAAGATAATTATGTGAAATTGATTTCGGTTGATTTTTTCATTCCTTCATTCCTTCACAAAATGATCCCAATTAGACTAAAGGCAAATATTAACAGCGTATTAGATAATGGCAGTCATAAATACCAGTTTAAAAGATTTGTTCACTTGTTTCTATAAGCTTTTTTTCCAATTAATAGCTTAATTAATTGAAAGAGTAAATTTGAATACAGTATCTGTTAAAGAAAGCCAACAATCTGGGCTTTTGCCTAAAAATTGTTGTTACTGAAAACCTAATTTGTTTATTTACTGAAATTAAAACGCCAGCCATTGATAATTCATAAAGATTCTCCTCTTTCCTCTTAACTTTGTTGCGGAAAAACTTTGTTTCTCCTTCTCACGTTCCCACCGAGCAATGGGCAGCTGTGTGGGGAATTTTGAAGATATATTCTACACCAGTGCACAGGACATTAGTTTTGTCCACTGAGGTCTAAATGGGGAACTTAGGAAACTTCAGAGATGTTTTGCCAACGTGGAAAGTTAGAAAGAGATGACCAAAGCACTAATGAAAGCTTCATACATGTAATTAAATATCGCCATTGAAGAAGGTAAGAATTTCTTTGTTTGAGATAATCTTTCATAAAGAAATTTCGAACTTAATAATGAAAGAAAACTTAGCTTTAATAAAATATGATACCACTGTGATCCTAAATCAACTTTATTTGAATCCTAAATTAATGTTTCTTATTCTATAAAGTCATTACTTACAGAAGACATATATGTATTCATATAGAAAATATGTAATATATGTATTCGTATAGAATACATATATACGAGGGCTGATCAAAAAGTAATAAGACTGAATTTTTATTTAAATAATTAGCAACATTCCATTACTTCTAAGTTTACTTTATAAGCGAAAATAAACCACAAAAATTATCGATACTAATGTACATGTAATTTAGTAGCACTTGTCATTGTTTCTGATGATAGTCGTTATCTTTTATTTGTTTGTTTGTTTGTTTTTTTAATTCTAATACGCTTTTTTTTTGTGCGAAAAGTTTATGTTTTTAGTGTATTTAATGCAAATGAATTATTTTTTTTTAAATTGTAAATGAAATTAACTTTTTATTTATTTTTCTATTATAATTATATTTTATGGAGAGAAATCGCCAACCGGACAATAAATGGAGAGAAATCGCCAACCGGACAACATGACCGTCTCCATTTATGAATGATTACGGACGTTAAACTTGCTTTCAATTATATTTTATATAATTATAATTTCTGTAATTAAAAATTACGTTTCACTTATGTTAGTCATTTGTTTTCATTGAAATGAAGAAAATTAGTATCATCAAAGCTCTATACTTTCTTTATACTTTATGTAAGTAATTTAAAGTATTTGCTCATTTCGAAAGAAGTTTAGAATTTACTAATTAAGTTATCAGTAGCTATCATCAGCTGAAAACTAAAGATAAACTTCTAAATCAAGACCAAAAACAAATATCAGATGATTTCACTAGCATTATGTAATTTCGAAGAGGAATGTATGTTAGTATTCGTGTAAAACTTAACTGTTGCACTAATAATAAATATTTTAAATACAAATCATTATTTTACAAAGTTTTTATCATTTCAGGCTTTTGTTAATTTTTTTTTTTAAATTGAAAATACAGACTACTATCTCGAACCCCCCCCCCAAAAAAAAAAATGACTGTTTTTGAATTTTAATTTAATTAATTGCAGAATATTTTGAAAATTAAAACAAGAAAATAGAAATCCCAGATGCTTCACAAATTCATGTTTAAATTTTCAGAATTTTAGATGCATTGAAAAAAGAAATATATAAAAGAAATAAAAGGTTTGCAGTCGCCTTCATTTGCTTGAGTCAGGATCTTAACGTCAGAGCCAATTATCATATACTCCAGAGTCACAAGACATGAACAAATATTAAACAAAGATTGTTGTTTCTTTTGTTAGAGGCACACTTTATTACAAAAATTTTATGACAAATATTAAGAAATACGTTTACATTATAGTATTTATTCATGATGTTGTTTTTGATTTTTTTTATATGTTTCAAGTCTCAAAAATAAGAAAGTACACAAACACACACTGTTTTCAAAATTCTGATTATTGTTTCATATATATTGAGCGTACGTATTTAATACGATAATGAACTACAAAAACATCTAAGAAAAACTAATGATCCGAATTTCTTTAATCCAAGACTCAACCTAGCATTAAAATTAGGATTTAAATTTTTAAATATATTTACTCACCACGAAGATTAACCTTAGGTTTTAAGTTAGTGGATTCTGAGTTTATATCCAGTAAATAATTATAAAGATTTAAAAAATTTTAAAAACGAAAGAGATTTAACGTCCCTGAAAATTTAAAGAAATGGCCAACAAAGGCACAAAGCTAAGAGAAAGAATTCGCACCCTGAGCTATCACCGGGAAGAGACTGGGACGGACCGTTTCGTCCTTTTTAGAAATCATCAAGTCAGCCAAACTCCACCGATGGCAGACTCAGAAGGTGCGAGAGGAATCCCGAGCGGACGAAACGGTCTGTCCCAGTCTCTTCCCGGTCACAACTCAGGGTGCGAATTCCTTTCTTTTAGCGTTATCCCTTCGTTTGTTACCCATTTCTTTAAATTTTCAGGCACGTTAAATCTCTTTCGTTTTTAAACGCACGGATTTGTTCTTTTTTAAATGCCTTTATTAAATTCCTTTTGTACCTAGCGGATTGCAGGTCAAGGCACATTTGTATTTTGTATTTTTGTTAATTTTTGGTTAGGATTTCTTCGGGGGAGGTCCCGCTCTCGGGATCCATAACCTCTCGCACCTTCTGAATCTATCATCGGTGGAGTTTGGCTGGCTGACGAGTCCTAAAAAAGACGAAACGGTCCGTACCAGTCTCTTCCCGGCGACAACTCAGGGTGCGAATTCTTTGTCTTAGCGTTGTGCCTTCATTTGTTACCCATTTATTTAAAAAAAATTATTTACCTTTTATGGTGATTGGATGGTGTTATGCATCATTCGACCAAGTCCCAAAATTCGATTTTGAGATATTCGCATAAACGCAGAAGCTTAAGTTATGTATTACTTCATATTTTTTAATAAAGAATGTTATACATCAAAACAAAATATATCGCACATTTATTATGTATGAATTTCGAATGAAATGAATATGTGAGAAAGGTCGATAGTCACATAATGAAAATCGTATTCGTTACAATTAGTCGATTGGCGTTTATTCAAAATTAATATTGCGCGGAATTATGTTGAGATAGCAAGCAGGAACAATTTTTTGTAAAGAGCTAACACCTTTCGTTAGTAGATGGAGTAATAATCTCTAACACCTTTCGTTAGTAGATGGAGTAATAATCTCTAACACCTTTCGTTAGTAGATGGAGTAATAATCTAAACAAAAAATCTATTTTGGCCCTTGGTCAAATGATGCATAATAACCAACCAATTATGATGCAAAAAGGAGCTCAGCCAACATATTTCGCGAGCCCATATTTTATGTCAGAGAGTCATATATGGCTCATCAGCCGTGGTTTGGACACCCCTGCTATAATATCTTGATTCAAGTCTACAGCTTTCACTATAAAGCAGGTCCTGAAAAGAATGTTACCAATTATATGGGAAATCTTTTGGAAGTATAAAAAAATAAAACGTTCTCAGAAATTCGCGGAGAAGCAGAATGGATTATTTTAAACTTTTGATCGTAATGTACGTAATATTTTGACCAACATTTTGTGTAGCCAGGACTAGCAGGGTTCATTAAAGGTGTAGAAACAACTTCCCCTTCCGTAATTACCATTCAAATGGTTGAAGAAAGTCTCCATCAGCTCCTAATAAAAATAATCTAACGCACAACATGTAATACTTGTGGTTGCTTGTTAACGCTGCTTCTACATTCCCTACCTAGTGCTGTAACGTAATGTAACCACGGGCCCAGGTGCAAAACTATTTTTCAGACTTTTAAGATAAAAAAGTAACTTTATTTTTTATTTAATCAATTTTTTTTATTTAATTATATTTTTTATCTGTGACATTTTACATATAATTTTATCAATCTGCATTATTAAAAATACAGTTTATGTGCGTACATCCGCAGCAATTGAATTGCTCAATAACTAAATTTCGCATGCGCATTGCCAGGCAGCAGGAGTATTGTTGCATGGTCAATTAAGCTGCGCAAAGTTGTATTCTTTAGAATTTAAACTTTATTATAGTTTAAGTTTTGGTTTTTAACTTATTTGTGTTTTGAATAATTGAAATATTGTTTTCCGTTACATGTGCGAGGCTTCCCGAGCGAAACGACGGATAGCCATTTAGTATATTTCTATAATTAAACACGAACTTTTGATCTTATTTCTATACCCCCGGCTAACATGCAGCTGTATATGTTACGCTATTGTTAAACCCCGGACATTGTTTTCTTTCCCTTCCAAGCAAACTGTCCTCATTAGTATAAATATTTTAGATTTGCCAGTGATGTCGATGTGATATCTGAGCTTCCACTAGCTTCTTAGATATATTAATAATGCTTATATTAAAGTAGAGGCAAGTTTTCAAATTTTAAGAATAATGTTTTATTTTCCATACATGTTACCTCAGTTATTTTTAGAATAAAGTTTCATGTTTAACTAGGAAAGGGGGAAAACTTTAAGGTTAATTTTCTTCTCCGTTGTGGACACTACTCGTCATTCATGGTTGTATATTTTTAATTTTATCAGTGAAAGGTTTCGTAAGATGATGATCTATGTATATGAATACTTGAAGCTGTTTTACATTTGTTTCCATAATAATTTCGGCATAAAGAGACTGAGTAAGTTGTTCTCTGAAGCATAAGATTTTCAAGCATACTTTATTGAATGGTAGAAAAGTTATGATATTTCAACACCAAAGAATTTGACGGTTCTAAAGCTTAAAAGGTTTGGTTAAAGAACGTCATTTACAGGTCATGTTGGTTCCTTCGGAAGTGTACGTTGGAGGTAAAGGCCCTCGGAATGAAAGTGGGGTCGGATCCAACCTCAGAAAAGAAACCCGACTGAATGAAAAGCGGGAGGAGAAACAGCGATCTCCGTCAGGAATTGAACCGGGCTCACAATGAAGTTTAAAATTAGTTAACTTCTTAATGAAAATCGTTTTTTTATTCTCTTATCTGTATCGGTTCGTCTATTGCTTCTCTAATATCACTTTTGTGTAGATGATGATAAATTTTAACAAAACAAGACCAAAATCCAAACTTTTATTTATTTTGTCTTAAAAAATAAAAATAACAATGAGCTATAAATTTACATTATTTCTGTTACAATTGTACACTTAAATTGGTTTAGAATGAAATTTAATAAAACCACTTCAGCTCCGCACAACTTTCCCATTACTTAAAAAAATCCTTTCTTTTTCTAAACAGTGTGAATCAAACTTCAGTAAAAGACTGATAAATAAAAGCTCTTTCCTTCTCACTAATATCATAGAAAGGAAAACAAGACCTCAACCAAAATAAATTTGAACAAACCTTGGCTAAGGTGTTTTGAATCTGAGATATCCAATAATTGAAATACAAAACTTGGAGACATTTTTGCCCGGTTGCACCAAAGTAGCGTTTAACTACGGTTTCCATGAACTGAGTTCTGCTTGAACCTCAAATCGAAGTTCAGCCTTGTTGCACCAAGTTACAAAATGCACAACTGAACCGAGGTTCTGTGATCTGCGTTCATGGCGGCGGAAGTACGTCATGCGTTCAAAGCTGATTCCTGATTGGTTACAAGATTCGTCTTTCGTAGCGGGAAATCAACCCATTGGATTGTTTTCAATAGTTGTCCTTTGTTTCAGCAGTCAACAATCTCATTACGAAAATGGAGTTCAGGAATTAAAAATACTGAATTCTGCCGAGTCCCTATTTACACAGAGACGAAAAAAGAGAAAAAAATCCTTTTAATTGATATAATTGAATCGTACATAACACATTTTAGAATGTAAAAAAACCGATGCGGAATATTACTAATGTAGGTAATCGTGGACTTTAGCGTCCCAAATTAAATAACAATAAAAAACCTACAACAGTAAATAACACACAGTCATAAAATGTGAAATTTCATCACACTTTGGTGGGTGGCTGGCTGTAAGTGTCCCACCCCCGACCGAGAACGGGCCCTCGTAAACTCTGTTTTCGTGCCGCCGCGTTCTGGAGTCCGGCGTTCTGCGCCGGTCTCCTGCCGGGTCTGGGCGATCCGTAGGCGGCAGAGATGGGACCAACAGCGGCAAACTTCGGTGCCCGAGAAAAAAAGCCCGGTGTCGATGGGGGGTGGGACACTTAGGTATCCGTGCAGACTTGGGTGAAATTTCACATTTTATGACTGTGTCATTTACTGTTTTATATTGTTATTTTTTTATTGTTATTTAATTTGGGATGCTAAACTCCACGATTACCCTAATATATACTGATGGCGAAATAGTCTGCCTTTTGGTTACAAATGATGCAACTCTGTTAACAACTGAAATTCCTCTTCACAGTCACTGTCCAACGAATTAAATAAATGTAAAGTTGTCATTTTTAAAAGTTATTTCTGATAGTTGAGAGAAAACATGCTTTGGTCTCAATTCGCAAGCGAATATCAGTAATGGCCGAACGCCGAACAGCGGTTTTGAACCGAGTGCAGCGCCCTCAACGAACGAATTCGGCAGATCAAGTTGACAACGCTTTTGAACCGAGATCATCACTAAACGTTGTTGGCGCAATAGGTTTAAGAAGGATCTCCGTTCATCTAGCAGTTTGAACGTGGTTCAGCTACTGAACTTCAATGGTGCAACCGGCCATTTATCATGTAAGGAACAAAACGTTGCATAAAATGAGATTAAGTTAGAGTTGATCATGCTTTTGATCTTTCTGATTTAAATATAAAAACCCCTCGAAACTATTAAGTATGATCGCAACTGTGAGCCTGGACTAAAGAGGAAAGAGTTGCCAGCGTTATTATTAAAAATTTTCAATCGATAGAGCTAATCAAGACAAGTCTAATGCGTGAAAAGTAATTTTCATGTCACCATAGCGCAAAAACCAATTCGTCCTCAAAAATGAAAAGAAAGTTGAATTATTAAAACTAGATCCTATTTGGTAATCTAGGTTAGACGTATAGAAGTGATTGAAACAAAAGTGTTAGATGCACCAGGAGCAAAGTACATAGGCTAGATTAAGATAATTTTCGGTGTAATAGGTTATATTGCCAATTTCAAACATGAACTTAATTCAAGGGAGATGTAATTGGACGACCACATAACAGCTTTATAGAATGCTTACTTTATATCCTGGCGACGAAAATTGATTGTTCATGTTATATATTAATGTCATGACGTTGTCATTAAGTTTGGATATGTCTATAAAAATATGCTTGGTCGGATTACGAAGTCGAATGGCTGATAGTATTTTGTGCATTCAGGATGCAAAATGTAATGTTCTCGATGTAAAATTATATCGATATATGTATGTCCTCGGTTACTCAGTATGTCCTCGGTTACCCTTCATTTTGTTTAAGGTTACTCGGCGTCGTCCTCGGTTACCCAGCAAATTAATCTAAAATCAGCTCAGTGAAATTTTTGTTGTTTAGTTATTGTGTGTTTTTTATAGTTTTTTCAAAGGTTTTCTTTGTTGTTCTTAACATTGTACACACGTGGTGATGACGTGGTGGTAAAATTAATTTGTTTTATCACTATAGAAACAGTGATCTGAAAGTTGTATTGGCATTTTTAGGCAGTGATTTGTTCTTTGTATTGGCTTCAAATTTCATATCACTGTCCGGCTATTCATGTTTAGTAATATAAGTTAATTTTATTCTTATATTCTATACGTTCTAAATTTTCTAAATTGCAAATGATTGATTGAAATCTTTGCTCAGTGAAACTCGAAAGCACATGTTTTGAGTTTTACCTTCTAGATAATATGCCTAATTTTGAAGTGTATATAATTATTACTTCTTATTAAGGTATTTATTTATTTACATCTTTTGTAATTTAAACTCAATATTTAAGATTTTGCTCTTTTTTATTGTTTTTTTTTTATTGTTTTTTTTTTTAAATTTATAATTTTAGTTAATTTTTTATTTTTAGGTTTATATAATTATTTATTTTTGTTTTTAGGTTTAGATAATTTATTTCATTTGGTTTCTTTTGTGGTAGTTTAGTTTTAAATTTTTTAAAATTTAAATTTAGATAATTTAATTTATTTAGTTAATTTATTAGGTTAAATCAAGTAATAAAGAGAAGGGTCCACTCTTTTTTACTTTGTTTTAAATATTAGATAGTTTAGTTATAATTTCTTTAAATAAAAAAAGAGAGCAAAGTCTTAATATATTGCGTTTTTGCTAAATTATTTCTAAATTTCACCGCTGATGACGTGGTGGTAAAATTAATTTGTTTTATCACCATAGAAACAGTGATCTGAAAGTTGTATTGGCATTTTTAGGCAGTGAT
>JAFIDM010009631.1:124422254-124439298 GCA_023159025.1 Thereuonema tuberculata | reverse complement strand
ATTTGTTCTTTGTATTGGCTTCAAATTTCATATCACTGTCCGGCTATATATTTCATTATATATATATATATATATATATATATATATATATATATATATATATAAATTTAAACAATTAGAGCAGGCAACTTCTACACTTCCCCCTTAAGTTGTTAACGAAGCTGCAAGTATACCATAACACAATCAGATTTGAAAGAATTCAAGTGAACTAGAAGTTTTTCTTGACATCAATAAATCATTCGACAGTTTTTCAAACAGAAAATCCTTTGACATTGAAGCGTATTTCCGAAACTTGTTGAGAAAATGTTGTTGATGACCTGCGCTCTCTCAGGCATCAAGTTCAAAACCCAATGATGGTCTCAACAAGATACTTATTGAGAAAAAGTAAGACAGAGATTGAAAATATGATGCTAGATTTTCTGCAACAAATTGAAGGATCTTCGATTTCTTTTTTCCAATGGACTATTCTGTGACCTTTTGAATCCCATCAATTCCATAAGAATACAAGGAAGAAAGCAGCTCAAGTCCACTGTTGAAATCCATCGGAAGAGAAAAGAAATGATGCATAGCTTCACTCATGAAGAAGAATCGTGAAAAAAAGAAAAAGAAATAGAAGCAAATTATCTATTACCTGGGTAATGTGCATTGTAAAATTTCCTCTACAGATAATACAAAAAATTAATTTTTTCCCTCCAAAATGTAAATAGTATTGTAAAATTTTGCTGTAAAAGATACACTTCAATGATAAGGTTTATCGTGCAATAAAATAAGCGAAATATGTTTAGTCTTTTAAAAAGACGTGAAATAAAAAGGGAGGTTAAAACCAACGTTTCGGGCATCACTTGAAACTCATTATGTCGGTGGGGAGAAGGGAATGATAGAAATAGAGATCCAAGAGCTATTTATGCATATATGCATTCAAACTTAAAAATCGTACTAAATCTCCTCAGTGGCACATTACCTTAACAGAGGACCCATACCTGACTTTCTACAAGCGTTTCTCATCATACCCACTATCATGAAGGAATCCTTATTGAAGCCTTTTCCATTATCCAACGCAATTTATACAACAGGTGGTATTATCATAACACCCCCTCCTCCCCCTTTTATTTATTTTATATTTTAGGTTTTGAAAAAAAAACCAAAACAACATATTTTTTTCTCTACAGCCATCCTCCTTATCACTCATCCTCTCCCATATCGCCTGGTTTGTTTGTTTTTTTTCCTTCCCAATCACTAATAAATCATTAAAATTTTATTCAAATTAATCCCATTCTCCTTTTTTTTTACACGATTAATGTTATTAAAGTTAAAGTTAAAGATTCCCACTCCAGGCCATGACAGGCCTTTGGGGTTGCTAGAGGTAAGGCTCCCAGCACAGCGAACCAACGCAACGGGACGAAGTTGGGGCCGGGGGGGTCAGCCCGACGCCCGCCCGCCTTTAACTCCCTGGAAAGAATCCTGGTACCCATTCTATAGAGGGCTGGGTAGACCCTAGGACCCGTTTGGAGGAGAAAGGAGCGTGGAAAAATTCCCGTCCTCCGCCGAACCCGTTACCTCCAACCCGCAGCCAAGCGCCCTTACCCACTCGGCTACCGGACCCACTAATGTTATTAATAGTACCTTAGTTTCTACTAACAAGCCCACACCTCCCATTTAACAACGTCGCCCATTTACTATTAGTTCCTCAATTTAAATATTTAACTCTTGGATCTCTATTTCTACATCTGTCGTTCCCTTTCCTCCATCACTATATGTATATTTATAAAGGGCATCAAGTTATGTCCGAAGCAAGTGTTTTTAACCCCCTCTTTTTTATTTCATGACCTACCTCTTTTTAAAGGTGCATATTTTTTTGTACTTCATTTTGTTTAATCAAGATGCTTACCAAGCTTTTTTTTTTCTATCTCATGTAATACTTATTGTTTTATTTTTATTTGATATTTGCCTCGACGCTTATATCCTTTTGTTTTCTGAATGGGATTCTGCTTAAATCAACTGGGCTTCAAAATTGTAATCAATACTAACTTTTGTAAATATTTTTAGGGGCAATAAATTATTATTATTGTTAGTAGTAGTAGTAGTAGTATTTAGCTTTAAATACAAAAACGTATAACTTGTGTTAATTGGAAAGAAGCGATGTGGAGCTTTTCTGTATCGTGCTCATTTAAATCCACAGGGTCAACATTTCTTCTCCCAAACGATACATCAGATTTTGATGCTATTTATCACAGTTTGAAACGGTTGTTAAAGACAAAGGACAATAGGAGTCGGTTGTGTCGTTCAATTACGATCACCAATAAAAATGTTCTAAAGTTAAATGTGGAAGTGGGTTTCATTGATAATTACATATTTTTTTTATTATTTTCTTTATTTTTTAAATAATAAAAGTTTATCTAAAATAATTTAAAAACAAGAGTGTTTATTAAAAAAACATAATCACATCGAAGCGAACGAGTGCATGAGGTAAATTGCTACGATGTCAGCTTCGCTTCACTTAGCCAGAAAACTTGATGGACTAAATATTTTAAAACCCTTTTCAAATACAATATTTTGTTAAAACGAAATTAAAGGCAGCAATTAACAATTCGAAAGATTGCCTGAAAAGGAAAGTAGACTTTACTTACGAATTGAGTCTGTTGACGAGAATAAACAGTTTTTAACTTTATACTGTTTATGAAAGTTAAATTAATGTTTATTAGTGTAGAAATTAAAAAAAATATCTTCTTTCTATTTTTTAAAGCATGAAACTATTTTTCCAAATGGCAAAGACTGACTTAACAATATTTTGACACTGCAGAGTTATCATTTGCCTTTAACTACATGAACTTTATATTGTTTTAGATCTACAAGCATATCAGTATTTTTCCCATGCATGTTGTTGTTTGTCTAAATCATCTATTTCAATGAGAGAATGGTTTATTAGTTATCAAATAGAGATCTTTTGCCATGACAAAATCCTCCATTACTGTCTGCTGGACGACACTTCACAATATTTAAGCTTTGGAGGCTTCACTGCAATTCCGATGATTATCTCAGAGCTTTTGTAGTACGGGAATTATTATTACCGATCTCTAATCTCTTGCCACAGAGAAGGAAGCCAAGTGAAAATCCCCTTAGGCGATTTCTGATTTCAGGAACACTTAAACTACCATTTCTGACTGACCTTTCTGCATTATCTATTGTTTCAGGATGTCTGTCAATAATATGTGGTTTCAACTGAGTTTTCTGTAAATTTCAAAATTAGTTAATTTAATTAATTCATTCATTTTAAATTAATTCTTTTGTCAACAGATGTAGCATAAGGTTATGAGAAACGAACGAAATGATGATTCAATTTGTTCTTTTGAAGTCAGAGATCCGAGGGGTTTTCATTTAGCTACAATATCCCAAATTTGATCAGACCTAGGTAGTGCAATTATACTCTTAAAAGATCTAATTTGGTACGTTTTGACCCATCATTATTTCATTTCCGTAACCTTTGTGCTTTTTATAAAGTGCCCTTAACAAAAATTCCCTTTCAATCAAAGATTCGAATAAGACTTTGAGATCTCATCGTTTCAATCTTTTGGATCGGCTTACAGTTTCCTGTAAAGGTTAAGATTTTCCTCTCCTCTTTTAATATCACAGCATGTAATTATAAATGTAATTTATATCAGTGTAGTTTTTGTGGAGCTAAAAGTAGACACTCCCTTGGGCTCTTAAATACTACACTCATATTAATTAATGTATGAACAAAAATCTAATCAGAACTAGGTAACAAGATTTTATTCTTAGATATAAATTCTATGTAGACCAAGGTAGGTTTTTTTTTTTTTCAATCATTGTTTTGATAGATTCTAAATAACTCATTAACAAGCACATACATTAAAATCAGTTGAATTTCAGTCCAAATATATTTTACGCCCAGGACAATGGGAATTTCAGTTAAAATCTGACCGTAAAATAAATTTTCCGTTATTTTTATATTTTCTTATTCATTAAATCTGTTTGGAGAAAGTAGCCTACTTTGAATAAAAGATTATACTAATAAAATATTTTCCTTTAGTTTGGTTCTGAAGGAGGAGTGGGACATGATACTGGATAGATTGTTATTTGAGGGATTTTCCCACTCCGGGGTGAGATTTGCTCGATATTTCGGTCCGGTGCCTCGGGCCTTCTTCAGGAGATGTATATTAATTACATTAAGGTTGGCGCAAATCTAACACCGGACAGAAATATCGAGCAAATCTCACCCCGGAATGGCAAACTCCCTCAAATAAGGATCTATCCAGTATAATGTTTTCCTTTTGCATATCGTTGGCATATCTTATTCTTTGAAATTCAAAACTCCTTATCCTATACAAAAATAAATACGTCACGGATTACTTGTCACTGCGATTTTAGTGTATAATCAAATTTAAAATATATATATATATATATATTTTTTTTAATTCAAATTGTCTGCGAAATAGCTGAAAATCTTAGACCCTAAAATAGTTAACAAAGCTAATAACTGAAATCTTACATCTTATTTCATCAATTCTTTTTTCTAAATTACTTTAAAAATAAAGAATATTTAGATAATAACGCTATGAAGAAAACATTAATATTAAATACTAAATATTTATAGTAAATAAAGCAACTGTCATACTTAATTGAGGTATCATTATTTCAAAACAAAAATTTACTAAGAATACCATATATCAATTTAATTACTATGTGATTACAAAACCTCTATAAACCGTAAAAAAAAAAGTAATGCTTGTTTTATTTAATATAGACAGAGGCGAAAACTGAATGATTCAATATTGTTTAACCTAAGTAAATCTGCATTTTTGGAGACTAAATAAGTATGAAAATATTCTATGGCTTTGCAACGCCTATTACAAAAATTAAATATATATGAAACACTGAACAATAAAACGAATTATGTTGTCTGTAATTTTATAAACTTATTCCGCAATTTACTGTCTTTGATTCATTAACTGGTCCAACTTACTTTACTAATATCTTAATGTTATTTTCCGAGCTTAAAAGTTCAACCATCTTTAAAAAACACACAACAAATGAGGTTAGAATTATTTTTTATTTATTTTTTTATCGAGCTATACATAGAGGATTTATTTTTCTTAGCTGATCTATTACCTTCTCTATTTGTTTGTTTTTTTGTACTTCTGTGAGTACACTACATTTGTATCCCCGACAACCGAAAATCGATATATTAATCCTATCTGCTGAGAACTTCAATTTTATCCTTCTTATCATACTTGGTAGGTTAGAAATAATATTTAAATCTTTTTCATGTAAAATCAGTTTCATAGAATAATAATTGCTTAATTAGTACTGTATAAATATGAGAAAGTTTGTGAATCTGTTACAAAAAAATTCCGAAAATTAACTAAATTTATTTAAACAGTTGAATTTTTTTATGTTTAATTAACTGCAAGACTTTCAAGGAAAAACATGAAACCTTTTTATTTTTGCTCAATCGCTTTAATTAGAAAATTCAAGTAATAGAAGAGGAACTTTCAAATAAGTTTCTGCTTTCTGTCAGTTGCATTGGAATACTGGATAGTGTTAAAGTTCTTTACTGGATGATGTAACTCAGTAATGAGCTCTAATGTAAAAGAGAAACAACATCGAAAGCAATTAGTGCATCTATTTGTTTAGTATTTACTTTTTAATTTATTAAAAAAGACGTGAAAAGATCATTTATGGCATTTTCCCCCCTTTTTCTTCTATTTTTTTTATTTCACATTAAAAAAATTAAAGTATATTTTATGCTCTATTTGGAATTGAATGAATGTGAGCTTTTCATACTCTATCTATAATCAAGACTTCTGCAATGTGAGTCACCTCACAGGATCTTCAGGTAGAGAGTACTTCTTTGAACATAAATCCAATTCAACATTTCTCTTTGAAATTACTACTTGAATGTTAATTTAATCTTCGTTGTGAAATCGTGTTGAATAAGGTTCTTTTTGCGACAATGTTTAGTCTTTAATTCATTTTTAAGTGACCCTTATTACTCATCATTGACTGAATATATTCAATCTTACTATTCAATTTGAACAGTTTTCTTCTTTGGTTTATCTGTTTCTATGCGCATCACGATAAAATGGTGAACTGATTTTCATAAAATTTGGTACGATGCTTATTTAGTATCCAACTTAATACACAGGCTTATTTATTTTGATCCTAAACTCCTCTCCTCACTTTCCTCAAAATTGAGCTTCCATATCTGTATGATCAGTCCCAGCTATGCAATAGATAGCAGAGTATATACCTAGTCACGAATAATACGTGATTGTTAGCATCCTGTTTTAGTTTTAGCAATTTTTGTATATATATTCTATTTTTGTTTGTATTTTTAATTAGTCTTTTCGTTATCTGCATTAATTATTTACATTTCTAATTAGCCTTAAACTTTTTAATATTTTGAGTTTAAAGGTAATATTTTAATCCTATTAATAACACGTAATCTTAACTTGTAAAAGGAGGCTGATAGCAGTTAGTTTACACTAATGAGGTGGAGAACCTCTGAAGTGGACACTTAATCCTAAGTCTCGCTCTCGGGCGGATCCATGGGCACATTTTGACAGCACTGCTATTTATTGGCTCCATTAGCTGCTTAATGGCCAAGGTGGGTAAATTTCAAGTTGGCACTTCTGTTGATATTCCTAATTTGGCACAGGAGCCCATGGTGTCAGGCACTATTTTATTTTCTATATCTTTTAGTATCGTAAAGATCATTAACATTGAGATTTAACTTAACTTATCGTCACGTTCCTGTGTTACTGATAGAAGAATCTATTCGCCTTCTACCCTAAATATCCCTCCAGATTTAATCAAGTTACAGATTAATTCCTTAATAAGGCCGCCTCATGCTTTCTATATTGCAAATCATTTATTTTTATTCTTATTTAGTTATACACTATATATGGACGCTAATCAAAATTGTTAATCAAAGCTTCAGTAATATTTCACAAATTCTACTGCAATACTTTTAAATAAAGAAAGCAGATGGCATTTGCAAGCCAGTAGAGAATTGAAGAACGACTGCTATTTAGAATATCATTCCTTCTGTTGAATATCTACAACCACATATGATGTAACGAAGCGGATTTCTTATCTACATATTACATTACTAACAAATAATGTTTTTCCTGAAAAATTTAATAAAGTATATTTGAACTTCCCTCGCAACTGCAGTTAGGAGAATAATTCACCCATTATTCGGTATTAAAAATTCAGTTGTAGAAATAGCCAGACGTATACTTCGGCGAACGAACACAAATTATCTTTATTACTTCAACTAATCAACTTTAAGAAATTAACTTCAACGATTTAAAAAAAAAGTGCTTCTTTACATCCCACAATGAAAAAAGAAAACCAGTGCTTATTACTTTTCCCCATTCATTCCACCACTGAAATTTGGAAGATAGATCCAATTATCTTTCCAAGTATTACTTTTGACACTACTGAATGTGTGTGTGTGTTTTTTTTTTTTTTTTTTTTTTTCAAGTTATGTTTTACTATGAAGAAATTGCAATTAACTTTCTTTTTTATTACTGTGAAAGAGTTTCGTTTGAAATTTAGATACTTATTAGAATTGTGTTGTCTAAGTAAAGTAAAGTTTAAGAAGAATAGATTAGACAACACAATTCTAATCTATACTTTTTAAACTTTAGAAAATTTCGCTTTGGGAAATTTCATTAAAACATTTCAACTTATTTGGGAACACTTCTGTTCGCATTTAAAAATATTCTGGAGAATAGACGAAAAACGAAAAACTTGTCAGTATCATTATCAAGATTTTATATCTTAACTTTGTCTAAATTTTAACTTTATAATCGTTTCCAAAATTCTTCTTCAGCATCTTAGAACTGAAATTTTCAAGTCACTTTATTTTTTTTTATAAACTATCTAAGCATTATTTATTCTAATATATCATGTGAAAATTTTGAAAAATTGAAAAGTGTTGTACAGATAGTTCATTATATTTTTCAAAATTTTCATAGTTACTTTCAATGAACTTAAAAATTACGAACAGCACGAAATTAATTTAAAAGATAATTTATTAAATTAATAACTTCAATCGTCACGACTTCTTCATTGAATTCTTTAAAAGACAACTAAACCATTTTGAATTGAGTTTAATGAATATCTGTTAGATAACTCAGAATTCACGAAGATATTTTTTATAACCAGTGAGTTCGATAACAGTAAATAATGCCAAAGATACTAGACTATAGACAATACATTAATAAAGGCTGAAATTCTCAAATCTCGCCTATTTTTGTGTTAATTAGTTTATTTGTTTCTTCGCGTTATTTTTCTGTTACTTCTTTGGGTAGTTAAATGAAGAGATCTTTTTATTTCTAATGATATACTAATTTATATGAATGTTTCACTTGTCTATTACCATTTACAAGATAAATGCAAGACTTGTTTTTTTTTAAAAAAAAAAAAAAATTAAGCAAAAATTTATTTAGATTTGAGTTCGTTTTTCCTCTTTGCTGATTGTTCTACTGTTAGCTTCACATATTTTATACAACACATAATTTGAATAATATCGACGTCGATGTTTTGTCGATTGGTTTCAATGTAAGACCAAAGCAGTTCCCTGGCAAGGTCGAATCAGTCGACCGAGCATCTTGGACTTCCGGAAGGACTTCAGAACATTTTGAAAGGATGCCAAACTGGCCTCTCCTTAGATTTGTAAGAATCTCTTTCATTAGCTGAGTTCGGCTCTTACTATCACAATGGGAAATGTCTTTTTCTATGAAACGACAAATTCAACAGGAAACAGACTCGGGCAACAAATAGGAGCTGACATTTTTTTTTTTTTTTTTTTTGTAAAATAACTCCTACACTTAGTAATTAGTAAAAATTGAAGGAAACGAGAAATTCACGATAATTTTAAACTTTGACTAATATTAAAAAAAAAAAAATTGAGTATAAAAATTTCTATTACATTTTCTATGTTACATGATTTTTGCTTTTAAACAAAGCTACCTAATTCTATATTAGAATTATTTTTTTTACTAATTTTAGAAAATTAACGTATACTATTATAAAGTTCAAGATTAATATCATTTGAAAAAAAAAAAAAAAAAACATGCCAAAAAATATAAATAAAATTATACATAATATATACATAAACTTTTACAAACCTTGTTATAAAGCTTATTGGTTGTGCCCATTCGTTATTTTCTAATCAAATTATAAGTTTGCTTTCTTTTCAACATGCACATTCGATATTTTACTTACATTATTATTTTTTGTTCCGTCAGGCATTGACAGAGTTGTAGTAATCTTAAGACTTGCTTCTATAGTTTTCATTAACATTCATTTTACATCTACACCAGTATTTTTAACCATTACTACGCTCGCAATTCTTAATTTTTCAATGAAATATCATCCGAATGTGATTCGTACATCAAAAATATTAATAAATTTAATAATTAATAACGTTATTTTAAAACAAATTTTTACCATTACAAAGTTCCAAGTGTATAGTTTAAACCAAGATTGCAGTAGAAATTGCAAAGTAACTCATTGATATGTTTATTTATTTACCTGATAAATATCAATTATAATTATAATACTTTTAGGTAGTTCATATTAAAAAAAATATTTTGTATTATTATTTTATATAGAATTACGGTACTTTTCCTGTTACAAACAGGAAATAAAGTTCGAATATAAGTAAACATTCATTTTGTCTAATGTTTCTTCTTTTTTTCCCTACTTTAAGCGTTTTGAAAAGTAATGATTTACATACTCACAGATCTTTCTAAGTTATTAGATGTTTGATTGAGATAGAATATTATATAGAAATATCCATTATGCATTAATCTTCGTTAGAACTATTAATGTGATATATTTAGTACTAGCTTAAGGGATATCTTAAGTTAGTTAATTATTTCACGAATTCATCAAAATAAGTAATATTCTTCAAAATTTGTTCAACGCTTTAATTTTAATTCGTAATCTAAAAGCTATCACTTAAATCTGAGTCTTTTATCAACAAATTCAGATGCCAGTTAAGAAATACTTGTCCAAAATAAAGAGTTGACGGCTTTATTTTTTTTTCAAAAGATCAAACTGCAATGATGATACTTATTGTAGCTTTATATTTTTTCATTTTCTATTTCTGGAAAGATATTAATTACCAGATATTTGGCTTTTAGCAACTGTCAACGAAAACAGGAATAAAAAAAACCGTATAAGCTGATCTACGAAAGGACAGCACATTCATTAGGCATTTCAAGATGGAAAAATGCCAATACTATGTTGACAAGCTGGGAGGATGAAAAATGAATTCCAATGGCAAAACTTTGTAATATTTAACTTTCAAGATATAGAATTATCTACTATTATTAATACAACAAAATTATTTACAACAGTAACTAAATAAATAAATAAATAAATAAATAAATAAATAAATAAATAAGTTATATTGAAAAGTTTTAGAATAGCAAACAAATTTATCAAATTAAACAATAAGAAGTAGCTGCGTTAAGCCATGGTCTGAAATTATATATCTACAATAAAGCAACACGAAATTTTTAAAAAAATTAAAAAAATTAACAAAAATAATGTTTTTATTAGGAAAAAAAATATTTTTATGTTTTTTTTCTTTCTTCTTCTTATTAAATTTTGGGATAGGATAGGGATAGATAGTGTTCCTGATCAGTTGCCTCACCTCCCATGCTTTAATCTAAAATTTAATTAGAATTTAATTTTTATTGTATCAATAAATGCTGTAGTTAAAGTCCAATGATACTAAATTAGTTGAGAGAGGCATTTAAAACTATATAAAATATAAATCCTTAGTGTCTTTAAGATTCCTCGATTTGAAACAAATTTCAAAGAAATATGCTTCCTCTCCTACATAAAAATTCATTTGGAGAAATGGTAGTGATTTAAGAAAATGATGATCTCTTTCAAAGAAGAAAAAAACGGAAAATGGATCAAAGCATTTCACGTGTTTGACTTGTTTACAAATAACTTTTCAACTCAAGAATGGCAATGATTTCAAAGTAACTCATGCTTAATTAATTCTCTTGAAGCTTTTATTAATAGTTTTGATTATGAAACTGTCGAGTTCATTGCACGGTGCACTTGACTAGAAAAGAATGTGAACCATGACGTCACCCGATATCAGATTTTCCAACCAATGACAAACGAGTTGTAAACATCCTCTAATATTGGTAATTTTTCACCTGAAGATTGCAAATTTGATTAATGACTCCGACGTAAGAAACCGAAGGCGAATAAATCATCTTGTAGCGTTGGCAAAACGCATCCGCTTCAGCCAGAAGCAAGACATTGGTTTCCTTTACATAATTCTATCATTTAGTATTTAACTTCATTACTGTAATATAGAATGTTATTTTTGCACTGCTATCACTTTCACAACTTGGTAAACACTGTAGAGCTTAACGGGAAAATGTTTACTTGTGTTCTACAACTAACAAACAAAAACAGTAATGAAATATGTTTCTTCAATAATCTTTTCTTTCCTATAATTCTTTTTAGTTCAATTTAAAAGTTATGTAATGGTGAAAAAAATTGTAATTGCTATGAATGAAATACGTGGGAAAAAATGAAAGCTTGGAAACTTATTAATTTTTTTAAACTCCCCCCACCAAAAAAAAAAAAAAGAAAGAAAATAACAATAATAATAAGAAAATGCTGAAATAAACTTTTAAAATAGATTGCTACAACCAAAACAATAAAAGCAGTTGTTACGGAACCATTTCTGATTACTGATTTGAATCTCTTTGCCACCCACTGTAGGAGTTTCGTATATCTCTTTTCCTTCATACGAATTACCTTTTCCTTTCACGAATAGAATATCAAATTAAGCCTGTATTTTACAATATTTTTATAATTAGCTCATAGAGGGAAAGCTAAAATTTCACTATTCTTTTTCACATGGGCATGGTAAGTTCATCAGTAATTTTTATTTACTTTCCCGGTAACTGACGGAACGTGAAAATTTGAATTACCAGTAAGTCAAAAACGTATAATATGAGAGTCTTATGCAAGGTGATTCAAATTAAAGTATCCAGTAGAGCACTCTGGATGGTGAACCAGTGGGCAAAACAACGTCAGACTTAGACTGTATACATTCCAGATCATGGGGAAAAGATTCCTGCATTAAAAAAAAAAAAAAAAAAAATTGTTCAAAAAATGAACGACGGGGGAAATAGGGCGCTGCGGGCGGTACAGGCTATTGAAATTTGCGAAGCGCGTAAGTCGTAAGGCATCGAATCAGGTATAACATGAAGTGTGAGACTGGTCGCAGATATTCTTCGACGAGCGCGATGGTTGCCGGAACCCGTCTTACTTTTAAAGTTATTCTACCAGAATAGTGAAAACGCTGCTGCATCGCTTCACGAGTACAGACGCCGCAAATCATTGCAGACAGATCCAGTGACATCATGTGCATTACGACGCATGGTTCATCGATTTGAGGAGACGGGTATCTTCGTCACAGTCCGAGCAGGAAGAGGACGTAAACCTAGGATACCTCAAGTGACCTAAGACGTTGTAACAGCAGTCATTGAGCAATCTTGTTAGAATGTTGCAGGTACGTGTCGTGCCATAGCAAGGCAGTTAGATGGACAGTACACAAGAGTATGGAAAGCATTGCATAACTATCTCTACAAGCTCAGCCACTTCCAAGAGTTGCAACCTGGCGATAGGGACATCCGATAAACGTTTGCTTTGACATTCCTGACACACATGCAGGTGGACGAGGATTGGCCCTGGAACATCCTGTGGAGTAATGAAAGCTCATTTTCTTGTTTGTGGAACAGCGAACATGCAATCTGCCGCATCTGGGCTACAGAGAATCCTCATCAGCTTCAACAGATTCCTTACATTCACCGAAGGTAACAGTATAGATAGGGTTTACGGATATATTTCTGATTGGCCCGTTTTTTTCAAGGAAATCCATCCAACTGGACCTGTAATCACAACTTGTTATCGGACATTTGTACAGTTTCGTCATTTCGCACCTCCAGCAAAGAGGATGCCTCAACACGACAACATTTATGCAAGATGGAGCCATCCGCGTAGGACTTCATGTTCAACAGTTGCTGCTTCAACATTTCACAGAGGATAGAATCATCAGTCGCGCATTCCTAACAAGATGGTCACCATGTTCACCAGACATTAACCCCTGTGATTTTTGGGATTTGGGGTTACCTTAAAAGCATGGTTTATCGGGAAAACGTTCTTCACCTGGCAGATTTGAAGGACAGAATCGTACTACACACGGGAAACAGGTCTTCAGATCAATTGTGTTGTGCTGTCGAACATGCTGTCACTATCAGCTTTTGGACCTACAGAACGGCCAACTCATTGAACTTTGCCTCTGACTATCCTTGACAGCTCCCTGCAGCCTCAGTCAGCTCTCGGTGCTATTAATCACTTTTACATAATGCATGGAATGAATGAATAAAAATCACTCGATAACACTTGGTCTGCCGTTATTTGTGGTTCCTTTCCGTTCACACACCTATCCAGTTCATTCTACTGTAATTACTACTAGGCAGCACCATATTTCTCCCGTCGGTCATTTGATGAAAATTTTTTTTTCTTATTGCAGAAATCTTTTCCCCATGATCTGGAATGTTTACAGTCCAAGTCTGATATTTCGCCCATTGGATTTCTCTCGAGAGCGCTCTGCATAGAGATACCTTAATTTGAATCATCTTGCATAATTGTAGTTTTATATATTATATTATATAATTACGTGGGAGAAAATTCTTTAAGTTCCTATAGCTTATATACACCATCCGGGATAATAATTTATCATCCATTTTCCAACTTCTCGTAATACTAGCATTTTACGAAAATGAGAATGGAATGAAGCTATTTTTAAAATTGCCAGAAGGTAAGCCGTGGCCATTAGCTCTTTCTTAATATGTGTAGGGATAGCATCCCGTCCCCTAGCAGTTGGAAGATCCTTTGTGGTAAGCGATACTAAAGAATGATCGTATTAAAAACTAGGCTGACATTCATTGATGATTTTGGCTACACATTAATTGTCGAATGCTTTTGTTCGAATGAATATCACTTGAGTTAAGAGAGTTTGACAGCATCAGATAGATTCGTGATACTTTGTGAATTAGAAGGACAGACGAAGACTATCTTAATTAAGGAGTGGAAATAATTCAAATGCAGGTAACGTTTAAGTCCTCCTCCCCCCCCTTTCCCCCCAAAAAAGTGACATTTCTAGACTCTTGTTGTATCAAAAGTACGATGAAAATATAATATACAATGAGTAGAAATGGAATGATTGAATGTTTTCAATTTACTGAGAACAAGACAATTCTGTGACTTTTGGCTGTATATCAACAACAAATACGAACAATTCCTGAGATTCCTGAGTTTTTAGGAGATTATGGAACATTTTTTATATAACAAATGTGTCATAATATGGTTTCATTTTTTCCTGAAAAATTTATTGTTTATTTCTCGATTAAATTTCATGTAATATTGGTATGGCAGTCAGTTCGTGATAGACTCAGCTCAAAAGTTTCATCGTACAATGTCTTAACCAACACTGCTCTTTTTACTTTGTCAAACCATACAACCATCATAAGACATTAGGTCAGTATTTGTTTATTTAACCCTAATTAGGAAATGGTAATTTTCTGTTCGGAATTTGACAGAAAAAGTTTTGCAGTTACTACATCGTGTTAATATGGCTCAATAGATGAAGGTCCTAATCAGAACGAATAGAAATGCCATCGATTATTGTAAAGCCGGTTACGGCAAAACTTAAAAGGCAGGAATGTTCCTAAACATCTGAAATGGCTGAAATTGTGGAAAGGAAATGATAACATTCTGCACCACATACTAAAGCTGTATTTCGTGATAAAATAATATTACTTAATTAATTTGCATTTAAAATACAAGCATTTGTCTAACATAGATAATTCTAAATAAGGAGTATTATAAATTTTAGCATTTTAGAACAATTTCTAGATTTTTATTTAATCTTCTTAGATCTTTTATTTATTTTTGAAAGAATTTGGATTCAATTTTAGTTAATTATTTTACTTAATTTAATTTTGAGTAAGAGAACTTATTAAATATTCAATTTCTTGATTAATATAACTTAATTTAGGGAATCGGGAACGGTCGTTTCATCCATAATTGGGACTCATTAGTCCAATCCACCTTCCTTGATCACAGAAAGGCCTCAAACAGAAATGGAAGTCACCCTCAGTCCCGACAGTGACTCCCGAACAAAATAAACAACAAAAAAAAAAAATGTGCAAAAGTGCACCAGAAAAACCTTTAGCCTAACGATTCAAAAGGCATTTATTATTAAAGAAAAATCAAACCTAAGAGGCAATGTACTCGTAATTTTAAAAAAAAAAAATTTTTAATTGTTGTTTAATTTGGGTTTCTCATCAAGGAGGTTGGATCGAGCCGATGAATCCCTAAAAAGGACGAAACGGCCGTTCCCGATTCCCTTTGATGACAAACTCAAAGCCGTGTTTTGTTTATTTATATACAATCTTTGGTTTTTCATTTCTTAATAATCTTCTGCACGTTAAATGTGTTTTTGTAAATCTTAATTTTTTTCTTCTCCTTATTATTATTAATATTATTATTACTGTCGTCATTGTTGTTGTTCTGGAAGGTGTGTATGTAGTTAGTGTGGGCGGCAGGGAAGCCGAGCACCGCGACCGTTGATCTATTGTGCTATCCCACGGAAATAAGGATAGACGGAGAGAAAGACTGAGAAAGTATGGTGGCAGAAATGCAGGGGAAATGGGAAAACCCCGAGAAAACCTGTGCAGCTCGATGAAACCATCATGAGACCCATCATGAAACCCACATGAGAACCGAACCTCGATGCTCATAGATTGTTCTCGAATCAACTGTATTTTACAATGAAGAAAATGTGTAAACTACAGACTGGCTGATTGACACAAAGACAGGTGTTTGTGACAGAATTTATTATATTAATGTCTCTAAAGGAAACATCATGTCTTTCGTTTGAAATTGAATCGATTTCTTGTAAAACTATCTTTTACATCAATGTATAAAATTCAAATGGTAATAACTTCATTAGTTTTTATTCCAAGTAAATACAAATCCATGATTCCACGAAACTGAAACATGAGAAATTGGTTCGTTTTGTTTGTTTACATATTCTGAAAGCCATGTGAGATCCAAATGTCACGCAATATTTTCATCTTCGCAGTGCATTGGAAGCTTCTATCTAAAGAACTGCCTTCCTTGTACCTTGCCTGGCTTATTCAATACGCAATAAATGTTAAAGGAAGAAAAATTTATTTCTAGGCGGAACAAACAAGGTCTTAATGTTTTAATTAACAAATAAATCCTGACCAAGGGTTTATTCTATTCTGATCCAGTGCATAACTTTAACTCGACATGGTATTGTTTACTTTATATATGTCTACTTAATAAATATTTTACTGACGGAGAAGGAAAGTTCAACATACAAAGGCCAGTTACGCAAATATAATTCAAATGTAATATTACAGTATTTATGTAAAGAAGTATAATGCAGTATAAGAGTACAACACCATATCTGCATAGTTGGCCTTGTGTATTGAACTTCCGCTCCCTTCATGAAAGTACATTATTATACAAACATTAAAATTGATTAAACACAAGAAAGTCCTGACAAGTCATGTATGTTATTTTATAATTAACATGAAATTTATGATCCATTTGCGCTCATCATTTGGTTCTAGTTCAAAATTTCCTTCGTGTTAATCATAAAACCCATACAAACTTTTCTGATCAGAAATGGAAGATACTGAGTAAAATAAAAAAAATCGTCGGTACCTTATTATATTTTGCTGCATTTATTATTGTTTTAAAATAATAATAACTTTTTTTATTAAGATTGTTTGATAACAAGGATAACAGATTGATTTTTACGTTCGCTAATCATAGTTTTAATCCAATAAATGAAGCCGACGCACAAGTGTACAAGAATAAAAAACTATTTTAATAAAAAACGACAGTTTCAGATACATAATGGGAGTATCTT
>JAFIDM010009631.1:124297302-124421854 GCA_023159025.1 Thereuonema tuberculata | reverse complement strand
TATTCAGTATCAGCAGTATATACTGATATTAAACAGGTTCTTAGCTGTTTAAATAAGAACTTTTTATTACCATTCCTTTCACTTATACAGTCGTCTACTTAGAAAACATTGCGATAAACAACAGTGAATTGCGTCGGAACCCGGTTTGTTGTAATCCTTCAGTTCTAAGATAGGTGAGGGACCTAAAACCACCTAAATGATGGATCACCAGTTTCGTACTAGGGATGGGCCCTCCTAGAAAGGTTTTGCCTTATGTATATACGTAAGCTAATATTTTGAATTGTAATGCCACGATAAACATATACTATGACGTATATGGATAAATAGCCATTGCCATCACAATTGCCATTACAATAATAACAATTCCATTCTTTCTTTGAAATTCCCTCAAAAATAAAAAAGAAATCATTTTCGCATCTGGACTTCTGGATTGTGGGGCTGAGTGAAGTGCAGTCCTGTTCTGCGTTAAGTTTTGATCAACCAATAAAGCGCCATCTTCATCACAATGGAAGAGCCAGTGGAGCAAAGGTCTCAATATAGCTGAAACTAAAGAAGGCAGCTTGTGATTAATAGAGATGCCTTATTGGCCATATGTCACAGAAATTCGAACCTGTGACTTTATCCGTTCAAAATCAAAGCGCCACAGTGCAGCTGGTTAATGTTCATCCTATCTGGTTCAAGTATGACCTATTTTCACCATAAGCTGAATCAGTGAAAATTCTTCAGTGGCCAGTGCCATCTCCGTCTTCTGTAAGTAGAACAAAGTCTGGAGGATCAATTCCAGCAATTCCACAGCTGGAATATTGTCTTCAAGTAACTTAGCAATACATCTTTATATGAGAGCAATGAGATGACTATATTAATAGACTTTTTACAGACAGATTTCGCATTGGACTCTACCAATTGTATAATGTGACTTTCTATACAGTTTGCAAATGCTAGATAGAAAGTATTCTAATGTAGTGAAATTAGAATTAAAATAATTAATTCCATGAAAATTTGTCTTTTAATTGTAAATTTTTGATCAATCAACCACAGAACCATATTAACCATTTGACATTTAGATCAAAAACAGAGGATTGGAAAACTGTTTCTTCTGAGAGTGAACAAAAAAAGCCGATGAATGTTACGAAGCCTGTATAGAAAAATGCTTAGTAACCTTACATTGTATAGAATTACGTCGCAGTCTCCAATGGTACGAAGATTCAAATCTTATCTCTACCGAAATAGTTTTGTCAGAGTTCTAAAAAAAATTAATTTTCAGCTCAAAGATTCAAAGTAGTATTTTAATAAAAAAAAAAAAAATAGAGCTCTAAAATGATGATTCAAAAAATCAAATCAAACTGTTAGGATTTTTTTTAATAAGTAATGAAAAATCTGATCAACAAACCAGCATTACTTTCAGGTTGTTCCATTAGTATAATTCCAAATGCATATTTGAAACGACAGTGAAATTACTAGTATATTATTGTTCGACATTGATTATCTTCTGTTTCCTTCAACTTTTGTTTTCTTTTAGAAAACATTAAATTATTACTTTCTTATACTTACTTTATTATGATAAAATAAATAACTGATGGTACATTGAAAGATGATTAGTCATTGTGAAGCCCGTGCACTTACTGCTACATGCTTTTCTGTTGCGTCTCTATCGATTTTACGACACAGCTTTTTTTTTTCTTTTTTTTTTCAGGGAACTTGAGTTTTTGGGGTAAATGCATTAACGAAAGTTTCAACACTTAATGCTCCATCTAGAATAAAAGTCCGTCGTTACTTCCACATAAGCTCACATAGATTTCGGGAATTCTTCTACTTTAACGAACTGTAGTTCACAAATTTTGATGGGGTTTGAGGTTTAGTAAACTGTAACAATGAATGGCAGTTATTTGAACTTTAATAATCAGTATTAAAGAGAAAGACAAGTTTATAAAGATATTTTTAAAGTCCGTTATGACTAATGATAGGAATTTAAGGTAAAAACCCTTAAAATCAAATTAACTTAATGTCAAATAGTCAAAGCCAGTTTCAAAAACTATACACCAGTCCTTTTGATTCTTTAAATTCCTTTGGGAAACTTTGTTTTGAATGGTAAGACATTTAAACACATTTGTTTAGCAGAATTATTTATTTGTACTTATTATTAATTTTAAATTACATTGAATTATATCATTTACTTTTAAATTATAATGATATCACTTAGTAAAACGAATCATATTTCTCAATACAGTGCCATTCCATAATTTTTTTGATATGATTATTTGTTAAATTCCTATAATAATAAGTTCACGTTAGAGATTTATGAAAGTTTCAAATTATCCCTTTTATTTTATTTTATTTTATTTTATTTTATTTATTTTACTTGCTTGACTGTGAATGCTGAATTTTTTACTATTGTATTAAAATATGTAAAAATAGATGTAACTAGAAATGTTCTGATCTGTCAGAAGACAATCCAGTTTTGATAATCGAGACAAAATATTTTGCTTTTTTTTCGATGGAGTGTTTGTATATTTTATAATTTTTGTTTTGGAGATGATATATTAAGTAATATCTACCATTTTAGTATTATTCTCTGCATCTTAAAAGTTTTAGACAATTGAATGAATCTATCTCTGAATTAAGCATTAAAGAAATTTACGGAAAAGGACATCTCAGAAAGTATTGAAAATTCAGGTCAAAGAAAGCGTCTGAGTCGTTGCTTAGTTGAAATTTACCATTTCTTGCTATATATAAAAAAAAATTATACAAATAAATATTACAAGAGACAAGAAGTAAATTGTTAGTTGATTGAAATTGTTAGAAATGACTGAACAGAACCTCATCCTCCTAATCATGCTACATAGTACGGAAGGATTAAATTTTAGTTCCTTTTTTTTTTTTCTTCCATTTTCGCTTCTCGCTCTTCGCTCTTCAACTCCTGCTACTCATATTTTAATTTCAGTTCAATGTACGTATTGTTTGGATCGATGAGATACAATAACATGCTTTGTCCGAAAGAGCAATTAATTAACAAATATGGAATTCATTTTCAATTTAGAATACTAATTACTATTTGATAAAAGTAATTGAAGTAAAAGAACAAGAGTAACGTTGAAGCATCGTCCGTTGTCATGAGGAATGGCAACATTAAAGGCTCCCGCGATCAGCAGCTTATTGGAATGAAAGAGTTTGAAAGTCAGTAAAGTGATTTTTTTTTTATCTAATAAAAACTTATTTAACTTTTTAACTGTTTAATGTTTCTTATTGTCAGTATTTCGCCAAGATTAATCTTTAAATGCGATGTGTTCTCTGCATTATATTGATAGAAGAATTTTGTAACTTGTTTATTTAGACTAATGTGTTTCAAACTTTTTTTTAAGTGATGGAACATTTTTAAGTACTAAAACAAATTTGAACAAGACAAGCAAAATAATGACTGAAAAGCAATGATATTTGCAAAATACCCTCAGGAAAGGAAATAAATGTTTTTCCCTATTTCTTAATCATTTCCTATAATATCATTGCAATCTTAAAATCGCATCTCTACTTGATTTACACTAAATCAAAGTTGTTTTTCTATTAAATTTATTACTTGATATTCTAACTGATTACAGTCGGACCTCTATTTAACGAACCTCTATTTTGCGAATTTCTCTATTTTGCGAACTTTTCTTTGGAACCAAGAACATTTTGCTAATTTCTTCGTAAAATAACCTCCAAATAGCGAAGTGCATTTTCTATTTAACGAATTTTTTAAAGGATATAGGTGAGGTAAAAAGAAGAAATTAACGATGATGTGCTGATTGATAATTATTATCTTTCCCTTGATTTTGAAGTTGAGCCCTCAAAAACACTAACTGATATTTTGGACAGTGTGAAAAATAAAAATAATACAGCAATGAATTGCGATGAAGATGAAGATGATGAAAATGGAAATGATCATGATGAAGAAATAAAAAAACCTTCGTATGATGAAATGCTAAAATCATTTGAAACAATCCGACGCGGATTATAATTTGATGAAAATACGCCTGAAGGGGTTTTTGGTGCATTGCAAAGATGCGAGACGTACTATAAGCGAAAACAGTTTTTCAAAAAAAAAAAAAAAAAAAAACTCAGACAAAATTAACAAGACTTTATTAGTAAAATTTAAAATACGCATCTGGTAATGTATGCTTTATGTCATTAAAATTATTACTTTTTATAATAATATTTATTGTTTAAGTATTTTAAATCTGTTTTATGTAGTTTAAAGTAATTGTAAGAAGTTAATCTCTATTTAACGAATTTTCCATATAACGAACTTTTTTTCGGGATTTAGCGACTTCGTTAAATAGAAGTCCGACTGTACTAACTAACGCATTATATTACAACTCATTACGTAACAGTCTCAAATTTCTGAAGAATAATTCATCAGGTAGTAATTCTTCGAAGATACTACACCTCAAATTAGAACGTTTATTTCATCCATATTGAAGTATTAGTTATTGTATGGTTGTTCAAAATTTTGTGTTTCTTTCAAGAGAATGTTTAGTTGTAGATTTTCTTCATATTTATTTTTAGTTATTGAATTATTGGAATAATTGTGAAGTTGCAGCTACAGTATATAAAACAATATATACACAGGATGAGTCAAAAGTCCCAGGACATCCTTGTATTTCGGAAATGGAAGGGAAAATGAAATATCTGAGTACCCCAGCAAAGAATTGGTGAGGGGGCCTATATTTTAGGATATTTCCAGAACATTGCCACCATCTTGAAATCCGCCTTCTTGAATACGTGTCGAAGATTTCAAATGGGAACAGGGTCATGTGACGCATCATTTCAAACAAGAAAACCTCAGAAATTCAATGATGCAATCAGTTTTTGTGTAACATCATCATTCATTTTAATTTTATGTGTTCAAAGTTAGAAATTCGTCCACTTTAACGCACAGCGGAGTGAGGAAATTAACAGCCAAATTTCATCAGACAGGTACAGTTGGTCGATCAAGATCAATCACTGATTCGGAAACCTCAACCGCAGTGTTAACGTCATTCCTGAAAGCCCACAGCGAAGCTCACGCCTGTGAGGGATTTGTGAGTGCAGCAAGAAGGGAAACAAATTGAACACATTTCGTAGGCCCCTAATATGCATTCCCATGGGATTTCTGCTGTGATAATTGTCACGAATTTCTAACTTTGACCACTCATAAAATGAATTATCACTCATAATTAAAATGAAAAGTGTTACATAAAACTGATTGCACCGTTGAATTTCGAATTTCCAGGGTTTTTCTTGTTTTAAATGTTACGTCACATGACCCTGTTCCCATTTTAAAATTTTGACTTGCATTCAAGATGCCGGCCATTTTCCTGACATACCCTAAAATGTAGGACCCCCTCACATACCCCCTTTGCTGGGGGGTACTCAGATTTTTAATTTTCCCTTCCCTTTCCGAAATACAAGGGTGTCCTTGGACTTTTGACTCACTCTGTACATTCGATCACTCTGTACATTTGACTGTTACAATAAATCTGAATAAAATATTTAATTGATTGTATTGTGTATGTGTGACTATATTTATTTATTTATTTTATAACTTGAAAGTGATGGTATTTATTTGTATTAATTGAAACTTTGTTTATTTGTTATTTCGACACAACATTCTGAATTACCTTAGAAACAGTTTAAATGAAAAAAAGCGGCCTCTGATCATAAAGTCCACTTTGTTATACTTTGTGATCAAAGATTACTTTGTGTACTTTTTGTTTACTTCATGACCGATTCATAGTGATAAAAATTTCATAAAAAATTCAATCTTTCATTTTTTTCAAATAACTTAAATACAAAAATTCCAAAAGTATTAAATAGAAAATATGATTAACATTTTTCCATTTATATTAAACAGTGTTTAATAATAATAATAATAATTTTTTTTTTTTTTTATTAACATAGATAGATAACACAGTACAGTCCCGTTAGGGAGGTATCCCTATCAACGGGTTCTGATATTTATATAATTTTTTTTCTTTCTTCTTACAATATATATTTACATTGTATACATTTGAAAAATATATAGCTTATAAGTCTACAAGATTGTAAATATAAGAACAAAAAAAAAAGAAAATAACAATAATTGAGTATAGATGGGTTGACATGTATAAATAAATGATTGATTATTAGTATTGAAGGTATTTTTCGATAACGTGCTTGAAATGTCTTGAAACGTATATTAGTTTTATTAATAGTTAAGTTAAAGTTAAAGACTCGATCAGGCCCTGAGGACCGCACGAAGCCAAAGCCTGCCCGTGCAGGCCGAGGAGGCCGCTGGAGGGTAGGCTCCAATATTTATTTAATAGTACCAGTCTTATGTTTTACTTTGGTGTTTATTTATTTTATTTTTTTTCTTTTTTTCATTTCTCCATTTTGAAGTTTAAATTCTTCCAAATAGAGATATTTAGAGGAAAGAAAAACAATATAAAATAATTAATGATATATTTACTTTATTTTTTTTTTTTCAAGTATTTTCAATAAGCCATTTTTTAAGGTTTTTTTTGACAACAGATATTTTTTGATGTTCTGAGAATATATTTATATTCATATCATTTATGATTCTTTCTATATTAAAGTTTATATTTCTGTGCCCATAACTATTAAAAATTGGAGGGTATGGTAGTTTTATTTTATGGTTTTGTCTTAGATGATAATTTTGATTACTGTTATTCTTTATTTGTAATATATTATAGTAGTTTTGCATTATTATGTTGTATATAAATTTTTGTTTTGGGAATAAAATTTCATACTTATTTAGGTTATAATTTCTTTTGTGTGTATTTTTCCAGACATTTTTTGAAAAAATTAATTTAAGCACTTTTATTTGTATGTTTTTTAAGTGGTCCAGATCTATATTATTAGTATTGGCCCAGATATTTACCCCGTAGTTTATCAAGGAATCAAATAGCGCATAGTATATAAGTATCTTGATTTTTGTTGGTATAATATTTCTTATGTGATAGAAAATATATATTATAGAATTTAGTCTTTTGTGAAGCATATTTATATGTGTGTTCCAAGTAATAATAATAATAATAATAATAATAATAAAGCGTCGAACAGATGGCTGACGAGTGGTGAGATATTTGGGGAGACCGAAGGGTTCATGATCGCGATACAAGACCAAGTCATCCCCACATGCAACTACAAGAAACACATTCTACACGATGCAAACACACATGACGACGGATGCAAGAAATGCCACACTACGCATGAGACGATCGACCACATAATATCAGGCTGTCCCCTTCTCTCCCAAACAGACTACCTCCACCGATACAATCAGGTATCGTCGATGGTTCATCGGCAGCTAGCACGCAAGCACTCACTTAATAAGAACACGGACTCATACTACAACAAAGCGTAGTACACACCACAAAGCGTATTAGAATCACCTTCATATAAGCTGTACTGGGACCGCTCAGTTCACACAGACAAAACCATACATCACAACAGACCTGACATCTAACTTGTAGATAAGGTCAACAAACAGACCTATCTCATTGATATTGCAGTGCCTATCAGCAAGAACATGCGGAAAGCTCACGCAGACAAGATCAATAAATACACGGACTTAGCACATGAGCTCGAGAAGCAGTGGAGGCAGGATCGAGTAAGAGTTGTACCCATCGTCCTGTCCGCCACTGGTCTGGTGCCTCACACATTGCACCACATCCTCAACTCACTAGGACTTCACAGAAACACTTTTACACAACTCCAGAAGGCTGTGGTACTCAACACAACATACATAGTTAGAAAATTTAAAGACACAACCACACATCCCTAACCATTCTTGCACTCATTCAATTTTCAGAGGAGAAGTTTCATGTTTATTCCTCGATTCCATTTTTTCTTCATTTCCATATTTGGCTGAAGTATTTAATAATAATAATATTAATAATTCTATTAATTAATAATAATAGTTTATCCTGAATTAAACAAGAACATTAAATGTATGATACATTACAGCAGATTTCTCATAGAATGCAGTGATAATTAAATAAGACTTTCGTAGGTTCAATCTAGATAGATCCGGAGTTAAGTGAAAAGTCCATAGAAATTAAAAATAAAAGTTGTCCAAACTTTACGCAAAGCGCTAATGTGAACATTTGAGGCAAATGATGTCAGTGTATTATGCTAGATCCTCCACATGCGATAGGCAATGTCCGATCAGTTACAAGTTACGTCTATCTTCTTGTGTACAGACGTTTTCTGTGTTGAGTGTTTCAACTTTCCAGAATTAAATACCACGGCCAGTCAAAAACGTCCATATCAAAAAACTCGATACTACATATTTTGTCTGAACATTTCTTTATCCGAAAGATATGTCGAGAGGAAATGATCCGCCCTATGTAAAAATCGACTTATGTAGAGGTCTGCGGAACGAATCCTTATTTAAGTCAGACTATTGGGAATAATATTAATTAATGGATCTAAAGTGAATGGCTGATTATAATGATAACTTTTTTTGATATAAATGATGATATTAAATTTAATACAGGTTAGAATCCTTATCCGAAATGCTTCGGACCGGAAGTGTTTCGGATTTGGATTTTTTCGGATTTTCGAATATTTATATCTTTGCTTATATAAAATGGACAGCTTTGGTATGGGACCTAAACCTAAACACGATAGCTATTTATATTTCATAATAGAGGTTATACATAAATCCTAAAGATAGTTTTATATAAATTAGGCCCACTTCCAACAACTTGACTTTCTGTGGTGTTGATAAATTTAAATGCTTTCTCTTTTTCTTTTCACTATTACCATAAGGGTATCGGCAGGCCTTTTTGACATTTTCAACAATATCTTCACAGAGCACAAAAAAAAAAAAAAAATTGGAAGTAATGCACGCACGCTTACACGAAGGTGTTGCTATGACGGCTGCTGATGACAGAATGGCGCCAAATTGTGGTGCGCCATGTCAGCACTCAGAAAACTTTCGGATTTTGGAGGTTTTCGGTTTTGGATTTCGGATAAAGGGTTCTCAACCTGTATTAAGTTTATTTATTTAAATACTCGATACTGTTAATATTTTTATTTCAATAAGCTATCACATACGACCTTGTAAACAGATTTGATAGAGTAAGTAAATCTGATTACTAAAGCCAGTTGCGTAAAAAGATCCGGAGTGACCAAGTTACACAATATCCGTTGGCCCGAAACATAGTTGCACCTTTCTGTAAATATCGTTCTGCAAGGAGAAGGTTTTGTATGATGTGAAATTAATTTTATTTTATACAGATATGTAATGAAGTGTTTAAAATTATTTTTTGTGGAAATTTTCAAACTAGTGAAAATCAATAGTGCTATTGGTTATTAAGTTGTCGAACTACTGACATCATGGCTGCCTCCACTAGCTCGCACGTGTCTCCTCAAATATACTTTAAAGTTAATCGTAAAGGTCAATCTTTGCGCGGTCCTGTGATTTGACTGGAGAGAAAAAATATACGTAATTTAAGAACGATTAATTAAAAAACAAACAAAAAAAAACTAAAAAAATCAGAGAGAGAGAAAAACAAAAAAGACTTATAGGAGAATCGATCCAGCGAACCTTAGCATAAAAGACGGGTGCTTACAAGTTAGACCAGCTCGCCATCACAGAATTCCTACGCCTAACGTCACTCCCGATCTTTTTCTGAAACTGGTTTTAAGTAAGTTTTCTTAATTAGAGCAACAAGGTTTATTCAGATGCCTTTTAGGAAATTAAAGTTACAATAGAAAAGAGCATTGATATCTACTTCGACAAAAATTAATTTTAAGCTTAATAATTAAGCCGTATGTGTACTTTATGCAAATGATGGCTGTGACGAGACGCCACTCCTGCAGATAAAACTTATGCTTTGGAGTCCTCAAAGTATCGTCGACTATCGAATATTCCGTTAATGACTACGTAGTATCTTATAAACAAAAGATCATGGCAAGTTATTCGAATGAATAGTGTTGTGAGATGGTACTGCTCGCCACGTCTACCGCCTTCTATTTGCACGATTCTTTTCTGTAAAATATCATTTCCTACTAATTCGGTGATGCTCTACAACTTTCTCATTTATTGTTTTCCGTATCTCTCAGAGTTTCCGAGATAGGGTTACTAACTTCCACATTTTGCCGCTAGGGGCACTGCCGTCAGTCTCATCTGATAGTGAATGGTCACTTTCCTGTACCAATACCTAATTTCCCTAACTCTAGATATTTTCATGCAAAAGTTATTTGGATACTCCACCATGAAATAACAAGAAATAAAAAGTTTTGAGGCAGTTGGTCAGTAAAAAGACTAAGGGACGCAGTGTTTAGTCATAAAAATAAACCAAAAATTATAATTGGCATGACAATTTTAAAATGTGATTTAGATAAATAGTTAGTTCAGTAATCATAATAACAGAGCTTTTATAAGTAATGATGGATTATTGGCTTTACCCTCTTAACTAATCTGGAAAAAAATCTGAGTCCAATCTGGAAAAAAATAAAAATCACTAGTTATTTCCGAATGAGTAGGGACAGTATTGTATCTTCGGCCACTTTTTGAATTCTCGTATAAATTCAGTCTTAATAGCACTTTTGCAGTTTTTTTAAACTCAATTAATTCTTTAATACCTTTTTCTTTTGCATGTTTACTTTGGAAATTAACGCAGCTCAACAATTTTTCAAATAAAAAAAAACTTGATGTATATTATTGAGGTGTGTCAATAATAGTTATTAAAATTCAAGTTGAAATAAAATTCAAGAAACACACATTAAAATTAATTTCATTTAGGCTGATGAAAAGCACTGTGCAAGGGCTTGAAACCCGGTTTCCGCAATGTAAAGTATTCAAAATTCCTTTAATATAATTTTTTCAAACTTAAAATGTGTTTCTTGAATTTTATTTCAACTTGAATTTTAAATAAAAACAAAACTTTGTACTGCCTAGTAGACCAAGATACAATATGCTCATGTACCTCAGGACAGCCATCCTATACCTTGAACCATAAATAAAAAGGAAGATTAAATAGAAAGTAAACCAAGTATAGGCTTACCAATTCGTACCTATTGATTAACATTTTTCTCTGTACGAAATAGTTTTGACTGAATCATCGGAATGAATCGCCTCAAGGGCATTTTTTAATGCATTTGAGTCTACAGGATGCCTTTTCTTTTGCAGTTTTACTACTAAGCATTGTTGTCCTTGGTATCAACCACTGAAACACAAAACATATTGTAACCTCTTCACATCTATACTCATCATATAACGGGGAGTCCAAGGAATATACATCAAACAATCCTTGTGTGAGTTGAAAATAAACTCACACTCAAACGGGGGCGAAAAATTTTACTTTTAACTCGTATAAATAACTTTTTACTTCAGCACCTGTAATCCTTAAGCAAACACGTCCATACGCAGACTGGTGGTCAAGTACGTCACCAGGAGAACATAGTTCTACGAGAGATCACTAGGTCCCAAAATGTCCCAGTTATTCAAATTGGTCCAAAGTACACTATGGTCTTGGTATAATACTCTCTCCTACCTCCATCTGTCATTACAGTTACAGTTTTCTGAATTATTTTGATATCGAAACGTGTACTTGGTTCCTTACCTGGATATAGCTTAAATATCAATAAGGATATTGGATTTGATAGCCTAAACAAGTATCGGAATCCTAAGACATTTTGGCGCTTTATTGGCAATAGATTTTGAATTTATATTCCTAGGAGCCATATACCGTTTAATGTTGATTTTCCTTTATTAATCTACCATTTAAGCTTCAGCCTCTGAAGATAAGTAGTTTTTGAGTTATCTTTGTAACAGATGGACGGACAGACATGCACTTAACACGATTAAACAAAAATAGAAATAGAAATTCTACGACCTGATCGGATTTTGCAATATTAAATTACATAAGACAGTTAGCGCGTGCTTTCTTGCTGCAGATTATGTTTTTGTTCAAAATAAATTTAGTTCGCTGATTTTAATTTCCAAGTTTGCTTAAAATGATTTATATTTATTTTGTTTTTTTTGTTTTTTATATTTTATCTTTTTTATATTTATATTTGGAACTTTGTGATAATAGGAATGAAAATTTAAAAGGTCTAGCAAAGCTTTCACCATCACTTCTCTCAATTTCTTTGAGTTTCAACAGACGGTCCTATTTAATCTTTTATTAGCCGAAATTTCTTCGTCTGAAGAAACATAGGAAATCGAAATTTTTTAGAATGTTCAGCTTTTTTTTTATGTTTAAGCTTAGAATATCTAAATACTGAAACAACGGTGAAGAGTTATTTAAAATGTGAATTTGAATAACAATTTTTCTTAATTATATTTTTTTGTTAATTTTCTTCAAACATTAAATTATCTTATGAATTAAAGCTATACAAATATAAATTGTACAACAACGTTTGCGGAAAACTAAAAAAGAAAAGAAAAGCTATTTATAGCTTTATAGCATTTTTTTTTTTAAAAGAGAACAACTTTCAAAAGTATAAACATTTAAGAAGTTTTAGATCACTGAAACTGTATCATTGTGGCATGTTTCCAATTGATCCCTGTTTTCTAGTTATCAGTTTCGATTATGTTGTATTCAGTGTACCCTTCAAATCGTTCAGAGTTGTTCCATCTGTTGTTGAATCACGGCTCTTATGTTATAGTGCGGTTGTGTTTGCTGTGAAAATTCGATGAACTAATCTCTCCTCTGGGAAAACTTTCCCAATCAAATAGAGCTATAAAAAACGTAACACAGGGGATAAAAGTACAACGTCCATGAAAAAAAAAAGCAAACGGTTCCGAGCAATTATCTGCACACAGACTTTTATTGAAATAGAAAAACAAGACGATATAAATCAATGTATCTTCAAAAATATGTGATTTGCGGGCTATATTATCAAAACTAAATATAATAGAGAAAATAGATTTTATATTTTACCATCTTTAAATCGTCTATTACGGAGATACAAAATAAAAATCTTTTGAAAGAAAGAAACCAAAATAATATATATACGTTAGATTTATTTATTTATTTATTTATTTATTTATTTATTTATTTACTTATTTTTACTAAATTAGTATGTGAAGGTTTAGATAGAAGCCAAATTTGGAAAACATTACAACAGTGTTTCTTAAAATGTGTAGGTTATTTTAGGAGAGAAAATCTAATGACTGAGAATAGGCCGTACATTATAGTAATCTGCATTACAACCAAAATCCTTAGAAAACGTTCTTTTTAAAAAGAAAGTAATTAAATTAGTTTATTAATTGAAAGACGTTTCAATTACCCTCTTTGGGGAAAATAGACAGATCGGCAGTGAACACTTTGAAAGGAAAAAGTTTTAATAATTATTATTAAGTAAAATTATTATTTTATTACATGTAAAACCCCACAGAACAGGAATTTATTAAGAATAAAATAAAACGGAATAAAGTAAGAACACGTAGACAGTAATCTGGTATCTAGGTCTCAGATCAATCTTTTACCCCGTAAATGAGTTTTCTCGAAGTCGAGACCTAGCTAAATCGCTTTTTCGTATCGGAAACGGTAAATTCATCCCATTTCATCAGAATCCTTAGGCCCGTTTTCGAGATAAAATTTTCAAGAATTGCTCACTTTATAGTATTTGATATATTGGAAAAAAATAACATTAAGAAAAATGAAAGGGTGGAAGTAAATATAGTTTTAACTTATTAGATAGAAATTTTCACTGCAAATTATTATGTAATTTGACATTTGTTTTATTACAATAGTTTGAACCTGGAATTCATTTTGTAAATTCAAAACTTTATTGCTTTTAACAATATATTGACTTTGATTAAATATAATTGTGACTTGCTATGTTATTCTTTTTAGAAACATCATCTGCTTATTATCAGATTGCTTTCTCAAATTTGAAAAGTACTCTATTTCTAAATTTTCAAATAAATTTTCAGTTTCCTTCATCATGGAACCACATCTTCTTTCATCAAATTTTGAGAATACTAAAGGAAAGGATAAGAAAGTATAAACTAAAGACCTATAGTACAGTCCTTCAATTCATCATTGGGTTTTATGAAAATTAACTGTTCTTAAAGCCTTGTTTTTTAAGTTATTATGGCTCTTTTCTAAGTTGATGTCAGTCATCTATTCTTAGTAAAAGTCGATTTACTATTAATAGTTATTATGAGGTTAATCAAGAAACGAATGTATTAACGGAGACTTTATTTTTTTTAACTTTAAACTTTTTAACTTAATTAAGTAAACAATGCAACACATCGATGGATTGGTGCCATTTTTTGAAACTTATTACAGCTGCTAGCATACACTGAAATATTCTTTTGATTACATTAGCAAGAAGAAATATGAAAATTACCACCATACCAACCCAGTTAAATGGTATAATCAATATTATGTTGGCCCGCCCCGGGAAAACTGATGTTCAGTTGTATGTAATGTAATTTAATGTAATGTAATGTGGGGAGCATAGGTGGCTGGACCGCTGAGCACCGCGACCTGAAAGATCTATTTGTTCAGCTGTATAATGTCCTCCTGAGAGATAGAACGCCAGTTAGTGGGAATCATGTCCCAGGCGAGTTAAAAAGGTGAAGGTATGGCAAGCGTACTGACCATGGCAGTATCCGAAAGTTTTCCTTGTGTAGATACTGCAGACTTATGCAGGTTTTGTGGGAAGTATGTTATCTTGCTGATAAAAGGTTCCGTGCTGGTGAAGAAATGGGTCACCTACTGGTTGAAAAAGGTTGGTAATATATTGTTGGGTAGTTAGAGATCCCCTTATTATAACCAGCTCTAACCGACTAAAGGCACAAGGGGCTGATCTCTGTGACGTTGTCGCATTCACTGGGTGGAGTTCCTTTCCTCTGGATGGCTGAGAACTTGTTGTCTGCCGTCCTGTTGACCAGAAACGAGACTCGTCACAAAACCACGGTATACCACTCTTGTTCATTCTAGTCCTGTCTAATAGCAACATCACTGAAGACGAGCTTGCATGTGGGTAAATGTGGTAATTGCAGTGGAGTATGAAAAACTCGAAATGAAAACTGTAAAGTCTTGCTGTTTCTGTACGCGCGATAGGTATTCGAGTTGTTACTATTGCAGGCGCGTTGCAGTCGCAAACCCATCACGCAATGCCATGCTTGGCAAATGGCGGTCCTGCCGCTGCCGGGTATTAAGTGGTCTTCCCGATCCTTGTAGGCGTGTACTGGATCCTCTGGAGCTACGATGGTGCTGGGTTTGCGACCAACACGGAAGGCTATATCTCTGCAAGACAAACAAACTTCTCTAAGGCCGACGATGCCTAAACGCTCAAAGTCTGTTAACTGTTGGAATGGCTCTCGACATCTGAGTAATGGAATCTTAAGTGATTTAGTACAATGTCCGCTAAGTTTGGTCAACCAGGCACTTCTGTAATCTTATCTGTCTTCCGCTGCTCGTCAGCTGATACCTGTCCAATCATTTTAATCAATCTGCAACTTACTCATTTGCAAGCATTGACATTTACTATTGCTAACATTTCGTGACATCTACATAACTCCTTGCAAGTATTGCATTTTTTGTTTCCTTTAGTGTATTACTTAAGTTAATTTTCTGAGTATGTCTTTTAAAAGCGTTCATAATAATTAATTGCAAAGTTATTTTTAAAGTTTGTTTTTGTCCAATCGTACTATTTTCTTAAAAAAATATGTCGTTAATAATGAATGGCCTGATATATCCTTTTAAATTAAATTTCTTCTTATTGGTTTATCTTTTGTTTCCCACAAATTTAGTTTTATATTTTAGATTTACTTTAAAAAGTTTTAGGATATTCCTTAATTTCAATTTTAAATACTTCAAAATGACTTTTTAATTATTTTTAGTTTACTTAAAAACTTTCCAATTTTTTTTATTAATAAAACAATTCCGAAACTCAAATTAAAAAAACAAGTTTTTTTTTTTTCATGTTTTTATGAATTATTTTCATATTCTCTAACTTGATTCAGTTTTTTTTTTTAATTCATCTTAATTATTAAATACAAGCGAACCCCGACTTATGCAGCTCCGATATTCGTAGATCAGAACGTACGAAACAATTTCCGTGCGCTAAATATCTACGGAATTTTACGGAACACACTGATACTAGAGAACGTGCTAAATTGAGGAGCATCGCAATTGGAAGCTCAGTCCCTTACTTAGTTTAGCCGCTGCATTCGCAAGTGATAACTTCCCGTAAACATTTTCTGCTTTGTTTCTACTGTGTTTTATTATTATTATTATTATTACTATTATTATTATTATTATTATTATTATTTGTTAATTCCATTAATATGGCCGGTGGAAAACGTCTACTTCTCCTGCCTCTGTCTTCCACCAGTGTAGTGATGCACTTCCCCATTTCGAGCGTACTTGTGTGGGACCTGACCTCATACATTCGTGCTAAGTGAATATTATTAATATTATTATTGGTAGTAGTATTGTGTAAAAAATATATAATGAAACATGGCTCCGAGTTAAATAAAAATCGACTTATCATCTAGGTTTACAGAACGATCTATTTAAGTGTATTTGAATGTTTTGGAGAAACATACAAATGTCGATACCCATACCTTTATCACCAAAAGCTTTAACTATATATGCAATGATATTTTTTTGCTCTATTTTTTTAATTATTTTTTAATTATAATTCAATTTTCTCTCTTTCTCTTCTTTTTTTTCTTTTTTGTTTTAGATCCTTTTTTGCAACTAATTTTCCTTCGAGTATCGAAGTTTTCTCATCAGTGTTGTTTGATCCTTTAACCCTCAGAAACTCTTTCTTTTTTGTTAAATTGTAGCTTGTATGGATTTTTTGCAAGTCTCTATTTGAATAAATTTCATTGCTATCAAATGCAAGATTACTTTAACTATGATGAGTTTTTTCCCTTCTCATTTTATGTAAAAAGGGAAGTTTATTCAAAGTGCGAATGAAACCAATGAAGAGCAACGACGTACGTTTCATAAATCAAAGCATCTCACTTTATTCTGGTTATTGGTTTTTATGACTTTCAAATCCAGCCCGAAGAAAGGCCTTCATTTCACAAAGCAAGAAAGAATTTTCAATAACTGCAAAAATAGATTACTGTCATCTTCATACTATTTCCCCTAAGCTGTTAATCATTTTAACTACGACAAACAATTTATACTACTAGTAAGTACTTGCTGACAGTATGTTACTCTGTTCCTTATTGATGTTTTCCTCAGATCTGTTTTTTATTTTGATTGGAAAAGGTCGTGGATACATCCGACTTGCATAGCTGTCTCTATGTTTATTGTACAGACCTTGGGAATAAATAACAGCCGTAGACAACTGGAAGGGAAGAAAGAGAAGGAAAGAAAGGATATATCCATACCAGTCTGGGGTACGAATCTACATTCAGGCATGTCTGTCAAGTTAATAGGCCATCGCCTAAACCTGACTAACTTACTAACTTACTGCCTAAACCTGACTAAATTACTAGCCACCGCTTACTAACTAAGCCTTTGACGATCTAAAAGTATCCTATGATTTCTATTATGTCACGATACCCTGTACTAAGGATCATTCTTTTATCAGAGATGGCGAATCACGTATCACAATACTATAATAACGGAGTTAATAAATAAATTCACATTTGCATGAAAAAGCAGTAATCATTATTTAGTTTCTTGGTTAACAATAAGGATCTCCAATTTCCTTCCCTCATGAAATGAGGTCTCGATCGACTAAATCGTATCGATCAAAAGTTGCTTCTAGTAATGCATGGTAGTTGTGCAGAAAAGCGAAAAAAGGGCTTCAAGATTATTGTCAGCAGTGCTCTGAACTAAAGAACAAAAGAGATCCATTGATAATAACATTTCTAACAATAATTTCTCTTTTAGTAAATGAGCAACTCAAGAATTACACATTGATTCCAGAATAATATTAGATTATAGGCTAATCACAGTTTTCTTATATTGTTCACCTAATTTAATTTATGTACCTTTTTATGTTCCTAACAATATTTCCGATATTTCTATAAATTTTATCTAGATTAAGAATTCTGTTAAATTTTAAAATTTTTTTCTTGATATGTTTTTGTTGAGTTACATTGTCGTAGGTTATCTTATTCAATGTCTTCTAATTTAGCTAACTAAATACCTAATCGATTGTGATTCCTCTTGAATTAATCAGGAGAAAAAATGTAAGGTTTTCATTAAAAATAAATAGCTAAATTACAATTAGTTACTGACTTAACACTAAGAATTCTGTTGACAGCAATGCTTCTGAGCTGTGACATAGAAAATATATAACTTGAACATTAAATTCTTACGGAGAAGAAGAGTAATGCATTTTATCCTTGCAGAATCATTAATTCCTTTCGATGAAACATACAGCTGGAAGGCTGTTTGCCACCGCTGCCATCTGTTACTAAGATTTGTTGCATCGCTGCAACAGTTTAATAGCGGAATCTGTATTTTCGTTTCCCGGTGACGTACGTTTCCGAAACTAATTTCCAGATTCTTATAATAATTCTCCCACCGATTTTTAATCTTCGTCGCCAAACGTAATGTATCTAGCGCATGCGAATAGCTTTGCAAAGTCATAATTAAATGCAAGGCTGTTTGCCAAAGGAATCCAGAATTTACTTTCTGTCCGGCGTAATTTCACAAACTATAAGCTTTAATATCAATAGAAAATCTTGTGGTAATATTTTCATTTAGTTCTAAATCGAATTGACAATTTCTTATAGGGAATTGATAATATTTTTCATTAATATTTTTATACTTGTAATATGGAAACGGAGGATAAACGAAGGATATCTTATTATATTTTTGAGTCTAAATGTTGTAATTCCCTTTATCTTTACCTTCATAAAAAACTCTTCTAGCAGAAAGGATTTTAAGCTATCATAGCTTAAATACACACACACACACACACACACACACACACACACACACACACACACTTACATACACACATATTATATAAATACATATAATATATAAATCCTTCTGCATTAGCTTTAATAAGGCTAGAATGTTAAGTAGAAATCTATGTAACTTGTGATCATGTTAACTCAACACTAAATTTTCTAGGAAGCTGAAATTGTAACGTTAAGTTTACGCCATGTAAACGGTTTTTCTGCTGCTTTCGATTCAAACTAGACTTACTGGACAAATTGTATTTTTAAATTACTTTCTGATATTCAGAATTTAAGATATAAAGCGAATTACATTTCAAAACTGTCCTCACGATGCCTAATTCCCGTTCCTGTGCACATATTTTATATTTATTTAAAAAGCAAAAAATAAGCAAACGACAGTGATCTTACTGTTATTTTATCAAATAGAATTGCAGATAACTTCTTACTATATTAGTTTAAGATGTCCACTGAAGGAGTGGAATAATATATAATATAATGAGATGAACGATAATCAAAGGTGTATCCACTTCTGGTCCTCATTTACTTTCTGTGAATTACAAGTACAGTTCTTTAGCTAGTTTTTACATTAGGTTCATATGTTTTATAAATAATTGATGCTATATATGATTACAGTCAGATGTAACATTTATTGTTTACAAATAGATTATTATTATTATAATATAATTTATTTAGATTTCTAAATTTTAACTTATAACTAGTTAAAAACTGTTTATTAATCCATTTTCTATATCTTTGATTAACTATTTGATCCTGTTCTTCTATTTTCCAGAAAATACTAATATTTCTCGATTAATTAACATCTTAGCCTGAAACTAAATTCAGATGAATAAGTTCACTCGATTAAACAAGCGTAAAAAAAATCAATTCAGTTACTCAGCAAAACACTATCTTTAAAGGCTTTTCTTTATGTATTTTTTTAAAGTTTATTATTCTTTGGCATGAGAAAAGTAAGTAAGTAAACATAAATTGTCTCGAACATTTATTTTGCTTGTCGACATTCACTTCATCACAAAGTTCTTTGCTTTTAAAGAACGAGAAGGTGAAAGTCTTCATTGCTGCAGTTAACGATATCTTTCAGTCACTGAGTATCTAATCGCATTAACATCAGAATTAAGCCCTAGAACCTGTCCATTTTCGTTTTGAAAAGTGCACTTTTACAGGCATTTCAGGAAGAATTGTCGACTAAGAGAAAGACCACCTGGAGGAGTTTTCTGAATCGGGAGGATCTTACAGCAGAACCCATACTCCAGTCTAGGATTTATTCTTTAATCTGAGGAACCTTCACATTGGCAAAGATAGTAAACAGCGGCTAATACTACTAACTTGCATGTCATCAGATCATTATTATTATTATTATTATTATTATTATTATTATTATAGATAATCACTCATAGATTACAATCGGAAGTATGGGTTTCCTGCGTTTCAGTGGATTCTTGTATTTTGAATAGGATGGTCCTCCAATGCTGGCTCGCCCAGAAAAGAAGCCCAGTCCTCATTCTATAGAGTTTTGGGTAAACCCTAGGACCAGTCAGGAGGAGAAATAATATGAGAAAAAAATCCTCCACCTGCCAGGGATTTTCTTCAGCCCAAGCACGTCATCAGTATAAAAACTTTATTTGGTTAAATATTATCGTCTTATTCTAAAATCAGTACAGGAAAATTAATCACAGTGACAGTATTTAAATCATAACTTCTTAATGTAATAACTATAATATGTTGACTACTTAAAGATTACTGGAATGTCCTATTTTGCATTAGATGACGTGGACAATCTGAATCTAGCAATTACTAGTTGATACATCTAAATTCATCTACCATTCTATAATGCATCTACAATTTCTTCAGTCTCAAGTGAGCGCAAAGATTAGATGAAGTGCAGAATAAAAATAAAATAAACAAAAATAAAACAATCTTGAGCTGATTCAAACATTAAATTTTATGTGTCATTTCTTAAGAGTTTAATTTGAACATTATTATTAAATACATATAATTTTAACGAAAATTATTTTTGAAGTTATCTACAGAAATGTTTCATGAGATTATATTATGATAAATAATTATTTTCTTACGTATTTTCTTATATATCATTATCAATCAAACAATACAATCACCTCCTATCCGCTTTTTTTTTTACTATTTTTTGTAAGAAACATTTCATAAATTGGTGGTGATATTGTGCCACAAATAGAAAATGTTGAAAGTAGTTTCCAGCAAAAAAAGTCCTTTGAAGTCAAAAAGCTTTAGAGACTCTATTTTACTGCCCCTTGACCTTTTTTACTTGAAACTAAAAGCTATTCAACGTGTTCTCATGTGGTCGTAGTTAACCCTTGTGGGTAAACCCAGTTATAATATATGACATTGGCATTCAACTTAAAATAAACTTTTAATTAAAAATAAAAGTCGATACTTATTATTATTTTTGATAATATATACCTGTAATGTAATTAAAAACTTGTTTTTAAAAATGAACTTTTTAAAGCACATAACTTCTTATTATAATGTTAAGAAATCAACTCCAGATATTTTAAATAATAAAGGGAATTTTTTTTTAGGAAGCAATTACAGATTTGTACTTTTATAATATTATTCTAATTAATAAAAACGTTCTAGATAAATGTAAAATATTTTACAAAACTGAAATTTATAAGTGAAAATTGAATGTATAAGTTTCTTTTAATAGTAATTCTAAATGAAATAGCAGTTCTAACGATTTCATTATTAATTTGGAGTATAATTTAACATTTTATATATTTTATATAATTTTTAAAAGCGTACAATACAAATAAAGATATTCATGAATGGTTCTGAATAAAAGCTGAAGATTTCTTTTGTTATAAGATATACAAAATGATATATGAAATATAGTGAGATGAGAAATTCACTGAACTCTAATAAAGACAAAATTAATGCTTATAAGGCTTTAAAGTTACTTTTTAAAAGTTTGAAGAAACTTTATTTATTAACAATTTACAAAAGAATTGGCGCAGTTTAAGATAGATTTTATATAATTCAGTTTACAGTTTTATATAATTACATAAAATTCTAATAATTACTTGGACTCTATCGGGTTTGAAGAAATTTGTAATTTAACTTGAAATTAAATTTACTGCGTTACATCTGATATAGTTAGAGTATAGAAGTTTTCTTTTCCTTCTTAGATATGCTATGCCTATTTAATTTACTTCCTTAATTACGTATGCAGACCGCATCAGAGTTAACTGGTCGACGGACCTGAGATTTTTTTGATCTCCTGTAATATCACTATAAACATATTTTACTTAGATTCTCCCGAGATTCTCTAAATTAAAAATGACTGCATTGTGCATTAGGTGATAGAATCTAATTTGATTTGAACAACGTTTCGCGCCCGAGGAACAAGTGCCGCTTTTGCTTGAAAGTGCGGATAGTGCTTCCCATGAGCCTGACGTCATAACCAACGTCACTCGTCTTTGACGCCTCGGTGAAGGGCAATCCCTCTCTACCGACCTCCCTTCATGATATAAATGGATTCACCCTCCCATTCCCGCCATCCCCGCGCTCTGCCTCGCATCCAAAGCCCGCCGTCTCCGGTTTGAAACAACACATCCCACGATCCCCCTCAACCCCTCTACCGCCGAGATGGAGTCCCTCGCTGCCAGCCGCCCGCGATGAAGTGCCATGGCCTGGTTCGGTTGCTCTACGTCGTTGTCCTACTCGCTCGACCGGTCAACGCCGTCGAAGCCAACGCCACGTCCGCCGAGGACGAAGAGACTCTGGCCGCCCCCGAAATCCCCTGTCCCGTCCCGTGCATCTGTACTGCCGAATTGGAGGCTGACTGCTCGTCTATATCACTCCAACGCCTCCCACAAGATTTGACGGAGCAACTCCTCAAGCTGTGAGTACATGAATGGACTTCCTCCAATTTCGGATATAAATGTACAAAGTGAAAAAACAAAAACAAAAACAAAAAGAAAGAAAAGACAACCGCTTCTGCTCAGCATAAAAGTGGGTGGGATAATGTCAACAAAGTGGCATCAATCACCTCTAAGTAACGCCAATATAGAGGCACACTGACAACTAATAAAAGAGTTAATGTAAAAAGCGAACGAAATATAAGTTAATATCCCAACGAAATTGTAAGCATTCTATTTCAACCCTTTAGCTGAGAAAAGAAGTTGGCTATTTTTGCCAATGTTGTTTATTTGGACCAGGAATGTTAAGGTCGGCATTCAGTGGTCTTTCTCTTTACCTAATGAACTCTGCAACACTTGCAAATTTAACAGAACAGCTCATGACTAATTAGAATTAAAGCCAACAACAGTCTAAGAAATGAAAACTTAAAGTTAAGTTAGACAATTAAGTCCAAGTAATATGACAACCAAATCAAAGCAATAGGAACTAGAAATCGTACAAATTCTAAGAGATAACAGATTTGCAAATAATGTTTGTCCTAGAAAAATAGTAGAATAAGTGATTAGGCTGTTGAAGAACTTCAATAGCAATTCCAGACCTTATTATTTCTATGTTAATGAATTAAGAAAATTTAGATTTAAAAACAGACAAAATATTTAAAAACGAAAAGAAATTTCGGAATGTTATTGTTTGTTCATTTATCAGAAGAGATTTTTTTTTTCTACTGGAATTCAACTTGAATTCAAGATTCTAAGATTAAAAAGTAAAAAAACATTTAATCAAAAGCTTTAGTAAATACAAAACGAAACAGATTTACCTTCTTTAATGTTTACATTTCTTTGTTTAAACAAAGTAAATTTATTTTTCCATTGTCTTTTTGTTTGAAATTCCTTTTAATTCAGTAACTTGAATTTTTAATTTGTAGAAGCTATTTGAAGTTAAAAAAAAAGTAAGATTTTATTCATTAAATTAATAGGAAGGAGGTTCTTAAAGTGTGTAGAGGTTTTGAAATTCAATATTAAAATAAAAATAAGAAATTTAGATTTTAAATAAAAGATTTTTTACTTAAATAATTTGATTTGGAAAAATTCAATAATTTTCTGTTAATCTAAAATAAGATACGATCAGAAGTGGTTCTTCTCTTTCTCAAACATTTTTAAGGAATCATTCTTAACTGAACAGGAGCTAAGAAAAAGCTTTGAAATTAATGCTGATTAAAAGCACAAATCACGGCATTCATTGCGTTGTAAAATGCAGTTCACCATTACCACACTTCTATGAAGACTTTTAGTGTAAACAAAACAGTTGCAGTAGACTACCAAATACAGCAACAACAAAAAAATGGATATTTGAACTGTTCGGAATCTCTGTCTATAAGAAGTAAATATTTTACATTAAATCAATTAAATTTTAAATTAATATTCAGTGGTGAAATTCTTGATAACCAAGAATAATTCTCCAACAATTATTTTGTAGCCGTGTACTTTATGTCTTTGATTAAAAAACATTAAAGCAATATCTATAATGAATTACACTATAATTAATACTGAATTGTAATTAGAAACTTATTTGCATCATTCGCAAATCATTCTTGCATCATTTGCATCATTCTTCTTAAAAAAGAAGATCTTTGCTGAAACTTCTTTTAAATTTTGAGATAAATAATGTATTTCAAATTATTTCAAATTCGAATTATGTTAGAAAAAATTCAGCAACAACGTTAAGTGATTTTTTGATAATCTTCCAGTTTATTTATATCTGTCAATTTTTGTTAATGGTTTGTCAAGTTCGGCTTGGATGACAACAAGTGAAAGTGGATCCGAATTGTTATTAGATAAGGATTACAAAGAATAAGCAATTCATATTCTATTTCAAGACAGTTTTGTCTTTAATTTTAATTGTAAGAAAGACGTAAACTCCTTATATAGCCGAGATGAAGCTTTGCTATCAAATACATGTCAGATATTCAATTGACCAGCAGAGTTAAGTTAAATGTAAAATAGTTTTATGTGTACTACAAACAAATATTGTCTTATGAACTGAATAATTCTAAATATATGATCTGCTCTATAATCTGCAGATTATATTAACAGAGTTTTTAAGTTATTTTAAAATTCCTTTATCAAACGATCAAATAATTTCCTCAAATTTGTTTCTTTTGCGATTACTTTGATAATCGATAAAATCTTTTCTTAGAATTTTTTTCAAAGATTTCTTATCTTAACGATCTACTTCTCATTTTTATATATTTTATAAGATATTTAGCAAGAAAGTGAAATAATGTTTTCGAAATATGTATTGCCAATTTATTTCTTATTTTAGTACAGTTTCTTTCTATATTATTGTAGCTAAGAATTACAAAATATCCAGACTGAATTATATGAGATCGTAGTTTGTTTGTTTTTATTCTATTTTGAAATTTTAATAGAAATGTTGTAGGGAAAACGCAACATAATTGAACATAAATACATAGTGAAAATTGATCTTTCAGAAATTTATTTTGAAATCAGCTTCTGGCAACACCAATTTCTTTCTTTCTTTTTTTTTTATTTTTGATAATAATATTCGTAGGAAGCAATAATGAGCAGAAGGTAAAAAAAAATAAAAAAATACAGAGATAAAACTCTGGACGCTGCTGGGGATTTATGATTATTTCTTTCCTTGTTTTTTGTTTATTATTTGTCTTGTCAATGACTTAAACCACGATTATCTTTGTTGAACATTAATGTCTTAATCAACAATCTTTTAATAAATATATAACTGAATACATAGGTAAATAATTATTTTGGTAATAATGAAATTAAGATTGTTTTCTTTTAAAAGACAGCCATGACAGCCATCTGTTTATGATATTTACTACATACGATATATTTGATCAAAGATTTCTGATTTTATAATTAGAATTTGGAAACTTTCAGTGAAAATGACTTATTCTTAACTCCTAACAAAAATTGTTGCCTAGCACTTAACGAAAATGAGGTTCGAATCCAGATTAAGCGTGTTTTCTATTTTTTTCTGTTGTCCTTCGCTGTCCTTCTTAATTCAATAGAACCATCTAGTTTACTTTGTTTTCTTACGAATTCTTATTTATTCAAGCCATTTAAGTCCTGCGGACGAAAGTTTCGCTAAAATAGAAAATGACTCCATAAAGTGTAAGGAAAACGGAAAACAAACTGTCGACTCACAATAAAATGAAAAGTTTTGAAAAGAAATGCATAGAATGTGTTACAAATTTTAAATACAGCTCCAAAATTTGGATTTAGTATTTTCTCATCTATTTCACCGTCATTAATACTTATTTAATGTCAATAAAATTAATAACATTAGATCACCCAAGTCCTTACCAAGAAATAATTTTAAATATAAAAAAAAAAATGTTAGCCTATTTGCTGATTAATATTTGTTATTTAGAAGAAATGTACATCAAAACCTTTTTACTATGTCTTGAATTGTAATAATTAAAATTAATTCAGACATAATGTTTTCTTATCCTATACAAACATTTGAAGAAACAATTGAGAAAAAGGGAGTTGATATTTTTCCCAGTATTTATACTTAATAGAGAATTAAATTTAATAAATGTTAGAAAAATGACTTGACTTGAATTTCTTTCTTCTTTCCATCTGTTCAACAGAATTGAATGAAATTACAATAGTAGATACATAGATGCTACGAAACTCTAGTTGTTCGAAGGGACGCCCTTTTTATAAGGATACTTTCAGTGTTTAATCGGACTAGTTGACATTAGGTGGGTAGTCCAGAGCTTGTCCGCCTTTGACCTCCAGGACAGAAACCAAGTCCCTATTTACAAAGGGATTGGTGAGGTCTAAGGCCCGTCCGGAGGAGAAATAAAAAGATCTTCGTCGGGAACTAAAACTGACTCCTCCAGTAGACCATGAGACTGAAGAAAATAATTCCCTAGACCAGAGAAAAGTTTAAAAAAAAAAGGCTTTCTCTAATCAAAATGTAACTCGGCTAATCTTGGAGGCTTCTAACATTAGCAGGATTATTTATATTTTGATTAAAGAATTATTTTTAAGAACGATTTTTAAAGAATGATATTTTTTTTTTACTTTTTTTCTGGTCTAAAGAACCCAGTGGTTCTTTTGAGCCCGGCGGTTTACTGAAGGAGAAGGAGGCTGAAGGTTCCCGGCGAAGGTCCTGACCCGCAATCCAGCCTTTTCCATGAAGCCATTAGTAAAAATAAAACAAAAATTATAAAAATAGTAATTAATAAAAACTTAAGAAAGAAAAGAAAAGAAAAATTTAGAGAAAAACAACTAAATTCATTTTATGTTAAAGAAAAATAAGAGAATACAAAAAAAACAAAAACAAAAAAACTGTTTTTACGTATTTTAAACAATATCTACACTTACACTAACTAACAATTGAATGCAAAAATAAATATGAAAGTCTTACATGAAAATTTAGCATCAAAATTAAAAGTAGTTCTAAGAAGTAAATTTATTGTTTCCAAAATGTATTTTACGTTACGTTACGTTAAGTAGTTTCGATAGACGCGAATCCTATCTTGTAACGTTGTGCCTTCGTTTGCTTACTCAATTCTGTGGATGTTAAATGTCTTTTCATTTTCAAAAGTATTTTGAATATACTTTTTTTCTAAGATTATTTCCTAAATATACTATCACTTTCAGTATTTTAATTTTAGAAATAGAGAAATAAAATTTCTAAATGTTTTAAGATATAACAAAAGAAAAAAATAAAATGAAAATATGAGATACTATTACACATTAACCTAAATGCTCGTATTATTCATAGATGGAATCTATTTATTCTCACTATAGTTGTGTGTCCATGATTTCATGCATAACCTCAGGAAGGCTCAATTACATGAGGCCCATTCAGAATGATATTCTTTTGTATCTCCAAGTAAACATGCTAGATATCCGGAGATCTTTCGGGACAAATAAATAAACTTCGAAAATTATTTATAAAAAGTAATTTAGAATCAGGAAAATTCTTAGAATGTTGGGTTTTTTTGGGTTTTTTTTTCAATCTGACCTTGGAATTTTTCTCAATAAATTATCAAAAGTATCGTCACTTCTATGTAAAAAGAAGTCAGTTCTGAATAGGATGAAAAACACAATTTAAAGTAAGTAATACAACAAGTATTATTTGCTTTAAAATTTGAGTTTTTATTGGTTTTTTTTTTTAGATTTTCATTATCTTTTCTTAAAATTAAATTTTAACCAAAACTAAATTTCCGAGCTTTTAGTGAATTATTGTCTTGCAGCAGGATTTTTCTTTTTGCCTTCCGGGAACTGTTTCAGCTTTAAAAATCTATTTTTCAGAATTGTATTCGTTTTTTTCCCTTGCTAGTGCTCATCAAATTAAATAACTCTCAACTCTCAATCCCCGTTACCAAACATCAACATTATTAATATTCATGTAATTATTAAATCGTTATCTTAATGGCATAAAACTCCAAACAGGTTCAATTAATTGCTATTCTGGCAGAAAAGTAGTTGCTTTTATGACGAAGAGATTATCGAAAGAAATAATGTAATTATTTACGCCTAATTTAAACCGAAATAACGACTCAGGTTGAAATTTAAAGAGTCTGGAAGTTTGGAAAAAAACAGGATTTTCCTAAAAAGATCAAGCAATTAAAGATTAAAAAAGTCTTAAGAAAAAATGCTTGCATTAAAATCCCGCTATTTTAATCTTCTTATTTTTCTTTTCTTTATTTGTTTTTATTTTTTTTTATTTCATACTTTTATTGTCGTCATTCTTATGAATCAAATTTACGACACAATATTCCGGTTTTTGATGCTTAGGTCTAAACATTTTTAGATCATTCATATTGATATACAGATAATTTTTAATAATTTTCTGTTTTAAGAATGAGCAATATTAAAATTTTCTGTTGTGAAATTATGATTTATATCAATGTTTTTTAATTTAATATTAATGCATTAAAAAAAAAGAGAGAGAAAATGCTGTTTATAATGCCTTCCTTTAACTGAAGTTTATCTTCCAGAATCATCAATACAAAGTTGGATAAAGATTCAAATCTACTGTTACCATTTGAGATGATTTACTATTTGTTTTTCTGCATTTAATTTAGTAACATTCAAAAGATTAAGTTAAAGGATCTCACTTCACAGGCCATGAAGGCTCCTTCGGGCACTGGAGATATAGGCTCCAACGATTCTCAACATCGGGATAAAGTTGGGGTCGGGTGGTCAGTCCGATGCCCTCCCAACTTCAGTGCCTTCAAAGAAACCTGGTCCCCATTTTACAAAGGGCTTGTGTAGAGGAGATACACCGAGGAAAAAGTTACATTAAAATTATTTTGTAGAAGGCTTATATTAATTAATATCAACAATTTATTTTCTAATGTAAACATTTTATTTTATTCATATTCAACCCAGGGTGACATTTCTTAATTACAAGAAAAAATAATTGCTGAGATGCTTTGTTATTATTTTTCTTTTTTTCGGATGCCTTTCGCTGAGGCTTTCACTGAGAATCCCCGTGAAGTAAATTCCTGTAAATTTTTATCTGGTCACTTGGATAGCATTTTGAAGAACTTTTTGGAATTGTTTGAAAGTTTTCCAGGACAAATGAATAAGATACTTCCGAAAATTACGAGTAAATTTATTTAATTCGAATTATCTCTTATGGTTTAAACACATATCATTTTTACTGTTTTCCCGTAAAATAATTTCGTTAACATTCTTCGCCCTCATATCAACTCCATGCTTTACTCTTCAAAGTCAAAAGTAGGAGCATCCAAACAAAAGAACGAGAAAATAGAAAAGGGATAAAAATGAAACGTAAAAATATTCAAGCATACTATCGTGATAGTAGTTACGAAAGATAAGAATCATAATGTCCTATTTTTCAAATGATAATTAAATAGACAATAAATAAAAATATTCCAGTGTGTAACTGATGCAGAGAGATATTAGAGAAAACTTTCAAGATGGTTAAAAAAAACAGCATCTCATGAAAGGCATTGTCTATCAAAGTCAAATATTTGAAAGCCATCTCCCCAAGGCTTACAGAAAGTTTAAAACCTCACACATTGTTAAAATGGGAAAATAAGTCAATGAAATAGAAAGATATTAATAAATGGAGAATAAGAATATCCCTTTCGAGTTTATGGTTGTGGAGAAATCGGTATGTACAACATAAATTCCATCTCGTTAATAAAACAAGAACTTGTGATTCTCTGAAATGGGTTAGACTGGGATTTTTTTTCCTATTTTTAGCCGTTATTTTATATGTCCACGTAATTAAAGACAAATGGAACAGAAGTTGAAGTTATTCATAAAACATTATAATTTAACAAATAAAAACATTTACTGACTTTTTCTTTTTATTCCAGACTATAAATATTTTAAAATAAGCTTAATAAGAAAAACATAGTGTTTTCTAAAATTTAAAAAACAATTACCAAGTTTTATATTTCTTTATGTTTCGAAGAATGTATTTAGACGTTATATATTTTTTCACGGGAAGTGAATATAATTACATGCTTATAAATTAAATTTTATAATTAAGCAAAAAGAAAAAAAAAAGAAAAAAAAACAACTGAATTCCCAATTTTTAGAAGTCTTAAATAATGCAAATAGTTACCTTTACCACATCTACTGCACGATGTTCTCCTAGCAAAATTCACATTTCCACAACTGCAAAACTAAATATTTAAAAACAAAAACAAGCTGAATATTTAATTTATTACTGAAGACTCTAAGCAGCTGTGGAACTGGAAGAAGAACTTTTGTGTGTATGAGGAAGTAAATTTGTTATGGAAAGTGATATTATAGTGCTGTTTTTGTTTTGATAGCCTTACTTATCACGAATTTTGTTATTCTATATCAGTAGATCGTAATTCAGACAAAATTATCCTCAAATTCACTGAAAGAAAATAATCATCAATCGACGATTTGTTTTATTTTAACGTATTAAAATTATTAAAATAAGTTAACGAGCACCTACACTTTAAAGAAATGTTAAAATGAAGTTTATAATGAATTTAATTTTAAAAAAATTACTTATCAGTTTGTAAGCCCTGAAACTTACCAAAGCATTTTGAGTGAAGTTTTTTAATTTATCTACAATCCACTGCGCTGCTTTAATGACTACGTATTTATTTTAATATGGCTTTATATTAGCTCATCCTAATAATGAACTTGATAGGTCCCTATTTATTTTTGACTCTGCCTAACAATAAGAAAGCATACGTCAACGTCATTGTTAGCCAATTAAAAATGGGTTACAGAAATTTATCACAGAATACAGAACAATAGTAAGTATATTCTTGGCAGATGAAGATTGTATAATTACAAACCAAAATTTCTTTTATTTGTTTGTTTTTTCTTTTGGTTAAATTGCAAAATCTGCTTTTTTGCTGTAAAGAGTTTTAATATTTGAAAGAAAAAAAAATACTTTGGCTGAAGCTTTTGATTTTCTCATTTACCCTTCAATTTTACCAATGCTTTGAATATTTGGTTTCATTGTCAAGACACAATTATTTTTAAGACTTTGAAGTGAAATTTTAAGTCTGACTAATCGAATGAAAGGATAGCTACAATAGATTAGTAATCTATTACTAATATAATAGATTAGTAGGATAATATTTAGTTGAACAATACTTAATATTAAGCTTTATAATTATTATTTTCAAGATATAGTTTTAAGATCTTAAAACAAATCCTTAAAAACTTTTGCCCTAAAAATGTTTAGTAAACACGTTATTTCTGTACAAAAACACATGGAAGCTCTGTAAAGTGGATATTACAACTAACGAATTCTAATGAATATCTTTATAAAGTAAATAAAGAAAAGAAAACGTAGCACCTGAAAAAAAGAGAAATTGCCTTTCTGATTCGATTACGGATTGAGGAATTGGGAACGGCCATTTCGTCCCTCTGCGGACTCATCAGCTCAATCGAGAGACACAGCAATTTGTTTCTTGCCTTTTGTTGTTTGTTGTTTGTGGGGTCACTGCCAGGTTGGCGGGGACTTTCACTAACAAGATCTTGCCTTTCTGATTCTGTTAAGGGAGGGCTGATGAGTCCGCAGAAGGACGAAACTGCCATTCCCTATTCCTTCCCGTAATCGAATCAGAAAGGCAATTTTCTCTTTTGTTCAGGTGCTGCGTTTCCTTTTCTTTTACTAATTCACACAGCACGTTAAATTTCTTTTCTTTATCTTTATAAAATAATTTCCACTTACTGATGATGTAAATCACGTTAAAATACATTAATATTTTGATCTTTATCTTAATAGTAATTAAATGATTAATTAGCCAGTATATACAGAAAACTGGAGTCAACTGTTATATTTTTATTACTTATTTTCATCGATTATGTCATTTATTGAAATTTTAAACGAAGCATAATATCAAGTAATCTAAATAATATTATGTAGAAATTCTATGCTGGTTTAAAGTATAGCAGCCAAGCCCACCGGTCTCGAGAACAGATTAAGTGACGGGGCCCTCTGGAACTTCTGGAAGAAATATGCAAAACATCCAAAAGTCTGATAAATGAATTGTATTTCGACTTCTTGGATTTGTATTTCTCTATTATATGGATTATTATAATCAGATTCTAATTTATAGTTTCAAAAATCTGATACTGTATATGATAATTTCATAATAATGCGAACTTTTTATCTCTCATCCTTTTGCAAGTTGCAAACAAAAGAACATGCTACCGGCGAATCCTCTACCACGAAGTTGGGGGGGGGGGGTAGCCTGATATGAACAACTTAGAACCTTTTTACACGATGCGACCATGGCCGTTCTGTAGATTTCAGTGGAGCCTTTCACACGAGACGCGGTTTTCGTTGCGGCCAAAATTTACTGGCCGCACGACCATGGTCGCTTCGTGTGAAAGAGCCCTTAATTTAGACAGAATTGAAAGTTTATGCTCTCAGAAGTCGTGCAATATTTACTATCACCAAGGAGGGTCAGTTATAATACTTATACAACTGATTGTTACAATATTTAGAGTTCACTGAAAAGAATATGTGGGTCTAGTAGTCCAGTGGTTTAGGGGACTGGGTTCAATTCTCGGCGGTGGTCGGGATTTTTTCCAAAGTTATTTCTCCTCCAGACTGATCCTAGGGTTCACGAAGCCCTCTGTTGAAATGGGTACCGAGTTTCTTACTTGGGTTGTTAAACGCGGGCGATCGTCGGGCTGACCACCCTACCTCAACTAGTTCCGTTGTTCGAGAATCGCTGGAGCCTAACCCTCTCACGCACTCCATGGCCTGTGGAGGTACAGTTTATAAGGAAAATGCATTTTACAATGTGACATAAAATATTTTAAAAAAATACATATTCGGAAAAGTTACCTTGCATATCAATTTTTTCCATTACTATTATACTTATTTGTTTTATTTTCAAAGATAATTAGTAAAGATGTATATAGGGAATACTCTTTACTAATTTGGAGCATAACGATGTAAAAAAAAAACTAAGATAAAAGATAGCAAATATTAATACAATAAAAATAAAGTCAATGAATCTGAGTTTAAAGAAAGAATTTTGTATTTTCATTTGTTGAATGTGATAAAGAGTAGCCTCTTTGTATTTATCATTAATGTATGAAAATAATTCAACATTACTTACATGTTCCTAAATGTTGTTTGTTCCATTGCAAGACAAACTAGTTTTAACAGTTAGTCTAAAAAAATAAATAATTAGGGCATTCATAACGAAGTTCTCTTTTAGCATTAACCGAACATTAGCTGACAGTACGATTCATTTTCTTTCTTCGAATTAAGACTGAAATAAATTAACACGGAAGCGTAAATGATATAAAGTGGTTGGAGGTCATTGTAGCGTGTTTCAAATGATCCATTGACTTGGTTCCAACTGCACAACACTAAGATACCATCGCATTCACATTTCTTCGACAATGAAAACATAAGTTAACAATATCAAGTTTATTACAGCATGAAAGGGCATATCTTTGTGTGTTTCGACAAAGCCCAGGCCTGAAGCAGAATAAGCAGACAATTTAGACAAAACTTGAAGTGTTGAATATTTAAACTTTTCTGAAACTTTCATAAACAGAGAAATTGGTTATTACATTTCTCGATCTAAACAAACTTAAAAAAAAATCAGAAAAAGTGGCAAATATGGTAAGTTGTCTTGGATAACAATTACAATTGATATAAGTTGCTCCTACATATTACCACATTCTTAAAAGCTGCTTTATAAGTAACTCTATTTTTTTTTAATTAGGATGCCTTTTGAGTCGAGCCGAGACCCTGGGACGGCCGTTTCGAGCTTGTTGAGCTCTCCTCAGCCAGAGCTACTCAACCAGTGCAAGACTCAAAAGGCGAACGAGGGGAAGAATAAGTCATCAAAAGGCATCCTAATTTCAATTTTGAATTGTTTGCTTTTCTTTTTAGTGTTTAAAGGATTTGTTATTTATTTATTTTGTTTTTTTCTTTATGTTTTCTTTTTTTGTGGTCAAATACCTTTTTAGGCAGCCATAGTTACTGCCCAAGATTTTGTATTCCACAATTTGTTCTCGTTTTTTATTTTCTTGTTCTTAGTCTTTGAGGGGTCACTGTTTACATCTTGAATGTCTAATTTATTTTTCTTTTACATAAATTTTGTGCAATTGGAATAAAATCCAAATTCAGATATATAAAAAAAAAAAAATTAATTAAATGCTCAGTTTATGATGTGCTCAGTGATGTCTAAAAAGTTATAGAAAACAATACGAATCGATTACAGTTGTTAGCGTATTCAGTATTAACCACTAATTGAATGATGTTTGCAGGTGAGCAAATCACACTAAATAGGCCAATATGATGTAAAAATATTCCGATCATCCAAGTCTTCATCACTAAGAGATTCAATTGCTTATGAACCTACTAAGAAACAGTTTCTTTAAGAAAATTTGTTTACATTTCTGTGCTGTAATATTTTAAAAGCTAATATAAAATGACTATAAGTTGGCAAGGGCAGATAATTTCAATTGAACATCTGCATATTGTGTAATATCAGTAAAAAACAAAAAACAAAAAATGATTAATTTTCTCTTAAAATAAATTCATATATTTATATTTCGCTAATTTGCATATTTGTATATTTTCTTAGTATAATTTTTTTACTTATTCTTTTCTTAATATCATTATTTAAGTACATCCGTTTCTTCAATGAATAATAATTGATTAATTTTCAACCTCGCTTAAACTCCACCCTCTTGAAAACAAAAGAAAGTTAAATATATATATATTATTATTAAATTATTGCTGTTATTTTTTCCATGTATTTTTATCTACGTAAATTATACATATACTTTGTAACTTTTTTTTTTTCAACTTTTCCAGATTTTTTCAATTGAATAATTTCCTTATCATGAAATTTATTTCGGCCAAACTTATTACTTATGCAATGCTAGAGAAGAGAAAACATTAAGTGAACTTTAATTTTGTGCTTATTACATTAAATATGTACATTTCATTACACGTAATTTGGTAAAATATTAAAAGAATTTTTAAAAAAAATATAGCAGTTAATGAATTGCCCATCGAAAAATTCGCGGGTGTCTTGAGAATCCTTAATCCCTGTCGTTTGTCTTCTGTTTCTTTTTTTCTCCTCTATATTTCGTGTACATTTGCCTCGTAAGAACTTGTTTTTCTATTTGGGAGTTGAAGCGAAATGAAATGAAAGTTATGGTTTGCATCAATATAAAATGAATCTAAATATAGCAACAGTTCTGGCAGCCGCTTCTTTTAAGAAGTGCATTGCATATGGCAAGCATTTAAAAGTTTAATGTTAAATAGCTTTGGAAGAGTTTTTATAAATCTTTTGAAGTTCTTCGCGCAGTTGAGTAATAATAATAATAATAAAAACTTAGTTTCTGGGTGACAAAATGAAAAAGAATAATTTATTTTCAGTTTTTTTTTATTTATTTTTTTTTTGCTCATTTTTTTTAAATTTTTTAATAAATACCGGTAATCTATAACAAAGGAAAAGTTTTGTGTAAAATACGCTTAAAATTATGCGTAAAATTATGTTTTATAATAAAGTTTTGTGTAAAATACAACATCATTTATATTGGTCAAATTTAATAGTATTTTTTTTTTGTAATTCTTTTATAACTTGCAATAGGAAAAGGAAAAGTAATTGAGTTTTTTTCCTTATTTTGTTGTTAGCATTTTGAGATTAGAATTTTGCTTAAAATTTCAATTCTTACAGTTATTAAAAAAAGTAATTAAGAAAAAAATATATACGGAAATTGGGAATGGAATAGCTTTTCTTTTCTTTTTTTTATGTCATAACCGACTGCTGTAATGTCACAGATGGTGCTACACAGCTGTAACAGTCCTCAAGAAGACTTGACAACTGAATATATGTTTTGGGCCGATTTGATGTAGCATGGAAAGAAATCGTGAAATTATTAGATAGTAATGATATGTATTGTTTGAAAATATATTCTGTATTTTTCATTAAAACTTGTTTCAGATTTCTGTAAACCATTTTTAAAACATAACATTGGCCTGTACGTTCTTTCTATTAGATAATCTTAATAACGAGTAGTGTTAATTACAGTTGATTGGTACTATGATCTTACAGAAAGAAAATATGCCTCAATGCCATTGCCAACATGGTCAAAGTGGTCTAGAGGAAATCAGAAACAAGTAGCAGCAGAGGACAACCAATCAAAATAGAAAATAAACAAACAGATAAATAAAAACTCTTATTAAATATTCATTAAAACATTTCGTGAAGTTCTTCGGTACCTACTTTTTTTTTGGCTGTAGTTTTATTTTGAAACGAGTTACATTAATATTTTACTCTTATCTATAATGCTTAATTTTTATCTACTTAGTTTGCCTATTGAAGTTAGTTAAAGAATACATGCGGAAAATTCAGATTATGAGTTTTTTTTTTCTTTTTTAAATTCGCACTGACGTGTCCAGAGTGACGATGTTGCGCAATTCTTATTTCTTCATTCTTGTAATTTTTTTTTCTAATTTCACACCCTTAAGAGTTCACTTTCTCAAGATTATCTGTTTTGGTATGCATGTAAGAAGGGTTAGACAAAATGTAATCAAATTTATCGTTTCTTGCCATCAATTGGTTTGACTGCTGTAATCATTTCTGCCCTTTTCACCCATTCTCCCCTAAATATTGTAGTTGCTTTTGAAACACGTAGTATTTGTGGAAATATAGTTATTATCTCAGCCCTTGTATTGTAACTTTCGAAATTTGTAATCTAAACACTAGTACAATTATATTAATTACCTTGAAACTGATTGACATTCTAAACATCCAATGTCGGCGTAAATCAAAAGCTAATAATAAAAAAAAATCGAGTCCTAAGGAGTTTGCCTTTGAGGACTTCTGCTGGATGTTGATTGCTTTAAGTGCTCTTAATAATTACATAGAACAACATTAAACACTGAAAGGAGAGTAACTAAGAAAATAACTTAAAATGATTTTTATTTACTACTAGTCGGCTACCCGTCGCTTCGCTCCGGAAGCCTCCCTTATGTAACGGAAAACAATTTTTTATTTATTAAAAAACAAACACACACACACAAATTACATCAAGGAAACTAAAACTTAATTTTTTAAAAGCTTTTTTTTAATTTAATTTTTGAGGTCTATATACTCTCAATCTACGACTGCTTTTAGAACCACCTTTGTCATATAGATTGTCACTTTTCAGTGACGTTTGAGTTACATTTATTGATGGTTTTTGAGTTGCAAATAATGATTTTTTCGGTATTCCACCTCAAAAAAAGAGTGCTTCTCTCTATCTTGACTCTGTTTTCTTCACTCCAACATCTGGCGTGTACACCCACATATTTTTCAATATCACATAGGATTTGGTTAAGTAAGAATATTTAAAATATTGCAACGTTTCGGCAATTATCGTTCTAATTGTCAGTTTAGAATTACAAATAAACTGACTGATGTGAAATAAATAAACAATCTTGAGATTCAAAAAAAAGATTGAATACATTCCTTATTGATGGTGGAAAGGAAAGGCGATATAAGTTAAAAAACCATATAAAGAGAGTTGTAGTCTCTTTGGCCTAATGGATAAGACATCTGACTTCGGATCAGAAGGTTGCAGGTTCGATTCCTGTCGCGGATGTTTCATTGTAAAAATTATTTCTATTTTCCATTTGCTCAGAAAATTGCGCCGGACAGACAGACAGAAAGACAGACAGACAGACAGAGAAATAAAAGATTTTAGTAATATAGATTATCACTTTTCAGTGACGTTTGAGTTACATTTATTGATGGTTTTTGAGTTCCAAATAATGATTTTTTCGGTATTCCACCTCAAAAAAAGAGTGCTTCTCTCTTTCTTGACTCTGTTTTCTTCACTCCAACATCTGGCGTGTACACCCACATATTTTTCAATATCACATAGGATTTGGTTAAGTAAGAATATTTAAAATATTGCAACGTTTCGGCAATTATCGTTCTAATTGTCAGTTTCGAATTACAAATAAACTGACTGATGGGAAATAAATAAACAATCTTGAGATTCAAAAAAAAGATTGAATACATTCCTTATTGATGGGGGAAAGGAAAGGAGATATAAGTCAAAAAACCATACGAAGAGAGTTGTAGTCCCTTTGGCCTAATGGATAAGGCATCTGACTTCGGATCAGAAGGTTGCAGGTTCGATTCCTGTCGCGGATGTTTCATTGTAAAAATTATTTCTATTTTCCATTCGCTCAGAAAATTGCGCCGGACAGACAGACAGACAGAAAAATAAAAGATTTTAGTAATATAGATTATATTATTCTTTTGAGAATTCAGAGAGAGATAATAAAATAAAATAACTAAAATCTCAAATATTCCATCATTTGCTAATTTAAAGAAAACCTTGTAGTTAAATTGGATTAGATAAGTAACTCTTTATTTGATTAAGTTTCATATTGAATTGGGAAATTTCCTTGTACAGAAATTATCATGTCTGTATTAAAATTTATTATTTATTCATATATTCTAATTCTTGTTATTATACAGTATTTCTTATAGATTAAATTGCTGCTTTTCTATTCACTTTGTTGCAATGGTTAGAAAATTTAATATTACAAACATGTCAATCATAAATATTTCTGATAGACAGCTAGAGAAAAATGGATTTCAGTTCCCTATTGGTAGTTAATTCCCTTTGGCACTAAGTGCTTTCTCTTTTGAATTGTAGGAAGTTCTGTTTCCTGTCAACTTCAGTTCCTTCCTATGTACCCTTAATGTGTTTTCCACTTTGATGGAAATAGTATCATTCATTCTCGTCAATACCAGCATTAAACAACCTCATTGAGCAGGAGGGTCTCTAAATGAACGAGCACTCCTCTGGTTTTGCTGTTTAAGCAAACAGTTTGTGTATTTACCTGTCTCCTGTACCTTTGAATGGATTGTCAATATTAGCAGAGGGGCTTTTACTAATGTCTTCTCACGGAGAAAACCAACAGTTTTCGTCTTTCACATGTCATGTTAATGACGTTGTTTGACTTCGAGCCTACAGGAAATAAACATTTAATAGTCGGTTAAATGGTTACAATTAGTATAACAATTAAAATTATTAATATTTTACCTGAAAATCTCAGAAACTTAAATTTTCTTTTCTATTTTTATTTTCGGCGGATAAAGATTTTTAAAATCATTGAATGATACATAAATTGATATATAAAAATTGATAAATAAATTGATATATAAAATTTACTTATCCGTTAATATTATGTAAAAAATATTTAACGAATAAAATTTTCTTATGAAAATATATTGTCATACTACAATGTTAATAAACGTAATCGGAATCGTTTTATTTTGGTTAAAAACGATTCTAAATATTTTTTTTAATAGTATATAAATTTTAGCATTTTCACGTACTCTAGAAATAACATTGTACTGTAGAAATTATAGTGATTTTCTAAATTATATTACCTTAGATTTGCCTGAGTTCTATCACGTAGAACTGACTTTTAAAAACGTTTATTTTTAATCCAACAGTACATTTATAGCTACAGTATTTTGACTGAACAAAGGCAGGTTGTGTTGATCAGCAGATTTATCTTGATTCTGATGAAAGAAGCGGTACTGTGATTTTTTTTTTCAAATCGGAAGTCGGTGATTTCGAAGACCGTAAATCTTAAAGACATGCTACGAAAGCATAAATATATATATAAAAAAGATTCACTTTCAATTATGATTTATATTCTTAAGTGTTTTTATCGTATGTAATAAAAAGCAAAATTGTCTTTAATACATTAAATCCAGCGGACACTTAATATCCTGCGCAGAAGAATATGGAACAAACAAAAGAGTTCCGCAAATAAACCTTAGACAACCTCAAAAATATTCCAGGAATTAATGAAGTTCCTCCCTTAAGAATCTTAATTGTTATTTCATATTTTCTGTGGGTTGTTGGTAAACTGTGGTAAAACTAAAGGCTTGTGTAATTCCTAATGCTGGTCATATCACCACAGCGTCTTCCGTGATTTTTAGCCAAATTCGATTTATTGGAAAAGCAGAGAAGACAGAATAGACTTTTAAATGGGACCTTAAAACATAAAGCTGATCCATGTATAAAGATAATTTTTCTTTTCGAAAAGTATATCAACTTTGATTTTTTTTATGATAATACAACGTTTAAATAATAATAAATATAAATAGATATTTGTAGTAATATTTAGATTTTTTAATTAGCTAGATAAAGAAATAAATATAGTTAAACGAACTTCTTGGCCAACAAGCCAAAGTCTAAATTTAAAAAAAAGAAATTAAAGAAGTCGAAATTAAATTAACGCTAAATTAGTTGTAAAAATTAAGATGGTAACGAATTCTGAAGGTTGATTTTTTTTCTTTTGTTTTTACGTTAAATGAAAAAGTAAATAAATAAGATTGCATTTTGAAAAAGAATATGCTTTCATAGTGTTTTCGGAACAACTTAGGAAGCAGATTGATACAAAAAAAAAAAAACAAATTTTGTTAAAGCCTCAGTAATAAAATTAGATCTAACATTAAAAATAGAAAATGCACTCCAAATACTAAGATGTCTTACTAATAGTAATTAATTAAAGATTCAACTAACCCGATAAAGTTTCAATCTATAAATTATTTCAGAAATTAATTACATTATGTGAATTGGGACTATCGAGATGCTTTAAAATCGTTAAATCAAATGATTTTTGGTTACAAGCGTTAAGGAACTTAATGATTTGGGATTTCGTTGTCACATCTCAGTTATTATTAAAAAAATTATAAAAGATACTTTTTTTCCTGATTATCAGAAGAAAAAAAAACACCCAGACAGTACAGCTAAGTTAACAATAATTTTAACAGAGGAATAATTGCCATAAATACAATTAAACTAAAATCTTATATTATAAAAGCGTTATTCTGTCTGTCATAAGACTTTCCGTTTTTCCAATTTTGTGACCAAACTATAAGAGATAGATTGGTTATGTAAATGGATAAAATGCAGATCTTTTTAAGACAAACAAAATGCTACAAAAATCTTTCGAAAACTGTTTTTGGTTTCCAAGATGGCGCCTTTTAAGGGGTCAAATTTTGACCTTTTCTCAATTTAAACGAAAAATATAAAAGTTGGAAGAGAACATTATATTGAGAAAATGTTGGTATTTGAAAGTTCTATCGAACGATACATCAGTCATTCACAAACGTTTCTGCGTTTGCAAGATACATGCAAAAATGTGTATGGCGCAATCCCAGATGTGAGGCGCCAACCTGCAATACACCTCAGTTAAGCGGAGAAGGTCACAACGGGCTGGGAAGTCGTGTATTCTCCGATCTCCATATTAATTTGCTAAATAAATAAAGGTTTTTTTTTTAATGCTATATATGCAAGGGTTCCGGAGCGAAGCGACGGTACGTGGCTGTTATTATTATATATTGTAAATACGTAAATTATAAAAACGTATTCTGTCTGTCATTCTGTTACCAAAATGTTAAATTACAAATTACTAAAACGTCGGAGCAAGGAAATCTTTTGAAAAATGATTCAAGAATTTTCACAAAACATGTTATTTATCATGAAGTTTTGTAATAAAACCTAATATGTTTCGTTATCAAAAATGTGTTTGTGTTATCAAAAACAAAATATTAATATTTTAATCATATATAAACCACCAAACACAAAGAAAGATAAATTTACTGAAGAATTAGAGAATCTGTTCATAAAAATGAAAATATATTAAACAACTGTCCAACTATACTAATTGGCGACGTAAATATAGATCTTTTCAAAATGATTAAAAACAATACAGTACAGAAATAGCTAATAATGTGCAATGATGGTTTCAAAAATTGTCTTTACAGAACAGCAAGAAACAACTGTACAATTCATGGAAATAGGAAAACAAATATAGATCATATTTTCATAAATAAGCATGATATCGAAACACCAGGAATAATATGTAAAGAACGAATCTCGGATAGTAAGAGTTGAAAATGAGAAAATAACACATCCAAATATAATCTATAAAGAACTAATCAATGAGGTTAACAAAACAAAATTCATGAAAATCTATATATATAAAAAAAAAGTCCTGACTCACTCACTCACTCACTGACTCATCAACGCCCACCCCAAACCCTTGGATCTAGAAAGCTGAAATTTTGCACAGAGGTTTCCTTTCTGATGTAGACAAGGAATAAGGCCGGATTGTTCGAAATTCCTACGGGATAGGTAATAATCTGGCAAACTGACCATGAAGTGTGTGTGGCGGCAACCCGCAATACACCTGAGTTAAGCGGAGAAGGCCACAACGGGCTGGGACGTCGTATATTCTCCGATTTCAATATTAATTTGCTAAATAAATAAAGTTGTTTTTTTTTAATGCTATATATGCAAAGGTTCCGGAGCGAAGCGACGGTACCTGGCTAGTAATATTTATAAAACTTCTAATTTTAATCTTGTTTTTAAAATCTCAAATTTTGTCTAATCACAATTTTTGTCTTTTCCCTGACATCCAATAAGCATTTAATAAAATCAGAATTTCCAAGAAAAAAGTAACTTATTATATCTTCTTCTGTAGATATTATTTTAACAATTAAAAAATTGCTTGATTTCTCTTGTCTTCATTCTTAGTGTTTAATGTTATGAAGTACTATGAAGTACTGAATAATCCGGTTTTTGCAACACTAGAAACAATTTTAAATATTAGTAATTTATACTAATATTTTATCTTTAAATTACTGTTGATTTTGGTAGTTTACTCAATCTGAAAACGCAACTCTGTAGAAATAAAAATGAAATCAACTTTTTTTTTTTAAATTTCTGCAGAAATTTAAAAAAAAATAATAATAAATGTATTAATTAAGTAGAGATTGAGAAAAAATTAGAAGAATAATGACTGGAGATTTTTTTTTTAACAAGTAATTTGATTCCCACAACACTCTTGGTTCGTCATTCATTTAACTTATTTTCTTAAATCTGTTTTTTCAAGAAAGACTAGTTATTAAGAAAATCTAATAATTTATTAAGTGCATGAATTATGTGCTTTAATACTTTAAGCTCCTAATTGTCAACATTGACGTTGTTGTTTTCAGAATTTCATCGGCCATTAGCATCTTCTTGGAATCATTTACAAAAAAGATGATTTCCAACCATGAAATCCTTGCTTTCCCTTTGATATATATCTGTGGGATTTCCGTAACTTCGAGAAACAACACAGCGTTCAAGAAACGAAGATGTGATGCGTAGTGGAATGCTGAGAATTTTCCAAGTTATGCGTTGCCTAATTCCTAGAATGTCTCCAGTTTTCTTTGCGAGGCCAACAGTTGGAGATTTATGAGAGAAACAAAAGCTTTCTTTTCTTTTTCGAATCCTCTTCTTTAGCTTGATTTAAGACTTGACTCAACTTAGTATCATTGTTAACTTTTTTCTTTAGTAATACAGACATATTACAACATTCATTTTCATGTTTCATCATAGAAGCGTAAAATTGTTTCGAAAATAGCAGGCTGTTGAATTTTAAATTATTATTTTTACTTAGTTTCCCTTAAATAATAATTTAGAACTCAATAACTTTTACTCAACTTCCTAAAGATTATTTGATCGTATTCTTGAAACTAATCACCATAAACGTTACCTAAATATTAAGGAAATGAAAAAAGAATAAAATACTTAATGATAGTAGTTCTATTCGAAACTGAAAAATTGCTCCTTCTTCGTGAAATTAATTAAAGACTTCACATCAAGTTTTATGCATTGCAATCGTCATCATAATTAATCAGATCATGGAGCCGGATTAAGGTGAAGAGATAAAGCCCTGAGGTTTATAATGAAATGCTGCTGAGTCCCCAACCTCAAGTCTAGAAGGATTTTTCTTCCATTTTAAAATTTGAAATATGAGAAGTGTTTCTTTCCGGCTTATGTTAATAATAGCAGATGATACCAAAACTTTAAAAAAAAAAGGGTCATTTTTTTTTTAATGAAAATCACTAAATTTGTTTTATATCATCTAAGATCAAATACAAATAAACCTTAATCTTACAATATTATAATTTAAGTTAATTTTTTTTATTATTTGAATGAATATGAAGTTACATAAAAAATTAAAAAAGGAATTGAAATATTAACGAAATAATGCAGATAGTGACACATGCATTATTTCAGATGTGACTATCTCTTGATCCATTCTGCATCATTAATGAGGGGTAAAGAAGACTTCTGTTGTTGAATAGAGGCAACACTCAGTAACAGTCAGATTTTACCTCCCTTTTTTTTATTATGTAAGGAAGAGAAATAGGGACAGAAGAAGAAATGAAAAGAAAGGAATGGTGCAAGTAGTGCATGAAAAACGGGAAAACGCAGAGAAAACCTGCCCATCAGAATACCCACATGAGAAGCGAACCCAGAGATGAGAACCTTAGCGATACGTCAACAACGAACGCTGTATTTAACAAAAGATTAATTGCTAGAAAGAAAGGATTTTTTTGTATTGTTTAGTTCATATATAATCCATTTTGTGTTCTTTTATGTAAAAGCTCCCCTATTTTTAACTGAGAAGTGTTTTTTTTTTAGTTCAATCAAACAAATATCATAGTGGTAATATCGCAATTTCCACATTATTGTTCGGATGTAGGAGGGGTGAAAGATAGAAGTAAGGGGCTCCTAATTCCTTTGTAGCCCGCACAATCATTAATCCTGTGCTGCTGTGATTGAGGCCTGCATAATATTATTGTATCAAACTGAATGTGATCAATGTTGTTTTGTTTTTGTTTTCTTAGCTGAATGTGCTTTTAGTATTTCGAAGTTTTTCAGTAATTTCTTCAGTTGGCAGACCACCAGAAACATTTTAAGCGTGTTAAAAATAGATTGTTATTATCGAATATTCAATTAAAATAGCTATAAAATTAAAATTAGCAGCCTTATCATGTTAATGATCTCGTAAACGAACTCTACAGGCTTCGTAAGAACCAGTTGATTACACATCATAGATTACAAACATCTGCTGTCCATGTTTAGATCAGTTACATATTTAAACTACCACTGATAAAACAATCTCTAAAAATACTTTCTGAAATGTTATTTACTATTATTCCCATTCAAGCATGTCTTACTATTCCTATAACAGAGGTTTTTAATTGTTACATTACAAGTCAATTATGTTAATTTGTGAATTTATTTATATTTCGACAAAAATGTAATATGGATCTTAATGTTGTTCTTTAATTTGAATTTCGTCTCACTACGAGCTTCTTTGTTTAATTTGAAAGTATAAGAGATGTTTTATTGTGAAGGTCTTAAATGTTCATCAACAACCATTTATTCTTAATCGGTTGAAGAATATCTTGTCTCTAATTCTCCTGAAAGGAAAGAATTTTCAAAGGCTAAGTGGCTTAATTTCACAGTAATCAAGATATATTTTGGTGGCTTAAATCTTGAAAGTTCTAAACTAATGATGATTGGAATTTTCCTAAAGTTTCGTTAAGTTTTCTCTAAAAACTAGTACGATGTTTTTTTTAAAATTTAACAGACATTACAGCAGACATTTAACAGACTTTGAACTTCAATGTAATCTCATAAAGAATTAAAGCTTTTAAGTAATTTATATTCAGAGGAAAATATCTGATTTCACCAAAAACTGCTCAACAGTCAATGATAAAATTGACTAATAAGTAAGTCCTTCCACTCGTTATTAATCCATGTCTGCTTATAAATTTAATTATAAATCCCAAATGTAGGCTATTTTGTTTTACTTACCCAAACATTTCAATTATGATGTTAATAAGTATCTCTTTTTTCTCTTTTAGGTAAGTACCGAAGCTATTTGCTGTTGTTCCTGTGTAAGTTTTATATAGACTATAAATTATTTTTCCAAGCGAATATTCTAGTAATAAGAACTCAACATAGCTAATTCAAGTAACGATATGGAGTTTATTCAAATAGCGGCTGAAATTCAGGGAGACCGAAATGTAAGTTTTAATTCGACCCTAAATAAACTAATAAACGAAACTATTATGTCATCAAAGAGTAAATTATTATAGACAGTAAGATAGAATAATATGGAAATTAACCACAATGTTTTTATTTACAACAAGGATTCAAAAACTGAAAAGGTAAATCATCAATATTCAAATGGGAATTCGTTTCATCACAATCAAATGATTTAAAGTTTTCATTTTGCGTAAATCATGTGGATATCTATTTAAAATGCTGATTTTTTTTTTTTTAATTCTATGTTTACTTTTTTTAATGTTATTTTTCTTTCATTTCTTTCGCGAGGAATTTATTTTTATTTCTGTCAGCTTCATTATATGAACATTCATTAGCTCAATATAGACATAATTTGTTTTCATAATTTGTGTAGCATTTTAATGAGTTTCGATGGTAAAATCATTCTTTTGATCACTCGAGAATGCTATTTTTAATACCTTCTTGTTATTTTGTGAATAAATGCTTTCATAATTAATATTCATTTTTATGTTTGTGGATTTAATAATTAATTAGTAGCTTTTTTTTTTCTTCTGCTATTTATTTTATTCTCTTTTCACTTGAGTTGTTTTTCAATAAGATCAAGTTTTAAAGATTTATTTTATTAGCAAAGATCCATCCACTGAGTATTTGCAGATCGAGGGGAAAACCAAGAGAGGGTTTCAGGTTTCATTGATTATTTAACAAAAGATTCTTTATTAAATAAAAAGAAAAATATTATGCTACACTGTATTACTTACATATAAATTAGTGTTTTTCGTATTATATTAAAAGTATTAACATATTTTAAAAGCTCAAGTTAAACATATTTAAAAAACATGTAGAATATATGTACATTACTGTCAACATTTTATAACCGTTTCAAAACTTCATCATCAAATACAAAATTATTACCTTTTTTTAAGAATTACAATGTATACAGAAAAGAAGTTGTTATAATGTGACACTTTTGTAAAATTATAATAATTGCAATAGTTACAATAATCGATTATTTGATTAATTTGTGACATTGATTGCTGCACATTTTGTTTTCTAATGCATAGTAATCTTACCCATTGATCAGATCCTGAAATTACCGTGATTTGTTTCAAGATACATGGTTTCCAGTTTAATCAATTTTTTAAGTTATTTCCGCTGATTAATTGCGCGAGCTCTTATTTGATTTGGAAAAAGATTTTGGGGCTGATAAAATCTTGATCAAGCTGATTGTCTTGTTTGAAAAAAAAAGTAAAATTCTTTATCTACAACTGATTCTGGAAGACGAGCTTCAGTAATTATAAGATCACTCACAAGTCCAAATTTTAAATTCAAGCCTAAGTAAACCTATCTATACATAACAAATTTTAAAAAAAATCCTTGTTTTTTTTTTTTTCCCCACTGAGAACGTTCGGTGAACAATAAAGCTCTCCATCAAAATTTAATATTTTGGAAAAATCTCTCTTGATATCTCTGAAATATACCAATAGCATTTCCATTTGTTCATAAAAATATTGATGCTGTTGGAATTTTACTAAAATTCAGCTTGTTTACAAAAAAAGAAAAAAAGTTATCACGATAATCTATATTACTAAAATCTTTTATTTCTCCGTCTGCCTGTCCGGCGCAATTTCCTGTAAGAATGGAAAATTGTTTACATTGAAATAATGTTTACATTGAAATGTCCGCGACGGGAATCGAACCTGCAACCTTCTGATCCAAAGTCAGACATCTTGTCCATTAGGCCACGGGGAATACAACTCATTTTATATTGCTTTGACTTATGTTTCCTTCCCCCCATCAATAATGAATGTATTCAACCTTTTTTTTTTTTAATCTCAAGATTGTTTATTTCCGATCCGTCTATTTATTTGTAATTCGAAAATGACAATTAGAATTATAATTGCCGAAACGTTGCAATATTTTAACTATAATATTCCTATGTAACCAAATTCTATGTGATGTAGAAAAACAAGCGCATGTACACCAGGTATGGCCTAGTAGATACAGAATATTATCAAAGAAATAAGTCGAATTCTATTATATAACGAAATCCACGATAATAGAAATAAAGCTGACTCACGAAATGAAACTAGCGGTTGAGTTACTTGAAAAGTGGATTGTAGTTATATTACAAGGCTTTGCTGTTAATTTGCTGATAATGAAGCCTGTTTTTAACTCTGTATTGTTGTAGTCTTTCAGTTGCGTTGGGTCGATATTTAGAAAAGAAAGAAAAATATTTTTTTTTTATCTTTATGAAATGGTATTATCTAATAAACAGATTATAGAGGCATATTTTAAATAATGCAATCCGAATAGTACCGATTGAAGTCGTGTGATAACCTTACGAATTTATGATATAATGACATTCGACATATTACCCCGATACTATAGTAGACAAATCTACTTTACGTCAGTGGATACAGATGAGAAATACGGCAAAATTATAACGTTCTGACGTCTTGATGTAGTAGGACAAGCTTTTATCTCCCCTGGTGACAATCATATATTCAATCATATTTTTTAGTTTGTACCACAAATATTAAAGTAAGTTTCCCCAATTCTATTTATTAAGTCTTCATTTAAGATACAATTTATCTCTACATAACTACATCTCTTAAATGCCATCTATTCAATTTCTGTAATTAATTAATTGTTAAACTATAAAAGTAAATTAATGCTGATAATTTAACGTCCATAAAATAATGAATAAAAAAATATCATTAGTAGACTGTGCAAAAGCATAGTTTTTGTCCACTAATGATATTTTTTGTTCAATAAATTAATGCTTTCCAACAACTTTTCTACTAAATATTTTAATTATTTTGTTACATCAAATACTTTTGTACTATTTAACGAATTTTTTTTACATTGTCATTGTAAATAAATATATTATTTTGAGGCTAAATTTATTATTTCTTTATTTTAATACCAATACTGATTCTCTGAAATTGGCAGGATTATTGTAGATATAGTGCCGTGTAGAGATATAAGATGTAGAAATGTATTTGAGAGAATTAACCAATAAGAGTAGGGAATAACTCGTTTTCAGAAACAACATTATCTGTAATGAAATGGAGGATTTAGTAAAATACAGTTGAAATTAAATTGAGAACAATCTTACTGTGTCTCTGTATCTATTTCTTATCAATTTAATTTCAAGGGTGTTTACTCCATAATGTAATATCAAAGGATATTACTAAAGGATATTACCACTCACATTTTATCAATTTTAATCATAATATTATCTCTTTATAATATTAAAGTAAATTTTAAGGTCCGGTTATTTCAGTAAATATTGAGAGCAAGGAAATTTTTGCATGCCTTTATCAAATTCAGTGCGGATCTGAATTAAGAGAACAATGTTTATGTCCAAGTAAAATCCCTTAATATTACTTTAAATTATGCTCATAAGGGTGAATCTATCGCATAAGATTATGAATGTGAAATAGATGAAATTGTTGATAACATATGTGCAACATTATTATTCCTGATAATTGTAGCTTTAATTTTATTCTTTTATATTATTACGAATTGACATTCATTAATTTTGAAGTTCACACTATACTAATCTAGGATCTAGAAGGGAGACCGGATAAATTTGCTTCATTTTTAAACAGACGATACCAATAATTTGTGAGTTCGATTCTCCTGTGTAAATTGAAGCTATTCTCATTGTCGGTAATAATCCTACTCCTGTCTCTCTTATCTACATAGACATAAATTGCATCTAATTTACTAGTCAGCCGTGATGGGACATTTGAAGGGCAAACAAAACACTAAGATTGTAAATTGAACTTTATGATTGACAGATGGCATTGAAATAGCTTTTTTTATTATTATGATATTTTTACGAAGTACATTTGATTCTTATTTATTAAAAAAGCTTGAAGTGTCTTGCACTTTTTTTTCAAGAGAAATACATAAAAAAATCAACTCAAACATTAATGATACTTTGAGCAGAATATTTGCAGAATTAATATTTTTCTTCTTAATTCCTCCAGGATTTTACAATTCACATGACTTTTACTGATGTCTGACAGAGAATGCATTTTTTATCTCAAGTAGTTTTCAGTCCGATTTATTTTTTTACTAGGGTCAAATAAGTATATCTTATTCCATATTCATCCTTTAATAGCTCGATCAATAATGTTACGGATAATAAAACATTCGACAACACTCATTCAACCGATTCTTTACCATCATTGGTCCTGAGAACATTACTAGAAACGTCTTAAAATTTATATCAACGACAATAGAATAGTGCTGTAACATCCTTTTAAAAAAGTAAATGGCTCCTACATTTCATGTTTCAAAAGTTTTCCCAGTCGAATCATCGCTAGATTGGCACCAATCCAGGAGTAAGGGTTGTTCTCAAATGTAGAGGCGTTTTGGCATCATTCTTTGATGCAAAAAACTCCAGGATCTATATCTTTCCGAAGACTCTTCTTCTCTTTGTATTGCGTTTTCCTTTAAAAAGAGAAAGAAGATTTCTTTTTCCTGGTTTTTTTCCCATTTTTAATGTTGTATTAAGGATGGAACGAAAGCATTTAATCAAAGTTAGGAAATTTATTCAAATAAATATGTTATTCAAGATTACAATAAAACGATGCGCAATTGTTTCAATAAGTTAAAACGTAGTTTATTAAATTTAAATAAATATTAAATTAATAAGTTTGTTAGATTCTCATGTGGCAATTTAGATATTTCGTAAATATTTGATAGATGAACATTTTTAGTTTTGTAAATTTTATGTTAAATATTGCATCCACAGAAATTCAAAAATAAGTTTCTGAATAAAAAGGCATTAAAGTATTAATGTCTTTGTGTGTGTGTGGCCTTAAAGAATAATAACTAAAATATTGAGAATTGAAAGTAAATACTGATACTTATCTTCAGTAATTACGTTAGTTCTCAAAAAAGGTCTCTAACAACTATTAAAAGAGAATAATAACTAATAATAAATGAATAATTTACCGGATAATAATAGTTTGGGAAAAATATATAGATTTAAAAATGTTCTTTAAACTTCTTTAACTTCTTTAAAACTTCGTTTCAAGGTACTATGCTAATGTTATTATTAACAACTTTTTAAAATATTTTAAAATAACCACAAATGTGAAAAAGAAAACAACAGTATTTCAAACTTTAATACTAAAAGTGTCAAATTAAGGAAGGGATTATAAACATTAGGGTAGAACATTTCCATTAACGCCAGAATGCCTTGGATAAATATTATTCATAATATCGCGTGCATCCATTGCATTTGCCACAACCCGTGTCAGCAGGTGGTATTAATCCTCTCGATAGTGTATTTAACTTTGTTAAACGAGGAGTTCAAAAATAAACGATGGAATGAGGAGGGTAGGAAGGAAAGACTTACTCTTCACCAGCTGTAGAAGATGCAGCAATGTAAAGGATCACTTGTCAAACACAGCTGAGGCTTTAATTATGGTAGACTTATCGACTTTTAGTTTCAGCTGTTTCTTTTCTTATATTTTGTCTTTTTTCTTCTGCTTCTTCTACAAATGTTCTTTTTTTTCCCACTCTCTTCAAATTGTATAAAGAAACAGACACTTGCAGGAAATAAGGGCTAATAACGATAACGATGTAATATGGAAGCTTAATGATCATTAAGAGTATCAAAAAATACTGTTCAACATTCCTCGTTTCGTCATTGTAGAGTAAATTAGAACTCTCATTGGTTAGAAAACTGCGCTGTTTCTTCCTGGTCGATCAGATTGCTCTTTTTGGAGGGGAAAGGGGAAAAATCCAGAACGTGCTCAGAATACAAATACCAGGACATTTCAAAATACTTAGCCGAAAATTTTGTAGAAGTCTTTTCAGAGCATTGGAATGGTAACAGATTCCAACTATTAACTTATTACTCTGATACTAGGAAGAAGATAATTAGAAAAAGATGACATTGGTTTGTGAAATGTTCATTAACTAAGATAGAAGTTGTTCCAAAAAATTATTATATCAAGTTATAATTAGATGTCAATCCAGGAAGAATATAAGACATGCTTGCTGAACCATTTAAATAAATTAAACAGGTCAAACTGCTAAATTTTGCATTTGCATTTGAAGTTGCAATTATTGCATTATTATTATTATTTATTTTTGGTAAATAATAAAAGTCATTCTAAAAGCTGAATAATCTCTAAAACAACAATATACCACCGTTATCCAGTCTTTATTTTTATCATATTCCGATTTATTTTTGCTCGTATGTCATGCACACAATGCATACTCACACATATACAATATATTAGTTGCATTTAGAAAGAGATGTGTTCCTGTATATCTCAAGTAATTCCGAATTTCCTCTAATTTTCTCAAAGTAACAAACATAAAATTGAGAAAAGTTTATATCTTTATCTTTCTATCTTCATAACCAATTTCAAATACCTTCAAATTACTAATACATTGGTAGAAATGAAAAAACAACAAAAAACTTTAAAGTAAATTTAGAAACAAGTTTATTAATTAATTTAGTATGTACGTTAAACCGTTTCCTTACATCTAATTTTCATTCGAAACTTATTGCATTTTGGGCACATTTTCTGCTCTCCTACCTTCAGTTAATGAACGATGAGACGACACCGTTATGGCATATAAAAAGTTACATTAAAACAACAGTAAATTTATTAGGTGATTATTGTGCTGTTACATTTAACGTAAGTAACAGAATGGTTGACTTGCTGACTTAGGAAGTCGGATATTTCCGTTTGGCAGCTGAAATGGCACCATCACACGTGTAGGAGGTAATACGAGTAGGAGTGTAAAACATTTCGCAATTCACTCGGCCCGGAAGTAACATAATTTTCCAATTCTACAGGAATTTCAAATTTTACTTATGAAATAAATCCCTACCATTATATCTTCCTACTTAAATTCGCATAAAAACTGAAAGCAATATGTACATTTATGTAGCTGTTGCATTTTATACTAATTTGAATAGTAAAAATATTTTGGTATAGCCATGCCTCATGCGCAGAATTTAAAATAAAGCTAAGATTAAACTGCACGATCATTTTTGTTAGCAAGTTTTGATACAAATCCCAATTGGAACATCAGGAGCACCGTAATTATAAACCTGATATTTGTGTAATAATAATACTACAGGGAAATGATGTCTGGCTATCTGTTTCTTTTGTGGTTTTGTGATTCATAGGTTCTAATTGAGACTTTATGTTCCTGACAAGTCCGACGGTCAGTACATTTTAATCTTCAGGATTACAGAAGATACAGACATGTGATTGGTGTGTGTATGATAGATGAACTGACAAATCCTGTAGGCCACAGTTTCGTAATACTGAGTAATGACTGCACATCCTTTCCAGTTTTATTTTCAAATCTTTATTTATTTCCTTTATTCATTCATTCCCACAGTTTCACTTAACACTTGAATTAATAAGTATCCAATATTAAGAGTTCTTTCCACAGTTAATGGATTTTGATTTTATGGTATTCAAAACTTAGCCACTGAGTCTGTTTAATTTGAATCAAAAGTCTCTTGCACTGCTTCGGTTGAACTCTACCATGGATTGTTCCTTCACGAAAATTGCTGACAATGGATTTCCATTTTAACAAGGATCTACTGAAGGACTAAGAATGAAATCACTTTGAGTCTTGAATTTGAAGAGAATGTTATCTATTCAAGCAGACCTTCTCTGATTTAAAAAAAAAATCCATTTATATTTTCCAATATTACTGAGACTCCATTGATCTTTAGACTGTTAAGGTTTTCTAAGCAAGTCCGAAGTGGATTGAATATAAGGCTTAATAAGCGTTCTAATATAGAAATATAAAAATTTAAATTACTTTAAAAGTTATGGAAAATTTAATAGCATTCTATTTTTGTTATTACTCCATGATAAGCACATTAAAGTATTACTGCAAGAACTATGTTTCAAAAATCAAAGTATTTAATATTGATATCTCTATTATATGGATATCTCTTAATCAATTTGCTGAAGCAAATATTGAACTAATGATACATAAGAGGTAACTATAAAAGTTGATTAAAAAAAAGAATATTAATTGCATTAGCAGCTTAATAATTAAGTTTTTAGATTATGTGAGCCTTAAAAAGGTTCTTTTGATCTTACAAAGTTAAAACATAGTTTAGAATTAAAAAAACAAAACACTTTTTATCAAATAATTTCTTTCTTTTCAATTTCTTTTCGATATTTTATAATTCATAATAAAAAATTCGCCTTCGAAGAAACAAAAAAAAACTCATAATAATTAACTTGTTCGGATGATTAAACATTCCAGTATTGTTTTCTGTTTACTCAGCAGCAGAGACGCCAGCAAAATGAGTTCATTTCCAGTAAAACGAATGTCAGCTTTGTCGAGGGCTGCAAAATGGTGTAAAACTGTTGATAACGCGGATTATTCGTAGGTAATGATGCTGTAATAATGGATTTTTACTCGCTTTGTTGTACGTGTCAAGTGTGTGTGAATAGTTCTTTAGGATTCATTGAAAAGAGGGTAAAGACAATGAATCATTGTTGACATTGAAAGATGAAATCTTGCAATCCTACAATAAGCTTCTGACACAAAGAAAGTCATTAATGAAATACAATAGACGTTCTTTCGGTGCATCAATCTATCTATATCAGTTTCTTTTTATAGTTATGTTATTTTTCCCGAGATAATGCAATATTTTAAAAAACATTTTATCAAAAGCTCAATAACAGAGTCCATTTATCGTTTAGAGTCACGTTATACTTTTAAGATTATTTGTGCTTTGTGAGACAGAATTCCTACTGTTGAAGTTAAATCTCAAAACTGTAGTATTTTTACGTCAGACTAATATTTTATAGTAAGTAATTCGTTGAAGATCAGATGTTGCCTAGTTGGCGAATTGATGGGTACTGATATTTAGCCTATTTCCTAAAGGAAAATTAGATAAATAAACTCAGTAAGTCTATTTGTAAGGTGCCTTTGTGTGCGTGCGTCTGTGTCTACGCATGTGTTTATATTTGTCAACGCACCTGTGTTTCCCCAAAAAATACAGAAACAGAGAACAGGAAATGTTCTTGAAATACAAAAAGGAATGCACAACATGTTTTATATTTGGAAATTACTCTACGGAGATCCTTGTGAAGAAATTTCCGTGAGAAGAGGGTAAAACTTCTCATAAAAAGCAGTAGGGGCAAAATAATTAATTCTCACTCTCGGCAAAGATGAATGTTTATTGACGTTCAGTATTGCATGTAGTTCATCGTTGTTGTAAATTTGTCCGTACTTTGTTTGATTTATTTCATTTAAGTGATTTCAGCAAATATGGATTTGAACAATTTAAATGAAAACTTTTTCTTCCTGTAAATAAAATTTGCAATTTTAAAAACAACTAGCAATAAGAATAGCTTTAGTATTTAAAGGACAGTAGCTTTAAGAAAAGCCTACTTTTCTTTTAAATATTAAGAAATTCCTCTAAAGTTTATTAAATATTTTCCAGTTTGACTCTACCTCATCCTCTGCCGCCTTGATAACTCTATTGAACATCTTTAAATCCTAAACTTAACGCATAATTTCTGCATTTTGAAAAAAATAAATGGATGAAGCTTCATTTATTTTAAACACATCAATTCGTGGTTTATTTTATCAACCTATGTTATGCTGTGTAGTGAATGTGGGTGGCAGAGAAGCCAAGCACTGCGACCGGAGTCTATTGTACTATCCCACGGAAAGAAGGACAGATGGAGAGAAAGACTGAGAAAGTATGGTGGGAGAAGTGCAGGGGAAATGGGAGAACCCCGAGAAAACCTGCCCAGCGCGGATCGTCCACCATCACGAAACCCACATGAGAACCGAACCCCGGCCTTTTATCAACCTAGATAATTATTTTGTTTGTTTTTTTGCTGATCTTAAGAGAATATTTATAGAATATTCTTATTATAGTATATTTTCCTGCTTGACAGATATCACAAGAAAGAAAACGAAATTTCACTCATTAATTTTAAGACATTGTTTCATTGCAGTACTTTTTGATCTTATTGTTTACCTTTATTCCAATAGAACTAGACTTCATCACAAAGATTCTAAATATTACTATTACAAACCAGAACTGTGAAACAAGTGCCCAGATATTATAATACTTCTGACTCGATTCATTTTGAGCTTGGCTATCTACCAAAATTCTGAAAAAAAGAGAAGTTATGACAGCTTATACGGTTTATTAAAGCTGTCATCTTTAGTCTCATTCTTTCTCTCAATTAAATAGCAAGGAAGATTACGCTCACTTCCAAAGTGTGGCTCGTCTTAATGCAACGAGAATTTTGGCATCTAATCTTTTCTTGTATTAGGACACAATGAAATAAGCAATTAGGGAATTAAAAGGATTTTTTTTGTAAGCTTTGAAACGTTTTATTTAATAAATTGCTTGATAAATGTAAGGATTGCTTGAACTCTTTCAATAACTCTTTTATATTACAAGACATTGAAGTCCGTTCCGCCCATCCTTTAAGGAATATAATAGAGCCAATTGACTCTCGCTCGCTATTCAGGTGCCTCTAGCAAATTTCATAAACGTCGTAGCATTCGCTGCAAAGAAGACTTATTTAAGATTTTGCCTCAGGTTCAGAAAAAAAGGACAGCCTAATTACAAGATCATTGAAAAAAAAAATTAATGTACAAAATTCCCAACATGAACAAATAGTAAGACATTTTAAGTTCGCAGTTTTCTAAAGAATCCAAATGAATTTAAGACTGTAGATAATATTTGGGCATAACCTAATTATCATAAGTGATAACTTTCTAAAATTTCTGTTAAATTGAGAATTACTATTGTACTAAAACAAACAACATTAAAGTAATTACTTATCAATATTGTTGTAAACATTTTTTCATATAATTGATTATTAGTACTTTAAAAAATTATAACTATATATTAATTTTCTTTAAAAGAAAACAACTACACAAATTGAAACACATTTTTTAAGTTCTATTGAAGATTTTGAATGTGTTATTTACTTCTATTTATTTACTGTTAATATGTTACTCTTTTTAAGAACAGTTTAGGTGCATTTCAAAAATTCCATTAAACTCTATCTTACAAAGATTAATTTATTCATTATAACTACATAACTTTTTTTTTTATTTTAAAATAATGTTTACTTAGGGAAATTAAGAAGTATTTTCGGTTTTTTTTTTCTGTTTCGATGAAAAAAAAAACACCTTTCTAAATTTTCGATCAATAGCCATAATTTTTGCTGATATCGTGCATCTGAAGAGCTTTCCCAGCACAATAGTGGCCTATTCATTGACGTGGTGTTAGCAACCGCAAGAGATATTTATTCCTCAGTTGTGGTTTGACACTGATCCATCTTACATTAATGAAGTGCGTGGTTCCTTGTTGGAGCCTCATTCCCTCCGCATCCTTTGCAACTTGTTGTTGAACTTTATTCAGTTCAAAAGTTGTTGGTTATTCTATATTTAATGGTCACATTATTACAACATACACAGCTCTTGTATTGATTAGAATAAAATTTGAAATATAAAAATTAATGTTAAGTAAAAGGATACTCGCAAATAATATTGAAATACCATTTTGATCTTCATAATAATTACATCTAAAGCCTAATGCAGTGCTACATAGTGTTATACAGCTAGTATAGGGTCGTCCATTAATTACGTGAGGTCAAAAGGGGGAGGAGGGGTCCGGCAAAATCTCACCAAATCTCACCAAGGGGGAGGGTGGGGGGGGGTCAACGAAAATCTCACATCAACTTTTTCATTCAAAGAATATACATGTTATAACAGATTACAACATTTTGTAATATTTACTTTTTTAACTTTTTTGATTTTTTGACTTTTTGAAATCTCACGTGAGGGAGGGGGGGGGGCACCACATCTCACCAAATCTCATCAAGGGGGGGGGGTCCAAATTTTTTAAAAACACCTCACGTAATTAATGGACGGCCCCTATATTATGAAGCAAAATATTTAAACCAAAGCATTTTTAGCTTCTGTTACTTTACTTTTCGTTTTAAGATTTTTCATTGAAAGACTATAAAATGTTAAAATACAATTATTATAAAATTCATAGTGGTATTTTCAAGTTTCCTCATCATTCTAATTACTTCAGCTGACATCTTTTTTTATATAGTAGATATCATGCCTTTGTTTTTTGCTCTTCTCATTGAATCATCAGGCACGTAAAATCTCTTCTTCTTTAATATCATGACTTCCTAAATTTGGTTCGCCATCTTTTTGAAAATACTTTTAAATCCAAGATTAAGTTTCCTAAGACAATATCTTAAAAAATAGACGAATGCAAACTTGAACAATGTTTAGTTACTTTAATCAGCTCTTTATCCTTAGTTATAGCGAATCATTAGCTACAGTTAATCAAATCCGCAGTATGAAGGAGAGGCTGAGAAATTGTAAAAATATGACTTTATCTGCGTTTCGATTCTTCACTGTAGAATTTCATCCAATATAGAAGTTTAAGTGATGAGTGCTAATAACAAGAAAAGCTGCCTATTATCGCGATGAAAACGGATACACGAGATACTTTCCACACCAGTACTATCATAATATTTTATCTGCTCTGAAATTCCCTTTAAAGTTTAAGATTTGATCATAAACAGCAGATTCACTGTTTTTTTATTTCATTTAGATTTATATTGTTATTTTTGGATATCTATTTTTTTATATTGTATACTGTTATTGACATTCACTATTGAAGCTTATTCAAAGTAAATTAAATTAGCTTAAACTGTTCCACTACATTTAAATAGATTAAAATGTTAAACAATCCCAGACAAGTTTCGTCGTTCGTTTGATTTTATTTTAATAGAGAGGATCTTATTATCTTTAATAAACGGATACAATACGAAGGAAAAGAAATTAAAAGTTAAAAAAAATATATTCGTTATGATTGATGAGAGTTCAGTGAGCCGAAACAGCTCTCCAGAGTCCCAAACGAGCTGAAAAGCTTTTTTTTTATTATTTACTTGAAGAATTTAAAAATAAATAAGGAATGATCGAGTATTCTATAGGAGTTTTTTCGAATTTAGTGACAGTAGAATATCAAAAATTAAATACTTTAATAAATGAATTTAAAAAGAAAAATAACTATTTGATTTCCTTCCAAAACTCAAAAACTCAAAATTTAATATTGACAGTTTCAAAATTTAACAAAATAGAACATTACTTATTTAATCTTAGTTTTACTGAGAAAGTGATATGTTTAATAACTAAATTGAAAACTACCATAAGAATTGCCTTCATTCTTCAATTTATTCATTGCCTATTTCGAATTCATTGCCTCTTGTACTTTTCGACAGAACACGATACGTTTTTAAATGAACTACAAATACATTGGATGGATTAAGGAGTTTGACTTACAAGTAAGTAATCACTTAATAATCCTAATCTTTTGCTCTTCAATCCATTGTTTATACACAAGTAATCCACAAATTTCACAATGTTTTTTTTTTGGGGGGGGGAAATGAATTTTTGAACTTACATAATTCATTCATTGAAATTATGAGATCTTGGAAAAAGTAAAACGCTTAGAATCTTGTGGAACAACCATTAGTATTCAGCACAGACCTTCACTTGGGAATCTTTGATGTCCTCAGAATCCAAAAAGATTTCCCCAGCGAGCAAAGAATATATTCAACTTATTTTAACTTTAATCTGTATATGATAAAGCTGTGCCAACTTATTTTATAATCGTAGAGATTCTAATCTCACAATAGTTTTATTTAAAGTGCTCTTCAGTTGAATGTTGTAAAGAAACGAAAGAACTTTACTATCCTATTTATTTAATTCTATTTAAAAAAAAATAAGATGATTTTATCAACATAATTCAAAAATTAAATGTTCGATAGAAATTTAATGCATTCTTAGGAATGAAAGGTTTTTTGCTCAAGAGAAATATTAATTGTTATTTAGCAATAAATTCGTAAATTACTTATTTTATTATCTAATTTGGAACATAAGATATTTTATAAAAATGTAAGCATTCCAACTGAATAGTATTAATAATTATTTTTTTAATATGAAACCATTTAATATGAGATGTTGAAATCGTTATGTTCTGTAATGTATCCGTTATCCTAAGATTCGGAAATCCAATCTGTCAATCCTGAAATAAGAAGAAACTTCTCTTATTCAAAAGTAGAGATAAATTAAAAATGAGGTCAGCATTATATTAACTTTCATTTTCAATTAAAATGATTTCAGCTCAACCTACTTCGAAGGCGTTAGTCCAGTCATTGATTGTGGTCTATGTTTACAATGTATTCCGAGGAATATATTATTTATTGAATTTATTATTTATCTATGAAAGGTTCAGGAATAAAACATGGTAATTATCATTTGATGCGAAATTAGTAGTATTATCAAGAACTACATTACCTTGGTTAACATTGACACTCATGTTATCCCTAATAGGGTTTTGATGTGCATAAATGAACTTCACGTAATGAAAAAAAAACAAGAAAAAAAAACACTTTTTATTTCCTATTTTCATACCTAATGTTAATATAATGTATTATATTAATACATGTGTTAATGTCTTAATCCTCTGTTTTAAGCTACTTTAACCTTTTTCTTCAAATATTAATCAATTAATCATTGTAGCTTAAATAAATCCGAGAATTTCCTGTTAATTAGTATGCCTACTTTCAATGTTACCTCAACTTGCAATTTCCTACCATTGTCGTAAGTTTTATTTCTGCAGTTTCAAAACAATTATCATAACAGTGAATTTTCTTTTGATTTTCTTTCTTTCTTTCTTTTTCTTTTTTTTTAGTCATGTCGCGTTATTTTTGTTTTGAATTTTTAGAATGGCATTGACTCATGTAACCAAGAACAGTGCGGCTATCATAAAATAACAAAGGCCAACAATTGGCGTCCGCCCATGAATAACCCACTCCTACACTTCGGAACGGGAGCTGTTTTCTTGACGCGGGGAGTCATTCCCAGAACACGGCTTGTGAAACCACTTTCGGAATCGGGTTTTTTCGGTTTGGATCTATTTACGAGGATTGAGGTTTTGGAACATAAACATTTGCCCTAAGTCGGCCGTAAATTCTCTCTCGCCGTTCCACCAACATCGTCTTATCGGGCCTGTGGGACGTGAGGTGAGACAAAGCACTCACTGTAGTCCGAGTTGGACTGTGCTTCGCTAACATGGACAACGGATTCTGGTGTTTCAAGTCATCCACTGTCGAATGCTGACATAAAAACAATATTTAGACAAGCGATTAAAGAAATATACATATTTGTGAAAACTAACTTCATTCAAATGTACATTAAGTTTCGATGAATTTACTGTAAAACGCAACCTCTCAAAAATGACTTAACTAAATCTAATGTCTAAAAGAGACAGTTATTATAAATATAAATCTAATAATTCATAAACTTATTTTGAAAATGGCACACTAACTTAAAAAACTATTTGATTAAAAAGCAATAATTTTAGACTTCTTAACGAGTTTCATGCAAATATTCCAGGTTAATATCATAAAACCCTTTGCTTCATATTCATTTAAGAAGTTTTAATTAAAAAAATTAAAAATGATACTCATGCTTTGATACAGAGGTTACATAACATATGCTACATACACTAGTTAATCAATAGATAATACATAGCTATTCAAAAGAGACTAAGATTCTAATCGTATTGTAATCAAACTATTTGAATGTCGATAATTCTCTAATTTAACTTATAATACTCATACGAAATAGAAGTTTACCTTGAAATGATACAAATCTCAGCAATAATCTGGGAAGTTGTAAAGCTTACAAAGCTTATTATTGTTATTATTTTATTTTATAGCAATTTTTCTTTTACAATTGTTAACCCAGATAGTAAAGCCAAAAATGGAGAGAGAGAGAGAGAGAGAGAGACCAATATTGGATGGTCTCTATTAATTCTGGGACTCTAATAGTAATAGAATATTGAAATATATTGTTACACTGTAAATAAGAGAGGTAATTATGAAATTATTTTATATTTTATTCTAAATTCAACAACTTCACTTCATTAAATTGTAAAACTGTATTTGTTTTCATTAAAACAAGTAATATATAGTGCATTTTTACTACATATATGCTATATACATACTTACTATTAATGTAAGAAATAAGGAAACCTTTTTTTCTCTCAAGCCAATAAAAATATTGGGTATTACGAGGGTCACACTGGAAATCCTATGGAACATTTTCTAGATATCTATCTATCTACGAAAACTATGAAAAATAATAAAGAAATGAATATATCGAACACAAACTAAGGCTATTTATTAAATAACGATAAAAAAAGTTTAAGATGTTTCTAATGTTGCTGCTTATAGCTGTAATTTTTGTTTACTTGCTGGAGGGGCCACAAAGAATCAACTCGCGTGCCACAAATGTCCCGCAGATTCGTGTATGGTAGCAGTACATAAAAATACAAGAAAAAAGTTTTGGTGAGAAAAAAATTAGAAGAATTACTATTATGTTTAGATCTTAACTACATTTTCAATTAGTTAGTACTATCTCATATATCTATTATTTTATAATATACTGTGATAGAAAGGCCAGCCAATGTCCTTTTAAAAAATATAGAAAATTAAAACAATAATTGTTGTCCATTATAAATTGAACTATTTTTTATTTTCTGTTTTAACAGTTTATTTTACTTTATTAGATAAGAGATGCTGTTGAGTTCAATCGAAAAAATATTATTGAAATTTTAGTCTCAATGAAATCAAGATGTATTTCATTAAAAAAGATTTTTTTTTTTTTATGTAAATAACAAAGTGTTTATTTCAAAAGTTTTCTTGTTAGTGTAATGGCAATGCAAGTAGATCTTTTGAATATTTTAGTGATGCATAATTAATATCACTGTAATTACAAAAATCATTGTAAGCTGATCATTGGCATACCGAGAGAGGAATTACTTGGATATTAGAATCGCCTCCCCTCCCTATGACATCCGAAAATGGAAGAAATCTAGGTTTTTTTTTTTGGTTGGAAAGTTCCTCGGTTTTTCTGTAACCCCTCCCCCTCCCATCCTTCCCCCACTAAGAAAAGGACAGGATGTATTGTTTTTTTTTTGTTTTTTGGTTGAACAACTACGACCTTCATAACCCTTCCCATTCCAAAACCTTGGGTATGCTGAATTTGATAATTGGTTTTGTTGGATTTTAGGCATTTTGTATTTACACTGATGATACGTGTATGAGAACAAATCTCCAAAAAAAATATATATGAAAAAAATACTGAGAAAATCCAAAAACATTTTACTTTCCAAACCTCCAAAATCCCTATAATCTATTGCGAGATTTGAAACTATATTTTTCTGTCCTTAAAAAAAAAAAGCAATATAAAAGATGTCGGGATTTAGTTCAAAATATGATATATTTGAGAAACGAAAAACTTAAAAGCTGCAGTAGGCTATAAGCTTCGAAAACGGCCTTTTGACACATTAAAAATTTTCAGAGTAAACTTTGTTAAACTCAGCAGAATTTGAGAAAATTCCCTTTAAGGATAGTTTTTAATTTTCTATTAAAAATTGTCCTTAAATTTTTCTTTTATTTATTTTCTGTATGAATTTTCTATAAAATCCTACTGAGTATACAAGTATCAGGTCTTAGTATCATAAACTCATCAATAGCAGACGAGCAGGTAATTTTGCTTTTAGGGAAATTTATGAAGCAAATAAACGGATTGAAATCAATCGAGTGCAATAATTGAATCTACAAATGTTCAGTTTGGTAATTGCAAATTAGATATTAAGAGATTTTTGGATATCAGTCGCTAGCGGCGAATTTAACAAATGAAAATTAGCAAAATATTTAGCTAATAAAACTTAATTTGATGCTTTTGTTAATTGATGATAAATAAAGTTCAAAAACCTAATTTATCAGAACTATCAGTGTATTTGCTTTAAAAAGAAATAGAATATAAAGAAACAGAAATAACAATGATGAATTTAATAAATCCAAGATCTTACAATGGTATAAAAGAGAATGTAAAAGATTCAATTGTTTTTAGGCAACACCAAATATTTTTTTTTTTTATCTTTCCACAATAAAAAAAAGGAACCTTCTAATTCTCATGCTCAATAATGTTGGATATATTGGATATATCACTTAAAATAATGAAGCTGATTCAGTCGAAAAATATTATTGAACTTTTAGTCTCAATGACATCAAGATGTATTTCATTTAAAAAAGACTTTCTTTTAAGTAAATAACAATGCGATTATTTCAAAACTTTCTCGCGAATGTAATAACAATACTAGTAGATCTTTGTCTGTTTATGAAATTGTTACCAGTTCCTTATCTTTTTAGCAACTTTTTTTTTATGTTTTAGAAAGCCAATGAGGAGTTTCGAAACTTTAGAAACAAATGAATTTATTTACCGATTAATTTCTATACAGTTAAATCATATTGTTGTTGGGTTTTTTTAACCATTATCTATTCGCTGATATTTACTTTTAACTTTAGATAGTTGCTTTTCTTGAATTGTTATAGGTGTCAAAAAAGCTGAATCGTAGGATTCTGTCTATTTAAACTTATATAATGAGGCAACTTTCTGAAACTTACGAAATTGTGAGAGCAGACGTGATTTTTCTTCTGATGAGTCAATTTTCTACATTTTAAAATCAATGGACTCAAGCACTTGGCGCGCGAGAAATGCCTTCGTACAATCTTCCCTATAAACTTTAATACAAGTTTTGCTACTTTTTTTGTTCTATTTAAAAAGATCATTTAGTTTATGTTTTGGCTCACCTGTTTTGAATGATCTGATCAGAAATGAGAAATGACATTGTATGGAAAACATTAAGTGTTGAACACAGAAATAGATCAGATGATTAATATAAATAATGTTTGTCGATTTATTATTGTCGATTTAGTATTTACTCGCATAATTTCCCCTTTTTTTCATCAATATTTTGACAAAAAAAGGGGAGGTGGGGAAATTATGCGATGTTTTTCAATTTGAGGAAAAAAAAATATGGTGAAAGTGTAAGGAAAAGCATGTTAAAAATTGATTTTTAAAGCAAGAAATGTAATTAACAACAATTTTATTAACACGCAACATTTAAAATATAAGAAATCACATCTCAACATTTGTTTTTTCTTCAAAGTACAGTTAAGCAATAGGCATGCACGGAAGTGTGTGTGCGACTGTGATTTCGTAACTCACGCAGCGCAGCCCGCCATCTTTATAGCTGCTCACCGCATGACGTCAGCATCAGCTGCCTGCTAATAGAGAACTTAACTTTATTCGCGAACTTCACGTTTTCACAAAACACTCGAAATTGTTGTACTGATTCAGAAGGAGTCTGCTCTTGTACTGACCGGGGTGGGGGTGGAATCTTTCCCTAAAGTAGCGTGGGATAGAGAAAAGCGGAAGTAACGGTACATTGTCGCGTCGTCGTGAGTTGACCGCCAGTCAAAGTCATGTTGGAAACGCGTTGAAGTAGAGGTGGGGAAATTATGCGATAAAAATAAAAATTGAATTTTGTAATCCACAAAAACTGGGGTGGGGAAAATACGCGATGGGGGAAATTATGCGCGTAAATACGGTATTTAAAGAAATCAGATACTGTTTAACTGTTATACCAAAGATATTTTTTAGCTAAGTGCAGCTAAGAAACTACAATAAAGAACTACTTAAGAACGAAAGTTCTTGAAGAGAAATGAATTTAAAATCTTATGCTTTCAAATTTTTACAATACCCTATTAGGCGAAAATAGTACCTAAATTTTATCCAATTATATGTATTTTGCAATTTACTTAATTATATTGATTGCTTCTTAGACATCCAAGTACAGCTAAGCAGGCCTATTTAATCTACAGTCAGAACAGACATTCCGGAAATCAAAATATTTGTGCCTCATGTCATCCTTATCAATGTCTAACGTAAGAAATAGGCCAGAATGATACATCCATTACGTCACCTCGCCTCACAGATGCAAGCAGTTTTACGTTCAAAACTTTTCTTTTTTTAAGTATGTCGGTAGTAAGGCACAGTGCCAATTTTATCGTTTTGCGGATTAATCCATACCAAGACTACAGTGAGGCTTAATAATTTAAAACTGCACTACATAATCTATTAAGTCGCTTCGCTCCATTAATTCCATTTTGTCATTTTCAGTAGCATAGATCCAGACAGTTCAAAAAATCTCAGCACAGTTTTGCAACATTTTTCAGTAGTTTTCGTGCCACCGGAAGCTTTAATGAACAGAGGAAAACAATTCATTAGAGTTGTCTTTGTTTGGAAAAGCGATAATAATGATAATCATGGTAATAGCTTAATTCATGGTAATACGCATTTAACTTAGGAAGTTTCCATGTAGTGAAAGTATTGTTTTGTTTCTCTGATTAAAATAGTGGAAGATTAATATTTAACAAATTATGATAACGTTGCATACATTATGCAATATCTTCACGTGTCTTTGAGCTCTTAAGACATGTGATCTTCTGTCTCTCTCTAAATTTTTAATTTTCTCTCCTAAAACAAATATATTAGAAATATGCAAAAAATTGAATTTTATAAAAGTGTTATAATTAAAAGTTGTTCCAAGTGGATGAAGTGGTCAAGGCGATCGTCGAAAGGGCTGAAAGTTTCGATTCCCGACTAGTATTGGAAAAATATTGCTTATTAGGCTTTAAATGGACCCAAAGATGCATCCAATCCTCTATAAAATAGAGATCGAGGATCTTTCTGTGGTAAAAAAAAAAAACCCAGATCTTGAAATGCTCCGTTTTGGTTGCTGGCAGATGTTATATTCAAATAAGATACCGCTTACCAATTATCGGGGAAAAAAAACAAACAAACTCTCACTGTCATTCAGTGAAAAAATTAATAAATAATACATAAGATAGCTATAACAAAATAAAGAAGAAGATTAGTTGTTCTAATTAAATAATTAAATACTCTTAATTAGCTTTTGTGGGCTGATAGCCAAGTGGTAAGGCACTTCACTGCGGGTTGGAGGAGCCGGGTTCAATCCCCGGCGGAGGTCAGGGATATTCCCTTCAGAATTCTCATCCAGGAGGCCTCCACTCCCAGCCCTGTCTAAAATGGGTACCGGGTTTCTCAGTCCCAGTCCCTGAAACGTTGGGAGCCTTATCTCCAGCGCCCCCATAAGCCATGGTGGGTCTCCTTGAGATACACCTACCTACCTATATCAATTAGCTTTACTTGCCCCCTTGGTATTAAATACTAAAAAATACTGTTTTTAGAAAATATTTCGCATATCGTAAGCAATTCAACATTTTCTTAATATATTTTTGTCGTTTCTTTTGCTTGGTTCTTGGAGGATCTGTGGTTCTTAATAGCTTTTTGATTTTTTTTTTAAGTTTGAAATAAGGCTTTTCATAGCAATAAATGTTACCAACCTCTGCCCGAATGAATTTCAAATAGAAGATAAAATGTTCTAAAAGGTGAGGAAATGTAGATAAACTATTTATTAGAAGTTACTTACATGTCCTTTAGGTCTGATTGCAAGGAACTCAGCAAATCCCTCCGCAGTTATATAAGTTAAACCCTGTTTCTTATATTGTACTTATATCGATATTGAGAACCAAACACGAAATACCAGAGGTTGATTCGGGGATGGACGGAGGGTCACTGAGACGCTAATTTAAGTTTTCTAGCGTCCTGGGCCGTTCGGATCTTGCTGCCTTGGATTGAAAGGAATAAATAATGGATAAATAATCGAGAAATTTTAAATAATAAATAATACGAAGATAAATCTGCTGCTATTTGATTTCCCCTCAGTAAAAGGCTTGAAGCATAAAAATAATTGATTCGTGCATTCTAACTTTCTGTCTTAAACTTGATATCCGAAAAGCGATATATTCTGATAATCTTCTTATTTTATCAGTAAATCTGTTTTCCTTAAAACGTTTTCTGAATAATGGGTTGTTTGGCCCCTAAAGAAAGTTCACCTGCTCTTACTGAAACTCTAATGTTAGTAATTTTTCAGAAACTAATTATTCTTTAATAGCCTATTCCTATTATAATATAGGAATTGTCATAAACATTAGAATTGATTTAAACTCAAATTAAAGTTTCTGAAGTTATTTTCGATCAACAGTCCCAGATTTGGAAACATGATAATAAAAATATATTAAGAAATAATGAAAAAAAAAAACGGTTTCCAGTCCTTTTATAGAATTAGGCTTTGTAATAACTTACTTTTTTAATTAATTTTTTCTTTAATTGAAATATTAAATTTTTAACTACTGTCCTAAAATAAGTGAATGATCCTAAGGCAGTTCTCTGTTTGAAGTTGTTTTTCATTAGATAAATTTTATAATAGTAAGCTATTGCAGAATTTGCTTTGTTGTAGCAAAATATTAAGCAACCACATCATAGTCATTTATCTAAAATCATCAGGGTAATGTTATCACCCTAAACCAGAACGCGATAAATGTTTGTGCCTGATGTTTCCCCATTCCCCTAAACAGCTACAATGTTTCCGTGCTTCATCTGCTGAAATTCACCTGCCACCTTGCCTCGAGAGGTGGGGATGGGTAGAGGGGACCATAAAAGAGCAAGTGGAGAGAATAAAGCGTAGCTGTTAGACGCATCTGCAAGGCTTTGTGGGCGGCAACAAAGTGGTGATTCTCTGGGCAATTATTGGAAGATTCTAGAAAGCTGTAGAGAGGATAACAGAATCAAAGGGAGACAATATTGAATTTGGATCTGAGATTAGAGAACCATACAGAAAAGAGTTGAGTCAAATAAAATTTATTTAATAGTAGGCTATTTATTGGACCTTTAACAACTTTTATTAAAGATAAAGATGAGTTTATTAATTTTTATCTTTTCTTTAATCCTTTAAAAACCAGCAGATTCGTTTTATTGTTTCATTACTTTTTAAGTTACTCTCCTTTTTCGTTGCTATTATCTTAAATTCTTTACTATACTCTAATTCTTTTTGTTTTAATGAAATCAGTAAGAAATACTCGTATTTTTTTTTTCTACAGCTTAACTGTAGTAAATATTACGAATTCAAAATTTCGTATATTACACATTTCTACAATGGGAGTTGAAATAGAAAAGCTACTGAAAGAAAAAATAGATTTGAGAATAGTAAAAATTGCATCGAATTGCATTATGATAACGAAAATTTAAAATGAAATTTATTTATTCCAAGAAACATTTTCTTGTATTTTTAAATACTTGCCTTCTCAAATTTTATTTAGTTAGTTTACTTGTGGCAAATGATTAATTATTTTTGAACTTTCTTTTAAAAAAATGTTTTATAGACATTGCCAGCATTTCTTTGAAAGCGTAGAGAGGTTTTCGATCAATTTCGATTTTATATCTATAGTGCTCGAAGTGAATGGAAAAAAGATAGTAGGATCGTAACAAGCCAAGCGTAAAACAGATAGAAGTATCAGCTATCCATTGCGGACAGAGCATTCAGCGATGGGGATCAGTTTTGAGGTCTGGTTTTGAAGTGAGACCTAAATAAATGTACTGATACTTTATGTTGGAGCATAAATAAGAATCCTACGAATTTTACAGAAATCCGTCCATCCGTTTTAACGTGACCTCGCATTAAGTCAAATAATCAAACAAACGGACAAAGAAAGTAGAAAAATGTTTGAGTTGAACAGTTAGACTTGCCTGCTCAGTTAATTAAACATTAAATTAAAAAAAAAAAAAAAAAAAACCTACGACAAACTAACAAACTTCCCACATGTTCAGAGATATCTAAAGAATAAGCTTTTGATAGGTATTCATCAATCTTATGCATCTTAGATATAAAAAGGTTTTAAGGCTAAAATAGCCTTAAATGAAAAATTTGTTGAATGTAGGCAATCATATTAGATTCACTACAGATTTTAATAAATAATTATCAAATTCGTCATCTGAGATTCTGAAGATTCTAGATATCGAATTTCTTCAAAGCAGAAATAAAATTAAAAATCCTTCACATTATTGTCATTCTGAATTGCCTAAGTTCTCTCCCCCTTTCTACTCTGTGGAATGAAATTCTTGGTTGCCTGATTTTGGCGCCCGAGTTCATTGGTCCACCATTCCAGAATTTCAAATTTCTAGGTAGTCGAAAATTCATTTTACATTTTCCCCTCTTTTCTACCCTTTTTGAGTGGAATGATGATTTCACTTTCGTCTTTTATTTTTTATTTTATTTAAATTTGAATTCCTTACAACTTAAAAAAAGAAACCAAGATCTTAAAAATACATCTTGAGATTTCAAATAATGCCATTGTTTCCAGGGTACAGAAAGATCACTTATCAAAGTTCTTACACTTTGTTGTTAAGGTCTAAGGGTAGAGAAGGTGGGCTGGGGGCTAGAGAAGCTAATTTAAATTCTCGAGAGAGATCGGGAATTTTTCTCTGAGTGTTTCTCCTCCAAACCGATCCTAGGCTTTACCCAGCCCTGTAAAATTCCCAGGGTTAAAATCATCCGACCGCAATTTCATCCTGATGGTCGACGAACTCTGAAGAGGCCAACAAGACCTGTCAAATGGTTTTCTTTAACATTTAACAGTTCTTGAGTTGCATTTGTATTTAAATTGTTGTCAGTTGATCTGATCCAAGTTAACTTTTAGATATCTAATTAATATTAAATATAATCCCAGCTATTCATCTTCTAGTGGGATTTGGGAATGCAGCGCTGGGGGGACAAAATAATCATTCTCATGTTTTAATGTGGACTTTAAACAAACATTGTTCCAAACTTCGAAGAACTCAGTTCAGCCGTTTCAGCAAATCATTTCAGGGGTCATTTTTGAGGGATGAGAAGGGTGGAGACCCAAAATAATTAGTCTATGTTTTAAGTTGGACCATAAATAAGCAACATACCAATTTTAACGAAATCCTTTAAGCATATTATGCGTACAAACAGAAAAATATTCAAAAAGAATTATAACACTTCGCATACTAAATCAAAAATGTAAAAAGATGGTATTTGAATATTTTCCGTTTTACTTCCTGATTCTTAATTAATGTTGATTAAATGTGCTATTAAATTTAAATTTATAAAATTTATTAAGATTAAAAAGTATACACAAGTAAATTAAAAAAGTTACCACGAAGATTTATTTTAATTATTTATTAATTAGTTTTCTGGTAATGCGCTATTAAGGTATGTAAAAAGCTTACAAAGAAAAGTAAAAATAATAAAATTTATTTTTTATGGTTAATGTTAAAAGAATCCTTTGAAACAGGTCATAGAACTCTTTATTGTTATCACTTTATTGTTCTTTTGCTCGCACAATTTAACATCTAATCATATTAAGCAACAAAGAAAAAGTAGCTTCTATTTATATCAAAGTTTAATATATTACTAAAGTGACTGTTGTTGGTTTTGAGACCTCATTTAGTTAAAGTAGATTTATAAAAGTAAATGGAAGAAAATCTTTCAAGTTTTCTCTTAGAAACAATTATAACTTTTATGAAGAATTTTGTCTCAAAAAACTGGAAAAATTTAATATTTTGAGTTACATATTCTTATCAACTTGTTCTGAGTGTTTCCCAAAACTCCATAACTTTGTAACATAACATATTTGTTATTAAACAGCTACATGTTGTCGTCATTTCCAAAGAAATGCCAAGAATTTTATTCAAAAATGTAGCTTTAATTGTCATGTGAAGAAGCAATATTAACAAATAATTAAATTGTTATCTACTAGAACTATTGATAGTTCGAATAAACTATGAATAAGAAACTTTTAAAACACAAAATAATCCAGGGCATTTAAATCTAGTGCTGTTTTGATGAAAAATATTGTCATAATTAAAAAAGAAAAATATCAAAATGAATAAAGAGCTGTAATGACAAGCATTTCTATACGATTCTTCAAGTTTATTTTTCTGTATGTTTGTTTAAGTTTGTTTTCCTAAATGTAGACGTGATGAAACCTAAACAATAGGAACTCTGATATTTATATGAAATTGAAACCTTACTTATGTTTTTATTTTTTCTAAACAAAATATGCAAGCTCAAAAAAACAACTGCATTTAGCAATCATAGTAATTGATAAATTCACAAAAAACTATCTCTTTTATTAACCGTTGCAGAAAACAACATCACTGAAATTTTATCTGCCATCATTATTTTAATTTTAGATTAATGATGTTCCATGAAGATTGGTAAGAAGATAAAATAACTATTGTTATAACTCTGTGTTTTTATCGTTATAACATTTTATATTTCAAATCCTTCGGGATTATTCTTTCTTATCCCATTTGCAGTTTTTTGGTATGTATAAAATAATAATAATAATAATAAACCATGTTGATTTCCATAAATGATTGACTCAAGAACGAAATATACATTCTCTGATGTACAAGAATCCTTGGTTCGTCTTGAATGTTTGGTATTTTGCTGCAGGACTGACCCTTTGATTAGAATTCTCTCTATTGTCTTAGCTGTTGGTACCTCATTTCCTGGATCTTCATGAATGCATGCTGTGTCGCTATCTCTGATTGAGGCTTGATAGACTGGTCAACGATGAAGATTCTTCACCATAAAACTTAATTGAGACCTTTTTTAATTTGTAGGAAATAATTATTTATTTATTAAGAAGACAGGTTATTGTTCGTGTGATCAATTCACTTCCTATTTCATTCCTGTCTTATAATTTGGTTCGAAATGAGTTTTTCTTTTTCTTTTTTTTTTTTTTATCTAATTCCTTTAGTTAATAGTGAACTGAACTAAATCTTTGTATTACAGTTAAAAACAATTCACTTGATAATAAAAATTAATTTAATTTTTAATTTTTTTTTTCACCTATTAATATTTTAATAATTATCTTTTAATTTACCTTGATCTTTTCCGGTATTCATGCAAATAAAATAATTTTACGAGTTCAACTAAGCAGAATAATTTCTATTTAAATACAGTGATTCTTTTCTTTATATCTTGAATAAAAAAAGAACCTGAATTCAAAATGAATGAATTCAGAATAAATAAAAGCATTCTTGTGTTAGGCGAAGAAAAAGCAGGGCTTGGGTAAAATAAGACTTTGAAACGGTCAAGCGTCTTTCCACGTGACCAATAAAGTTGTATGAGAACTGCAGTCAGACCTGTATTGTATAGAAATCAAGCCTTCAAAAATGAACATTGGAATATTTTTTCTAAATAATTTCTGTTCGAAACGTCTGCCAACATTTGGCTACACTTTTTCTATTAGGAAGTTTAATTTTATTTTGATCCGTGTATTTGACCTAAGCTTTTTTATTGTTTTTCTTGACCTTTCGTGGTCTCCTGTAGAAGCAGATAATATTTAGGAAATGATGCCTTCATTAGGCCCTTAATCATCATAAAATGCGATATAAGAATCCCTAATTGCTTTGGCTGGGAAATAAAATTAATTAATAGACGAGAACTGAATTAAAACACATTATGTCATTGCATATTGATTAAATCCATTAATTTTCTTATAGTGTTCTTTAAATTAGTATTTTTCCAAAAAGTCATTTACTTTTGCGAATCGTAGATTATACTTGAAATGTTTTGACACTATTGGTTAATCATGCTTTAGATTTTATCTTTCAGTCCATTACATTACCTAATGAAAATTTTTATATAACATCATTGGAGTGCCGAGGCAAGGGTTGGTGTGGGAAGTAACCCTCTCTCAATTGCGTATGAAGAAGAAAGAAATCCAGCACTTTATTTTGGTTGGTGAGTCATCGCTCCCCCTCCTTCTCCAGCACGAAAAACAACAAAATGTTTTGGAATTTGTTTTTTTTTTTTATTTTAATTTTTTTTTTTTTTTTGGTTGAACAACGAGGATGATTATACCTCCCAACCAATTTCAAATTTCTGGACACGCCTATGATTGTTATTCATATGTATAATAAACTGATTAAAAAAAAACCCTAATGCTGCTAACAACTTTACAATAGCCTTAAGAGATATTAAACATATACTCTGTTAAAGAATAAACTAAAATATATTTTGAACAATTCACTCAGATTGTTAATTATTTAAAAAAATATATTAACTTGATTACTGGATTTTATTTGATGAACAACTTAATTAAATTTCATTGATTAATGATTTAACTTCTCTTACGAAGATTATTTATTGTCAAATGTTGATTAAATATTGTTGTGATTCTTGAAAACAAATTGGATGAGTTCATTGCTCGTTTGGAAAATTGATTTTATTATAAATAACAATATTATTCAAACATGTTTAATATACATTATGATTTCAACGAATTTATGGCGAGGTAGTTGGCAAAGAAATGGCTTTATTTCTTTTTTAACATGCTTTTTTTTTCGTGCAATGTCATTTCTTGCACTCCTGTTGTGACAGTAGCAAGCGTACTTCCAGTTATGATTGGCCTCCTACTTAAGACGACGGATTCCTGGCAAGATTTCTCCATTTCTGTTATAAATTGACTCTCTTTCTTTGGACATTGAGTCCAGACGCAGGGGTTGTCGACACCGCGGTAGGCCTAACGACCGTCTCTAATGCTATGGAAATAGGTATCAACTTGGAGGAGTTATTGATCACAGTGAACGGTCCACATCGCTGCCTCACTCTCTTCTGCTGCTCATAACTCTGACGAAAAGCCCTGGGTTTCCTCCACCCGTCAACCATCACCGGGGTCCTTTTCATTCCAACTTGATTTGAATCCCTCTGATGGAATTTCTATTCCGTATTATACCGCCTTCGTGTTGTAAAAGAATGGCAGAGACGTTTGACGATGTTGTTCGACCGAACACAGAGGCAGTGCCAGATTTGAAACAACCAAATTTCCAAGATAATCTCTGAGTTTAATGCTTCGATTTAAGTGAGTTCATAAAAATTGGAATTAAAGGGATCGAACAGTAGGAATTGGAATCAAATAAAAGAAAAATTGAGTTTTATAACCTTGGAGTTAGAAGAATCTCTTTAAATTGAATTGCATTATCATTCTACATCGGAAATTTGAGATCTGAATTTTGAAATCAAACAGCATTTTGGGTTGACCGTATTAGGATCGAACACAGAAGACGAGTAAAAACGCTTTTGGATTTAAATGAAAATTGAAAGAAGGAAATTCTCCATAGATTGAACTGTGAATCTTGATTGTGTTGAAAGCCAACTCGTTGAAAAATAAGTCACGTCGGAGAAAGAAGAATTTGAAGACTGTTAATGAACATTTAATTTATGAAAAAGTTTTGAATTAGACAAAGTACTACTTAAGAAATTGTTTGATGAGAACAGTTAAAAATCAAACGTACTATTTTGCAAGTAAAAAGGAAATGAAGCTTAATTCTTATCACCTTCCATCACTTCTTTACTTCCAAAATATAAAAATAAGAATTTAAAAAGCATTTATATAAGAATTATCTTATATTTATACTTATGTCTATAATGTTAGCATTTATAGCTTAAGTAAGAACTAAGACCTTGCAAAGACTTACTAGGAATTCATTTCTTAAAATCGATACCACAAATTATCTATTTATTTATTTTGATTTGAACAAAGCAATGGTTTCATGAAATGTTGGAGGTTTTTTATTTTTGCTTTTAAAAAGAAATTTCAATGTCTAGAATATGATTAAAATTTCGTTATTTATTTTAATTATAAAACTTTTAATTAGGTGTTTGTAAATGTTGTTACTTAAGTTTCTAGAAATGTTCCTGTTATTGCTTAAGAGATATCACTAAGAGAAATTTGACTTTAAAAAATAATTACTGTATTTACGTTCCTCCAAGGAACGTAGAGAAGGAGAAAAACAAATTTAAAAAACAGATTTAGTTATCCAGTTACTGTTATAATAAGCTTTGAGGGTTTGCTTAAATGATGTACTAAATGCATTTTTAAATTTTTAATTCACCACTGCTATTCAGCGCAGCTATGAGACGAAGAACGCTAGGTAGCTTTTCCACCATTTGCCATTGTTTGTCTACGTAGCATAGGTTGATTATTTTTTTTTTATAGAAAGACGATCTTTATTTATAGTTTTAATTGTTTATATTGAATACAATGTTCTCATCCACAATCACTTTTATAGCAATAAAATTTGAATCTTTACGATCTCTAAGAAAAAAATTTACATTGATCATTGAAGAATCTAATAAAACAGTTTAATTCCAGCAATTTGAAGTTGCTATACTTGTAAACAGGAACATTGCCCAGCGTTACATGTTAACCAGGAGTACTCGATTTACGAAGAAATAGTAACTTGAGATATCTGCACCGGAAAAACATCTCCAATTTTCTTAAACGAGAATTTCTTAGAAACATTGAGCCTCCGCAACTAAGTTGTCCCATGCTGTTGGCATTGATAAATGACTCTGCACCCGACACTAACGCAGCAACGAAGAAAAACTGGCAAACGCGCACGGGGTTCACAATTTGGTGAGCAAGGGTTTTCCTCTCTCCCTCTCTCTCTCCTTCTCACTTCCCTCGTTATCTGCGAGATTCGATAAATGTTCAAATCCGTTTCCTCTCCATAAAGTTTAAGGAAAACGGATGGATCAAAACATTACCTCGTAAAGGACGTAAATTATCGAATTACAGCCTGAAAGAGAAGATTCTACTTAAAATCTGCTGCATCGCCATCGATTTCCAGTTGATGATTTCCGTCATTGATTTCTATTATGTTATCAAATTGAATTATACCTTGTTGCTGCTCCATTTAACCTCGCCTCTTTCGAATTCGTTGTTGGATAAACATTTTTAACCTCTGATTTTACAAATGTAGTTTTCAGAAGCTGTCAGGATTGTCCCACTTTCCCACTTGAATAAGAAACAAGAAATCCACCAAAAGATGACTTAAAAATAACTGTAATGACTATCACTGAGTTTGTTAAAGAAAAAACAAAGCCCAAAACAAAGAAGCAAGATTCCGTTAATCTGATTTTGCTAGCTTCGAAATCGACTCTTTGGCATTCGTAAATTTATTGCGTCTGAGAGTAATAAAGCCGGTTCACAGAAAAGTTAGCAGCTCCTGTAGTTATTTAAAAATATTCCCAAAAGAAATGGTACTTGATTCGATTCTTTTGGTAAATATTGCTTTTAAAAATTCAAAACAATTATACCTATTCTCTTAGAATTAAAATATTATTGATGTGCACTCCTACGTTATTATCTGGGCCAGTAGATAAAGATGGGAGTTAAAAACCTAGATAATCTGAGGATAATGGTTAAATTGAAGAAAAGTGTTTAAGACAGTATTTATTTGAATAAGAACACAATTACGTAAAAAAGGACAAAATCAAATTGAAATATTTTCTGTATTTTGCTGAGAAATATATGTGATATATTGCAGGATTTACTTTGTTGTTATAACGTTTACTTGATATGTAAAAGTAAAAAACAAAGAAGTTGCTTTTAACTTAAATACCTTTTTAACTTAAGCAGTCGTTAAATGAATTAACATATCTATTTATTGTCAAGTAGCCAATAAGGTTATCGAAAGAACTGAAATGTGTTGAAAGAAGCAAATTATCTACAAATTTCATAATTAAAAATAAGTAGACATAAGAAATTAAGTCGAATTAAGTTTTGAAGGAAAAGCTAAAATTAAATAAAAAAAACGAAAAATTAACAAAAGTTTTAATAAAATAAGTTGATAGAATCATTTGTGATCGTGTTTCATTCATTTATCCGAGGCAAGATAGTTTTTTTTTCCACAGTAATTTTTTTTTGTCGAACTTAGACAGTCCTTCTGTACCCAATGATTTCATGAATGTATGCTCATATTTGCTTACAGTTCTTTTTAGACAGCATAAAACAGTCTTGCCAGCACTTGAAGTTAGAACAGCACCTGAGGTTGATCCACAGTTATAACAACTTTTTCACCAGCATCTTTCACATGATTTCTGCAGTTTTTGAAAGATTTGTTTTTAGGTTCTGCAAGGCTTTTTTTTTCTTTTTCTTTTTTTCTTTTTTTTTTTTTTATTTTCTTGTGAAGCATCGACATAATTCCAAATTACATGTCTTATTTATTCAAATCAAAAGAATTTCTGAAGAGTTGGCAAATAAGTTCTTACATAAATTCATTCTTAAGAGAATAAAATGTTCTGAGTTTCGTAAACCATAATAGGTAATGAGATCCAGACTGGTCCTTATTTCCTGTATGAACTGCGTTGCTGTTTTATTTCATTCGTTGTAAACAAAAGCCTGTTTAAAGACCACAGTAATACTCCTTCTTAAGGCAACTATCAAGTGCACTAAGCACTGTTTAAGCTATCAAGCTTTAAATTCTTGCTAACTTCACATTAATCAAGCGATTAACTAGAAGAAAGAAGCATTATTTCTTACGAAAAGTTAATGCTCAAAATTAAAAAAAATTACATTTCTATAATTTGAAACTCATTTAAAACTATTCAACATAATTTACGAAAAATTTGCGGAACATTTAGAATACTAAGAGCTATTTTCGATTTACATGAATCCATTAGATTATTCTTTAGTTTTTTTAAAAAAACTACATGCACTGCCTTACTATGGATGTCATTAAAAAGAATCTTAAAAAGACTAGGCTTTCAACATGAATTCTAAGATATACAAAGCATTACTTCCTATCATCATTATTTGTCATTTTTATTCTATTTACACTGTGCCACGTTTTTATTCAACAATTGGATAAATTTTTATTAATTAATTATTAATAAACGGAATTGAATAACATCCAGTTTTATAGGTACAGTTTAGAGTATTTTTTTTTTTCATGTTGAGTAAGTTTTTCCTTTATCTGTGTTTATCAGTCAGACAAACTCAGACACTGGTTTAAAGCACTTTCTTTGTAAGTCAAAAACAAAGTCTGATCTTGGTGTTGGAAGGTGTTCCGTCTTGTTGTCTTTCTTCCTTAGTTCCTTTAGGCGCCTAAACTGGCAATTTCCTAAGAGGTGTCGTCAATCCATCTCTTGTAATCGACGCCAACAGTTCCGTCCAACATAAGACTACTCTATTTTCTTTTTCCTTGTGAGTAATCTTGTCTTTGAAATAAAATGTAAATTATTTATTTGTATACATTTTTCTTATGGAATACAGTTTGTATTTACAACAACTTAAAATTATCTTTTGCTCTGTTGAAAAAAAAAATCCAAGTGACGCAAGTTTAATTTTTGTTTAAATAAATTATTCAAAATTAATTATTTTCGATAAGTTCTAATTTATAAATGATGGGAGCTGAAGTTTTCAAATAATTTTAACAGAGCATGCGATGGCGTCCTATTTAACCTTGGCATTCTTGTCTGTTTGTTTGAACGCCTTCATGCTAAAATGACTGAACCGATTTTCGTAATACCTGTTACCAGTTTTTAGTATCATACCAACTAAAAACCTACGATTTAAAATATTTCTATTTTAACCGAACGACTTTTGCCTATCAAAAAGTCAAAATTGTTGTCTTTTAGCTGAAAATATAAGTAATATTGTTGGGCCAAATTATTAATTTTAAAATCTTCAAATTAATATTACTCAAAAAATTAGGTTATGGTACAGCAATGGTTTTCTTTTTTTTCTGAATTAAAACATTCAGAACAGAAACCATCAGTTAAGATTTTTGGATAATTATCCAATTTAAGTTCTTTTTAGTGATTAATGAAATACTTAGTTGAAAAATGGTATTTAAAACGAAAAATGAATAATTTTGAATGATTACTAGAGGTTTGAAATGACAGCTAATCTCTTTATAGTATTTTATAGAACTTTGTTAACTTTGTTTTTATAGTTCTTTTATTAGTTTTATTTTCAGAAAAAGAAAGGTGAAATGTTAAATAATTCATTCATTCCTTTAAATTCATAACACAATGACAAAGCCTACGCACCAGGTTGAATTTAAAAAAAATGTAATTCACAAATTAAATTTTTTTAAATTCAACCTGGTGCATATGCTTTGTCATTGTGTTGAGAAATGATCAGTGCAGGTAAAAGCAAACTAATTATTTAACCTTTTAATTCATACTTTTTAGTTTGTTTCACCAAATAGTTACAATGAGTTCAAATTGAGTAAAATGAGAACTAGATGAAGCATTAAGGATGAGCTACATAAATATCGGTTTATACATCGGTATACATAAATAAAGTTTTTTTTTTAATTTTTTAATCTTCCTAACTAATTATCTCGTTGATATAGTATAGTTGAATGTTTTACAACTTCAACTCGTCCTAAATTACATCAGAAAGTATATCATATATATATATTCAGAATAAATTAATTGCATATCAAACTTATAAAGTAATGATTCTGTAATACAGCTACTTTAGGGTAAATCAGGAGTTTTTATGCCTACCAAAATTTTCAAAGCCAGGATCATCGCTAAATGGTGGCAAAACGATGTGCAGTTAGTTTCTGGACAGATAAAAAAACTAGATGTTATGATAACAGTTTTGGGTCTTCTCTAATCATTTCGAATTGGTACTGTAACAGAAATAATTGTTTGGAAAGATTCTTTTCAAAGTGCAATAATGGAAAAGACTGATACACATTAAGTCACAGCAGAGCTTTAAGAGAATTGCAGGTGCGTTTTTACCTCTCGCTTTCTAGAGCGAAGTAACACGAACACTGAAAGAGAAAAGAGAATAAATATCCAAAACCTTGTATGTCAATAAATCTGGGCTTTTAGGGCCAAAATGGCAATCCAGCAACTCAACAATTACAGTAGTAACTTTTAGTTGTTAAATAAGACCAAAACACCAGACATGTCCTATTTCTGAAGTAAACTCACATTTTTTAAAGTCCAGTTTAAGTAAATGATCTTTTCATGAACTTTTAAAATTCATTCCTTTTTGTTTTATTCATTTCTGATTGTAAAAGTTAAAAAAAAGAAAGAAATATGTCACTAAGATTTAAGCAATTCATTTAGATACAGCCGAGTGATAGCGGCTATCTACTAACTTGAATCTGGGTTCGAATCCCGAGGTTGGCATGTTTATCTCCTTTTCTTTTTCTCATCCCACTGTCTATAGCCATTGTTAATTTTCGGGTCTACACAATTGATCTAGAGGCTGTGGTAGTAGTGGAATATACCCAGGGCTCTTTCCATTTAAAAAAAAAGGATTTTAGCAAAAACAAAATAACTATACTGCAAACGAAAAAAAAAACACCGTTGTTTTGTCAGCTTCCTTTTCATTCAATTGTTTAAAATTTGAAGCCAAGCAGTTATATACCTGAAGCAACTAACTTGAAGCAAAGGCTTAAAATTGTTTTCTTAGTTTAAATTAAATTGAGAAATACTCAAAAAACTGATTTTAGACTGAAAAAATTTCTTGTTGAATTGCTACGAAACTGTATTTTAGCTAATTTCAAATATTCAGTAGATTCGAAATCAGTGCTGCAACGGCAAAGCCAATAGCTCCGGAACTCCGTTAAATACTTAACGAGAAATGAAAGATACGAGAGCTAATTGGTTAATCCATTTGGATCAACCTTGTTTCAATTGTGGGATTTCTGGCTCCGTTTGCCGAAAACGCAACAGAAACGATTGCATTCTGAAGATGTTGTGACACCAAATGTTGCCTTAGATTCATGAAGGTTGCCAAAATGGAAGCCATTCTTTTTAATAAAAAAAAAATAATAATAAAAAAAAGGCTGGACTATGCCTTTCTATAACTTTCAAGTCCATAAGGTTATCATTCTGGAACTGTTATTCAAAAATGAATGTTTAATTTTCTGGAAACATTTTCGGTTCATTAAGTTGAAGTTAATTCAGAAATAAACAACTGCTTTAACCATAACGAAATAAACACAAAACCTAATTTAACCGGAAAGACCATCAGACTATAATGTCTTTGACCTTAAAGCTAACTCACAACAACACATTACCGCAGTAATATTTAAGATACAGAGAAGTAAAATACTAACAATTTAAAATGTAATCATAGAAAAACAATTCCACTTGAAAATAAAATTGTACAAAGCTTTCGGCAAATTAATGTCATTGTTATCCTATCGTTTCCTATCCAAGAAGATCTGTAAGCTGCTTATTATCCGATGTAAGATGAAAACTGTGAACTACTTTATTTTTTCAGATCTTACTAGTAGCCAAATACTGCACCCTGAATACTTACAGGTATTATAGGACTATCTCTAAATCTGCGTCTTCCACTAGAATCAGAGTTAAATATTTATTTTTATCAATCTTTTTTTTCTCTATCAAGATCACTGTTCATTTTGCCTTTTCTTCAGTACTAATGAACTGATCTTTAGGTCCTAGTTTGTATTATGTTGTATTCAGAGTTAATAAGAAGAGTTTGGATACATATTTTAAACTTGACTATCTACATTCTGGATAAGTTACTATCTAAATTGAAAAAAAAAATAATTTATATACTTTTAACATCGGGCGTCGGGCTGACCACCCGACCTCTACTTCGTCCGTTGGTCACGAAACGCTGGGTGCCTTTAACTTTTAACATATTTTTATTGCATTTGACAATTCTAAAGTAGCATCATTAAAAAAACTACGCAACTTTTCCTAACTATAGAATGAGAGGTTACAAAGAGTAGAATCATTATAATAGTAAAAGATGCAAATGAAAGATATATTAGTAGATTAACAAACAAAAGTGTTATATTATTAAATGTAAAAATATATATATATATATATCAAAGAATTTAATTTGTAATATATAACAAAAATCTGAAACTAAACAAAAACAAATACTAAGAATATAATAGCCGTGCTGGCGTGGTCGTGCGGTCTCGGCGGCGGCCAGCCATGGCGACCAGTGCGCCAGTACCTGGGTTCGAATCCCGGCAGTGGCATGGCTGTTTCTTTCTTCTTCTGTGTTTCGTCCAACGCTGTTCAAGGGGTCACAATGGTGATCTATGTCAGCGGATTCTTCTCACAAATATAATAAGAATATAATAAATATCCCTATCGGAAATTCTGAAAGATATAAATATTGAATAATGATCAAAGGATAGTAATAAAACCGAAAAAAATAAATTGAAGGTTTTAATTTTGAGGAATTGATGACACTGAGTCAATAATTATATGATTAAGAAAATATGTGACATGTTTTTAAAAAAAGGCAAACAAATAAATAACTGGAAAATCAGGAAAATGAACATTATAAAAAGAGAGAGTAATGTTATTAATTAGAATAAAAAAAATAACTTTTTCGTACATGAGTGCAGTTATGAACGTTATGAGTGATAGCCTTCAAAAAATACAGAATGGATATTAAAATACAAAGCAACTTAACATAAATAATTTCAAGTTCAAATTAAACATAGAAACTAACTAAGGCTTACAGAGAGGATGCGAGGAATAAAGATATTAGAGCATCTTCTCTTTTGTCGATATCAACATTTACTTTATTTCTTATTTTGTTCTTAGAGAATAAATGAAATCTACATCAATTTGGTGTAATATATGTTTAGTTGAAGCATAATCTAATCAGACGATGTTTACTATCATGTATTTTTAAGCACAAAGATAATGAAATTCAGAAGTTAGAGAAAATATGATATCCTTTAAAATAGGCTGACAGGAAGATGTTCAGATAATGTAGGTACAAAGCAAATTTTAATGGATTTCTATTTTTTTTAGATATGAAGACTAACAACAGAAAATCATACTAATCATTATTTAGATAATACCATTTATTTTCTGCTGCCTGAGCACACTTTAAAAAAAAAAAATAGAAAATGATTGAATTGTGTAAATTAAAAAGTAATGAAATGTTGAAAGTAATACCAGGATAAATTAATTTAATTTTAGTCAATTTAAATTAATTTTAAATATTAAAGTCATTTAGTTATCCTTTAAGTAATAAACTTTAAATTAAAGATTATAAGAAACATTAATCATAAATGTTCATTGTAACTGAAATGTAAAGAAGTGTTAGAACTTAAATGAATCACTTTTAAAATATCAGATTCCGGAGAAATAAAATGGAAAAATAAATAAATATAGAAAAGAAAAATTTTTGTACATAATTCACGAAAACCAGGCAACCTTCAGCGAAATAGCGTACAAGAAACTGCAGCAAATTCAAGAAAATCATTATATGAATGGAACAGATCGAATAAAAGAATGCAACATTAAAACTTTAACAATTCTAAACAATATTAGGATTTTTTCCGATGCTGACTGAAGAAATTTCGTTAAAATAGAAACTTTTTCCACAGAATTATATTAGCAAATTGCATAACTGACGTTCGGGATATAATCTCATTATTAATATGTTACGTATTATTTGTTATTATATTATTATGCGCTATTTGTTATAACAAGTAGTAAAAAAAAATGATTAAGAGAAATTACGGCAAAATTTTGAAAATATTCTAAACTTACTATAATAAGAATAATAAGAATAATTAAGTATTTTGGTTAAAATTCTTGTGAACGTAACTGTCCATTATATGAACAAGCTTTTCAAGATGAAAGAAATAAGTCGAAATGAAGTCTTAATAAATGAAAAATAGCAAAATTGGAGACATTTGCTCCAATGTCTGTTGGCTGAGAGGATGCAAAGATTTATTTCCGATGACTAAATGAATTGGAGAATTATGTATACTGAGGAAAGGAATAAATAGTCTACAATTAGAGATCATGCCAGATGATATATGATGCGATTTTTACTAAGAAAACGAATGAAGATATCGGAAAAGTGAGCATTTATTTCAGTGGAAACAAAAAAAAAAAAACCAGGAACTTGTTATGAACATTCACATATTATTTTTTGGTGCAATTTCTTATTAATCAAATTTGCGAAATAAAATGATGAGGAGTTTTTATAAAATTCCTAAGATTGAAGGTAGATGTTGATGTCAATATGTGTGCATAGTATTTTTGTATATCTATCACTTAAAGTTTGTAATTTTCTACACCTTTGATGGTAAGCTGTAGAAAATTACAACGATTTTCATTTTTTGAAAAATTTCAAATGTCTGAAAACCTAACTTATTAATTTCATCCCTTGACTGATCTATGTGCAGCCCATCTCCCTTTGCTTCCGACTTGCTTTGAAATTTATTGCAGTTGCATCTCACAGAAAACACTTTTTCACGGTAGAGCTCCATAAAATCCACCACAGCTTCGTCTGACATTTTAAACACACTCAGGCTGACAATGCTTATTAAGAGAAACCAAAGAAATAATAGCACTCACAATATACAGAACGTCGTAGAGAAGCACAAGACAGCTCGTGCACGACTTCCCTTCTATTCAGTAGTCCATGGAATCAGTGACCACGTTAAAATGAGAACTCGACTCACTTACGCCATCTCTTGTGATAACTTAATATTTTAGTCCAACAAGCGGACGAAATTGTTCTATGTACTGGTCTTAAATTGATTAGAAAAAGGAAATGTTCTGTATGGTTAGCAAACACAAAAGACTTGTCTAATAATGATATTTACCCAAACGAACCTTTGCTGTTACAATTTTGTAATATTCGTCACTTCATACGGGTCAGTAGACTTACAGATTCAACCTAGGGGAGACTGAAAAATTCTATCTTATTTTCCCGACTGAATAGTGAAATACATTAGAATTATTTAGAAAAGGAGAAAATTGGTTTGTAGACCTTCGAGATGAAGGATTAGTTAATCATAGATTTTTCAGTCTTTGAATTTCATTGAAATCGACCACGTATCTCTTTATCGAGGATTAATTAAGCCTTGAAAAGGAAACGTTTAAAGGGTCTTTAATAGAGTGAAATTGAACCTAACCATTTTGATCTGACAAGAAGCCATATCGCGAGTTAGTAATAACTTGAAACATAAATGCCCTTATGGTATAATCACAAATAAATTATGCCGAGCTCTATAAGAAAAATTAAACAACTTGTGTAGTGGTGTTTACTTCTAACGCTACTCTTTAAACATTATTTAAGGTTAGAAAAATTGTTCAAAAAAAGTTGTTCATAACTATTTCAAGCGGTAATCAAATTATATGTTACAACATGAAATCCAGCCTTCTTTGTCATTCCTCAAATTTCTAGGACAATTTCTGAAGTCTATGTGTCATGCCTAAGCAATGTATAAAATACGTGGCATTATTAATTTTGCAATGCATTTATTAGGCTACATTTACTAATCCTGTTTGCCAATAATTTTGTCAGTACGAAATATTTACAAATGACTTAACGGAGCATTCATAACTTTATCAACTGAAAAGATTAAAAAAACAAACGAAACATTAAATTTTTCTATTTTTTTTCTTTTAATGCTATTATATTTTATATGCATATAAAATTATTCATTTTTAGTGAACTTAATTACTGAATTTATTGAAAAACAACCATATTATTTAGCATACTGCATATAATTCAGAAGTCGATGAGTAGTGCTTTTGTAAATATGTGTTCACAGTTATCTCAATTGTCACTCTACAACAGATCGAAACAACAAATTAGGATTTTTCATTTAAACGCAAAAAAAAAAACAACCTTAATTAACCAACTTAGTAAAAATAAATAAATAACCAAACTTTTTTTTTAAACATACCTTACTTATTGAAAATGCAATCTACCGTCATCTTTTGTAGGCTGTGCTAATCCAAACCGTGTGAAAAGATACAAACGAATTAAAATTCAAATTTTCTATCAAAAATTATGTGACAATGCAAGGAATAAAACTCTTTGATCAATTCCAGATAAGCATAAATTTCCCTTGAAACATTTAATATTCCTCTTGAAAAAGCAACAAGACTACTTCTGAAAAGTTACTTAAAAGAAAAAGAAAATTAAAAAAAAGCTTTTCCCTAAAGTAGCTGATTGATATTTATTTGCCTTCAATTTTAAGTACACTTAGTATTTTCAAAAACAGACAAGCAACTCGTAGCTGATAAACTGTTCACCTCTGTTACATTCTTACATTTTCTAAGAAAGCATAGTTAAATATTCCTAAAGGCATTCCTCTCTTAAAACCATACTGTTCGAGTAATATGCAAAGCATTTCTCTTCAATTAATTTAAAATTCAGTTATGGGTGGATGGTAATAAAATCCAATTGAATGTTTAATTAACAAGAATCACTCATAAAAGTTTAATGAGATTAATCGGTCATGATAAGTAAGAGTTGACGATGAGACTGTGGAAAAGTTGTTTCAACCATTTAACATATATTTTCAAACAGTTTTCACTCTACAGATTGACCATGTTTATTAGGTTTGTTTTAGATGTCCCTTTACGTCTGTTTTTTCAATTGACAAAACCATATTAAATGCGATTCAGGTACTGATAATTTTTATCGTCCTTTACTTATTGAAATTTTAGTTAATTAATTGACAGTTATATTCGACATAATATATAGCTTTTGAATTTACATAATACGTATAAGCATTGCGTTTTTACACGCTTTAGAGATAGGAATTAGACCTCAAGTGGAAAAAAAGATGTATTTTTTTTCTTCAAATCATTTGTTTGAAACAAAATTAATATATTTTCGCTAATTATAATTTTAATCGAAAGCAATCACATGAATCGTTTCAATAAATTTTTCCTTCAAGTTCTCCTATATTTTGTTTTACGTTAATTGGAACGATTAAAAACAAACAAAACAACATATAACTTTCTTCATCATTCGCTGTATTATTAGTAAAATATTTATTTAACAATTTTTCAAATAAATCACCCTGCTGAACAAACTGGCTATTTTGACTGTATCATTAAAAAAAACCCACATTAATTGTGATGTTGTATACATTCGACATAATATAACTTTTTAAGATTGAACGATGCAATTCACAATTGACACGTTTGTTTTTAATGACTATCGCGGTTTTTCTCTGTTTCTTTTGCTTTATTTCATTATATTTTTAAAATGCCTATTACAAACTATTGCTATCAATAATTTCAGATAATATTTATACGTTATCTCCTTGTTCTATATGAATTATTTATCGATATCAAAAACAAATTTATCATGATAAATCCTGATTTTTCGTCTCTTTTTCTTTAACAGCCCAGATTTTTTTTGTTGACGCCCAAGATGAGTATGGTACTCTAATACTTCAGTATATTTGAAGCGGGCTGTGCAGAGAAATCTCCAAAAAATGAATTTATTCTTATTGAATAATAATTTTTTTTAAAGATAGAGCAAAAGTTGCAGAGACAGTTTTTGATATTTTTCTGTTTTTCACATTTGGTCTAAATGCAAATTTTCTCTAATTTCCTTATTAAGCTTGAAACTATTAGTTAAAGCTGCACTAAACATGACAAGATTCTTATTCTCGGGCTAAGAAAACTAAACACAGTGTTGTGAAACTTAATTTAAAACTTTCTTACATTCCTTCTTTGAGATGAATGGGCTTCAGATCGAAGTGTAACAATTTCCCTGTAATGCTACTATTAAAGTCCTCAATTCGATGATGAAAATGACTTCATAAAATTCCAAAACAATTCTAATCAAATATACACAGTAAGAAAGCCCCCCAAAAAAATTCACATAAAAGTTTTCTTCCTATATGCTTTCTTGATTATTTTTAACAGTTCAACTGCTGCTTAATTTCACATTTTTTCTTAAAATAAAAAAAATATATATATCCTATATATATATATATCCTAATATATAGTAAGTTCTAAATCCATCCATCTTGTATTCGAAGCATTGAAATTCTGACGAATACATCCTTAGGTCCACAGATTAATGTGTAAATCTTACATATGAGTTTCATTAGGATAGTTTTTCACCTTGCGAGAATGTTGAGGATAATTAGATTAAAAGTATTTCTATTGAATTTTCTCTGTTTAAAAATAATTTCTTTTTTTTTTTTTTTTGGTTTCAATCTTTCATGAGAACTGAACATATCTTTTTTACTAAGATATTAATTTGACAGCAAATGTTTTAACTGCGAGTTTACTTTATTTTTATTACACTGATCCATTTTTTAATCAGAAAATGTAAATCCGTGCTGAACCGCTTGTCTCATTAAGTCAAACATGTTTCGAAAGCTGTTTCTAAGATTCACTGCCAGAGGAAGAAGTAAGAGAACTTCTAAGCAAAATAAAATCACAAATCTTCAAGAATTTAAAAAGTTGTGCTCAATTAGATGGTTGCACTGCATCACAGGGTGCTTTATGACTCAATAAAGATAAGGATCTCGCTACTCTGTTCTCGCGATCTTTGACGAGGCGAATAAGTGGCCATCATTTGAGGAAAATTTACTTGAATGTTGACATTTAGTTCGGCCAGAATCAGTCCGTCTCTGTCGACAAAACGCAAGTACACTTTTTACTTTGGGAAAAAAATAAATAGCTACGACTTTATGCCATTCTTTTTTCAAATAATCTACGATTACAATTTTTAATTTTAGCTTTAAACTCTTGACGCTACATGTAATATATGTATAACTTCTTTTTTCTATTGGGATTTCAAGTTTAGTATAAAACTAATGACAGTTGCATGGCATTGTTCGGGACACAGAGCAATGTAAATGTCCTAAAAATATGAATATTTATTTATTTTTTCTGTGCTTAAAATAAAGAATTTTAGTAATTTACATTATTAAGTCCTACAATTGTACAAAGCCTGCATTGACTGAATTATTTTGACATGTTTTTCTTCAGAAGGAATAGATTAAAACATTCACTTTAATAAATAAATATTATTTAGTTATTAATTAAATATAATAATCATTTATTAATGAAAGAGGATGTTTTAATTAAAAAAAAATTAGAATACACAAGCCTTTGTAGGTCTCTTGGATTTGAAGTTGTGCGTTGTTAATTCACACAAACATACATGTGCATTATTTATATGAATTCGCATTATTTAGAAATCCGTTTCTTCTATTTTGCATTAGATTCTATCCGTTTCAGATAAAAGGGTCTAGTGAAGTTTTCAAAAGTAATTAATATGAAATTTATATCTTAAAAGCATTAAAAAAATGAGCAGATAGAAATCGTAAGAGGTGGATATGAATAATCATGATATTCTAATTTTATTGATATGGAGCGGCACTCGTAAAAGGATCTCCTGATCTTTAGACTAACCTCTAGGAAAATGAAATTCAAATAGCGACTGAAGTGCACTCACAAGTCGTAAATATCTGAAAATATAATCAGATCTGCAATCTATTGTGGTCATACGATTTCATCAGCTTCGCGGGAAAGAGAGAACTTGACGACAATTGAGGATAACGCCGTGAAAAGACTCGTTTTGACACGACGAATAATTATTTTTCATCTTCCTTTGTTAATGGCGTAATTGATTAGTGTTAAAGAAGTTTATTCATAATATACATTGCAATTCAATCAGAGAACGAACAACTAGAGAAACAGAAATCATTTTCTCTTAAAAAAATTACTTTAAAATTATTACATATAGTAAAGTTGGGAGAGATGACACATGGGGAGAGATGACATATGTAATGTAACTTCAAGAAGGGTTTGCAGTAGACTGCAGCGCATCACATGACCAAAACCCGAGGTCCGTCTGAGCTTCAGTGTGTGTAGAGTGTTGTGCTGAATTGATATATGAGATTTTATTGAGTTTTTCTTCCAATGATATAGCCAGGTTTGTGCTCGAATTTTCGTTGACCTTGCGAATTTGTTTAGTTCACAGCATCTTTTTTAAGGCATCTTTCGCTATAATTCACTGTGTAAACATGTAAATAGAGTAAGCAAGGTTATGTACCGGTCACTAGTGTCTTGGGTCCCATTTGAGTAAAAAATATATTTATATATATATATATATATATATATATTGAATAATATACTTAAAGTCTTGATTAACAGAAAATTTTATTTTTTATTAAACAGTTTTTTCCAAAAAGCTTCAAAAATATCATTATTCAACTTAATTTTAGTGTTTCATTTCATATGTTTTTATAAAAATAAAGTAACAGCTTGATTTACACAGGTCTCTTATTCTTATTCCATGTGGCCATCTCTCCCATAGGTATGGGAGAGATGACTCAATGTCAAAAAAATTTTAAAATTCTAAAAATAAGAAACAGCATTAAAAACATTAAAAAAAAAATAACGTAAATATGAAAGCACAGGATAAATCAACAGTTTAAAGCTTTCAAACATTTAAAAAATAAGGTTTTTAATATTTTATTAAATTGAAAAATTCGAATTGTGTGTCATCTCTCCCATCTTTATCTTACTACTTATAAACAGGCAATCAGACAGACAGACGAAACCTCTAAGTTTTGTCATTTATCCACTTATTTAAACTTGTCCTTCGTTTAACTAAATTGCTTGGTTCTTTCTTTCTTGATTCATCATTTGTTTTATCTGAACTATTTACTTTCAGATTTTTCACTTTATAATAAATAACTAAACATAAAAGTAACTAATTATTTTAATAAATAATTAACCAAAATAAGTTCATTTTGATTAACAAGTTCAGATATAAATTATTATGTTTTAATGAAATTGCGATTTCTTCATTTATACTAAGCTTTTCTTTCGCAATGAAGTTAAGAATTGGATGGAGGTTTTGGAGCTAAAGCAGGGAAATGAGAAACAAATGTCAGAAAATTAATTAATGAGCTGTTTGGTCTAAGTAATTAAGGGAAAACTTGATGTGAAAGGCATTGACTGAAGTGCCATCTATTTTATTTCAAACCCTTACAGAAAACTAAATTCCTCACCAGCACACACACAAAAATTACATGATGCTTGACGAACTATTTGGAATTACTGTATTTCTGGAACCTTGACAAATAATCTCCGAGTTTAACAAATAATATATCAGTAGTTATTATAGAAGTAAAAATAAAGAACTTGTTTACTAAATCTTAAGTTTACTAATCTTACTAACTGAACGAGCAACATACTTATCATAGAATAATTACGTTACTCAGTTTATAGTATGATTATGTAGTGCTTTATGAACGTAATATTTTTACGATATCACTATTTGTCTTGAGGCATTCATTAAAATTTAGTTAAAAATTATCACTATATTCTTTGGAGGTCAGAAACCAGTGTCTGAAAATATTTTTAAAAGTATAATTTAAGACTACTTTTATATTAAATTTATGATTATTTTCTTATACAGTGTCATTGTATTTTATTAAATCATATATTTTAAGTACTTGAAACATAAACTTTTTTTTAGAGATGATGAATATCTTGTATACTCTAACGGGACTTTTAACAACTCTAAATATCATACAATAAAATATCAAATAAAACTGTAAATGGAAATGTAATCGTCATGAAATAAGTAGATCTATCTAAGAAATATTAAAAAAATGAGCATTTTTTTTTTTGGAAATCAATCAGATTAAAATCTTAAGATTTTTTTTTATTTAAATAAATAAAAACAAAAACAACAACAACAACAACAATAATAATAATAATAATAATAATAATAATAATAATAATAAAATTATGAGACACAATTTTTGAAATAAGAAATATAATATTTTGAGTTTTTAAAATTTAATTTTTTTATTATTTTATGCTAATTTATTTATTGTTAATTCACGACTTTTAAGAAAATGGTTTCTTTCAAATTACATTTTTAGTCTTTCTTTCCTGAATGTCGAGATATTAGAGTACATAACCTGCCGAATGAAAAAAAAAAGTAAGGAATGAAGTGTTTTAATAAGAAAGAAAAATGCATAAAAAATCCATCCTTGGAATGAATGAATTCCTTCCACTCTCTATTACTTTAACGCATAAGCAACTTATTTACAAATTTAATTCAATTACATTATATAGTACTCTTTGTTAATGCCTTGAGGAGTATGCCTATAAACGGTACAGATTGACTAGCTTTCCCTCAAAGAAATCTCAAGTTGAAAGAATATTTGAAATGCTTCAAGTAAAGCTGTTGGTATTGCTCCACTGCCAAACATAGCCTGGGATGCCAAAAAGAAAAAGGCCAACACAGATTCTGCCAAACCCAGATGAAAATACTGCGCCATCTTTTTAAACGCTTCGATTGAGCTAACCCAACCCTTATCCCGAACCCACACAGCTTCTTCCGGAAAGTCATCGTTCCCAATTGGAAGACCAGGAAGTTTTCTCACAGTCCAACTTCTCCCGTGGGAAATCTGGAAAATACTCAGTTGCCTTAGATAGGTGTCAGAAGATCTAAGGTTAACCTGAAGAAATGGGGATGTATCAAAGGTGGAACGGATTGCGGAATAGCCGGTACTGAACACCTGCTGCAGAGACACTGACTGTGACTCTTGCACATCTCACGATGTTTTGACTCTGAATGACATTACTGCAGATATGGTCACCTTCTGGCAGCGACATGATACCAGCTGAGCACTTGCTTTTCACTTTATCAAAATCCAATTGCCCTGTTTGAGACATTCATTGCTACTTACTGAAAGACTGCATGAAACAGTTATATTCGTTTTCTTTAAAATTTATACAGTGAAGAGTTCATACTTGATAAATTTTCTTATAATTGCATTAACTGAGTAACATGCAATTCCGTCGACTGATTTAAATTTTTAGAAACTTTTTAATGCAGTACATAAATATTTGTTACTTTTATGCTTGTATTTCTTCATATAATTCTGTTTTGCGTAAATTTATTTTATCAAAAAACTTAATTTTCAGCAAAAATTGGCTTTATTACAGTGAAAGATGCTTTAAAGGGAAAGTTTAACGTAACAGTTAATGAAAAAAATATAACTTAAAATGTCCCTTTAAAATTATCAATTATCACAGTGAAGACAATTCTCTTTCAGTTTCAAAGAAAAAAGATAATAGGAATGCAGAATTTGTATAATTAATTCCTGAATTGCAGATCTTCCAATTAAATCATCTTAAGTGAACAAATAAATATTAAAAACAAAATGTATAAACGAAATTAGAACAGCAAAACATGAACAGAATTAAATACATCAGCAAATAAAAGCTTACTGACATCTTTGATATTATTACAAGAAATATTTATTAACATTTTCAAAGAGTAATAGTATTTCTATTACCATTTGTTCTAATTCACTTACAATTATGTCAATAGTAAGTTTCTGGCGATGAAAGATAAGGAATTCGCAATTTTTTAAACTTTCAGTATTTTAATGTAGTTTATATTGTAGTTTTTTTTTATTGTTATAGAATTATTATTATGGACTAGATTTAAGGAATTTGTAGCTATTGTATTGAAACCACAATGGAAGTATATCGTCTATATATGTTTGAAATACAAACATGTGCTTACAATTTATTATCTAATATAAAACATAATTAAGATATATGGCCCAAATATCGCCCATCTAAGAAAACCTGCCCATATTCTTGTCATTTATCGTCTCAGTTGCTTGCAAACAATTACAATATATCATATGAACCTTCACTTACATGTTCCTGAACCAATTATAGATATAACTATTATTTTGTATTTTTCCTCAATTTTTGTTCAGGCAAACCTCATATTTTGAATTTTGTGAAAGTGTTCCAAATATCGCCCACACCATTAAATACTTTGTTTTTTTGCACTTCTTTGCATTTTTTTTGTTTTCTTCTTAATCTTTTCGCAATTCTTTATGGGTGTTGCGAGCTTCTTTTGCTTTGGACCGTCTAAGTTCAGCCCCTTAGGACTTAGTTTCCTTTTGCTGAGAGAATTCATTAGAGCAATTGTGAATGGTGACCCACTCACAAGACTGGGACATTAAATGTTTTGGAAGCTTTTAAAAGACCCATTTTTTTTTATTTTTTACAGCTGTGACAACTTCTCTGTCCCATGTCTTACGTTGAGACATCTGTAATAAACCAAAATAAACTATCGCACAGTGGGCGATATATGGAGCAACGAGGTGGGCGATATTGGGCACTCTCTAGCTTGTCAATTTGGGGGACACTACAGACAAACCGGCTACCTCTAACAAGTGACAGACATTATCAACAGATAGGTTATTTCTTTCACTACTTCACGATATTAGATGGTTGCGATGGCATGAATAATTCATAAGCTGCAGCACTAAAAGAAACAGTAGGTTCATAACTTACCAGAACGAAAAAACTTCAAGAATTCATAAAAAATAAACGGGTTGAACTAACACCACCAAACGAACACAGCGTGCTAATGGAAGGAATGGCAAATTGTTTCCATCGGTTCCCGTGTGATAGCATCACTATCCCGTCCTACATCGCCCTGGGCGGTATTAGGAACCTGGGCGATATTTGGGCCATATACCTTATATAGGACTTTATATGGCAAAGCTCTAGGACTCTTCTTGAGGTCATGTCCCTATTCTGATACTGGAGTCCATCCCCTAATTTACTACTGGGATGGAGAGCATCATGTAATCTTTGTATGTTGGCCCGTCATCCAATCTCATACTAGAGCGTGGTCTATGCAAATGGTGTGTCTGAGGCCTATATAATTCTATTATTTTACATAACATCACGTTTGATGTAGGGAATTGAAGCTTTCTTCACAAACGTTAGCTTTTAAATAAATAATAAAAAATAGAAGAATTAAAATTATATTCATTAAAAAAAACCTGTATGGGTGTTAGCTTAAGTAAAATTTCAACAGGCAAATCATTTCATTTCAAGCAAAACAATCTGATAATCAAATTTTCAACTGGAAAAAAATTAATGAAAGGCATGGCCTTTCAGGCCTTTTTTGTGTATTAACTACTGGATTCGTCTCCAGAGGGATCCTATTATGTTCAGAAAATGACGAAAAATAACAAATGGACTGTAATAAATACATTTTATTACTAAGTTAAGAATTAATTAATGATTTTATTATTAAATCAAGAATTTGATGAAGAGAAGATTCTTTAAGAAGGATATTTCAGACAAATATATACTTAAAGTGTAATTAGAGATGTAAAAACTATTACTAAAAAATATAGTTCTAGCTCCTGCTAGAATTGGAAGAGAGAGTAAAAGAAAAATGGCAGTAATAAAGACTGCTCAGACGAATAATGGCGTTCGTTCAAATAGTATTGCTCTACTTCGTATATTGATAGTAGTAATAATAAAATTAATTGCTCCTAAAATTGATGATACACCAGCTAAGTGTAATGAGAAAATTGCTAAGTCAACGGATGTTCTATTACAAAACGCCAATATATTTTTTTTTAATTCAGAATTTTCTCCTATCGAAATATCTTGGAAGGAAACATATTGAAAAATTCTTTCAAAGCAATAGTAGTTATCTTCTAATGAAAACGGACAATGGATGTAGAAAATTTGATTAAACTAAGAATAAAGATAAAATAATAGGACAAAATAGAAGATGACTTTTATTGTTATTACTGACTTAGTTTTATATTTGATTTTAGAGATGGAGGGGCTGAAATGGATTTGCTAAATTTGAATATAATAATCTTAATAATTCAGGTCACTAAAAATGTCTTTAGCCTTCAGCAAAAAAAAACAAAATGCTAATAAAAGTCGGAAATTTCTTACTATCGTTAATTGGAAATGAAAATTCTGTTCTACTTACTTTCAAAAATAAATGTATTTTATTTAACTTGCTTTACTATTCCTTTCATTTATTATACTTAAAATACGATAGTTTTTGTTTGTGAGTTGATAGCTATCTATCAGTATATAACCATCCGTTAGATAAGTATAGCCTGTTCTCACACCAATTCATACAGAACCCTGACAATCATTTCTGGAAACAGCTCTCTTCGTGCCATGGTGATAGTCAAATGACCTCTCACTTATCTTGACAGCCTCTCAGCTTTGTATTGCGTATAAGACCACGTAAGAATTTTTACAACAGTTACAGTCTTGTCGCGAAGGTTAAATACTACGGCGAGAGACCGATAAAAAGGAGACGTTTGTTATCATACAGCTTTTGAAACATAAGATCACTTCGAAACTCCTGTCATGAGACATTACTAGATAACTGTTATTTTGATTTCATATAAACGTGTGCCGAGTGACTCTTCTCAGACATTTGTAAATTGCTATAATTAAAAGCTTACTCTATTACTGTTTCATTTTCAGTAATCTTTTAAATTATACAGCACTTATAATGTCATTTAAGTAAATCCTTGTTTTCTTGTTGTAATAATCATTATTGCAAAAAAAAACTCTGTTGGGCTGTAAGTATTCCACTTCTAAGTTTTGTATTGTTACTCCAAGATTATTAAAAAAGAAACTACTAAGCTTCATTACTTATCCTATAAGTTTTCTTTCAGCCTATAGTAGAGAAATCTGAAAACTTTCCAGTAAAACATTTCCAACTGCCATTGAAAGAGAGGTAAAAATGCTTAAAATCTTTTTAATTCGAACCTTCGCCTGATAAAATAAGAGAAATTGTGGATTGGATTCTTTCTATTTTTATTTTCGCATGGAAAAGAAGCTCCTGCAAGGGGTAGTGCAATATATTGTAGTCCCAGACTTTTAATACATCCATAAATATATAATATTTATAATATTATAATTTCACTTTATAAAAAAAATTTTACAATCCACGATGTAAAACTTTTTTTTATAAAGTGAAATACTATAATTTTGTTTATCTAATGTGGAATCTTGATAACTCAAATATAATTTAAGATGAACTTTTAATGTACTTCCGGTTTTTATATAAACTAGACTGATAAGAAGGAACCTGAGATAATTATAATTATACATTCTATAACTTTTTCTTGTCTCGTATTTTATACGGAGGAATGGGAGTTATTTCAATAATATCTTGTGCTCAATTCTTAATTTATGTGTACAACCAATTTCCCGTCCCGTGTAATAATCCTTTTATAACAAAATAAATATATAAAGATATTAAAGTTTTTGGTATTTATATTATATCGGCTTTCTATGGTCTACATCTCCGTACATTTAGAATAGCTTAAATAAATACTGACATCTTTTTTATTCATTTTAATGCTTCAGGAAAAACAAAAAGAAAAAAAATCCAAAAATAGTTTTCCAATGTCCCTTTTCAAATTTTATGATGCATTTTATTGCATTTCAAACAGTGGCACAAAGAAATTCAGTGCAGAAAGAGAAGATAACTGCATTTCATGCATGATATTACCACGAGCAATTGACGGTCCACTGGGTACTCATGCAAAGGTCGTTGGGAAGAAGACAGGATGTTACAGCCGCTGCTACGATCAGAATTACATGGCAAAGACAACCATGCAAGTCGGCAGCCATTAATCAATTCTGGATATGACAAAATCAGCTTCAGCTAAATTTCAGTAGTTCTTAGTGAGAAACTCCGGTGATGTATGAACCTGTTATTGCTGTTCTGCGATGGAAAGATATCAGGAATCATAAAATTAGATCGGAATTCATTATCTGTTATTGTATATTGTTTTAAGTTCATTAATTCAGCTCTTAAATACATAACCATCAAACAAATTCCAATAACAGATAAATATTCCATTCCAATTATGTAATTTGTGCTGCATTAACGATTTCTTTATCGACAGCATGTAAATGTTTTTGCTTAATTCAACTTAAATCTTGCATGATATAAGTAAATATTAAAAAAGTAAATTTATTGAGAACTTTGTTATTTTTTTTTAGTATGTTTTGGAAGTCTAAGACAGATTCTTACTTGTAAAAAAAAACCATAATATACTGTACATGGAGAGAGAGAGAGACATAGAATTTTGTAAATTTTGTTTTTGTTTACAAAACTAAACCATTGACCAAATTATCTAAGCATGAAACACTTACAGAGTAGAATCAAAAGGATGAAAAAAGCCTTTTCCAACTTATTTATAAAAATGTTTCCTGTTTGGGATATTTAAAAGTAAGGTAAATCAGTAAATGTATTAAATCACCCTCTTTCCATAAAACCAATTACGAAGGCTGTTCATTGATTTAAATTTACTCGACTTTATTGACGGAAATGTCTGAAGGACTCTTTGCATGATATTTCTATGAATAGTTTCGACAGATGATATATTAAAGCCTGAACTAGCAAATACACCAGGAATTTTTGAAAGAGAAACACTGTTTTCAGAGACATGTAACCGGATGGTGAAAATTTTGAACTTATTTTAGTAAGACCGGACGGCTAGAGCTACTCACGACTTGTTTACTGATGTTTCAAGTAAAAGATTTCTACTAAGAGGGCTTCTATTTCTTGGAATGCTGACATATTATGAGTTCGAATTTTCTTTTTTTTTTCTCATCATTTTACTTTAAACCATTAAAAGAAATTTGCTTAGTTAAATATGCAAAAATTAATTTCAAAATATTTGCAGTCAGGTCGTTTAGACTAGTTGCCTATTCATAGGAAAGTATTAATTGGAAAAGAAAAAAAAATGTTGTTCAGGCTTTGGCCTCAAATCCACAATCCGTTAAATCAAAGCCAGGCAGTTGAGGTTTCAGCAGAATTTTAAAAAGCTATGAACAAGCTTTTTCATTGGAAAAATTGCTCATCACGTGACCTTTGATGAAAAAGAAAAACTGAAGAGCTTCATTAAAAAGAAATTTATAAGCTTTTATTTCAATTTTATGTTATGAAACAAATCCACGTACAAAAACTGTCCACTGAAGTTTACAAAATTTATATATTTTACATTGCTAGTTAAAATTTTAACTGCTTTTCTTTATGAAAATTATTTTTAGTAATGGCAATGCAAGGAACTTATACTGTAGTTTCAACTAAGTTTTTATAATTCATGCCAATTTGAGGCTCGATAAAATTGAATCCATGGGATTAGCTCGATACTTGCAAAAGTTTGGAAAATTTATAGTTTCAATTCCAGACATATTTTCGTTTAAATTCTATATTCATTCAGATGCATTCTTTTACAACACTATTCCAGGATTTGCGCAAAAGAAATGTAGATTCAAATAGTTTTATATTATACAGCATTTAATTATTTTTCGTTTAGTATTAAAAGTTTTATTAACAATAAAAAAGTAAAATAAGATAATTTTTTGAATCACGTAATGTTGATGTGATTGAGTCATTGTTCGGTTTCATTTAATTATTTAATATACTTAAACCTTAATGTGACAATTTAATGAATGCTGTAATGAATTCGAACATAGCAAATTTATTTAGTGATTCTAAGCTTTTTTTGCTGCAATGTTGTTCTGCTGTGCAGGAAAGCACATCTTTTAAACTCTACCTTAAAAATTTATTTCTACATGATTTACAGAAATGAGGTCTTCGTAGACTTCTATCTTCTGACCTTAAACCTGGTACAAATTTCTTTTATGCAAATTAAGGAAAATAACTCAATTTTTTTTATACGTAAAATAAAAAAAGACAAAAATTAACATTGCCTTTTCCTGAAAGCAGTATAAAGATAGTACAAAGCCAGAATATTTTCTCTAAAGGAAGCATCGGAATTATAACTTTTTTTTTTAAATATACGGAGATGATTTAATGAAAGTAAATTGAGATGAAATATATCCCATATTTTTTCTTTTCTATACACATGGGTTGTTAGAGGAATGGGCTGATTTTGCTATTGTTTTTGCAAACACGATTTAGGGCCCTAACATGAGAAATAAGGAGAATTCAAGGGAGATGAATTCTTTGAGCGGCAATGTTTTGGTTCAGAAGAAGCAAATAGAAACACTGATATCTGTGAACTAATCATTTAGAGCTACCGATCGATGACATTCTTATGTTTAATTTCATTTAGTTTTAGCGTCATATTTTAATCACAACCATAAGAATGTCGTGTCATTACTATATTCTCTATTATTTAAAAAGGAAGGATGTTATTCAAAACATAACTTAATATTAGAAACAATGTAATAAATTTATGCAAAATTACAATTAGTATTTTATATTAAATGTTAGTTAACATTTTTCTTCTTTCAGAATTAATTAAGATTACAAGAAATCTAAAGAAATTTTTATTTGAAGCAAGAAAATTTTTAACCTAAGTTAAAGTTTTGATGAAAATTAAGTCAATTTATTTTGACCTTTTTAAATGATCATTTCGAATCAATAAAATAATTATCTTTTTAAAGAAATTTTATTATTTATTAAAAATCGTAATTTTTTTAAATATATTTTTAATGCTTTTCTTCGAGTACTTTCTAGATAGATTAATTTCAATTAAATAAATTCTCAATTACTTTTACGGAACCTAGAAATTGTAATTCATGAAGTTATAAATGTATTAGTCTTTGTCATTATAAACGCTGTAAGGTGGCGGATAATCTTTGTGAAACGTGAAGTTTCATGGAGATACGATTGTTAAAATGTGGGAACGAATTAATGCAATAGTTGCCAGTTGAAAGCAATTTTCCATTTAGGTGTATAATCCACCCCGACTGGAAATGGATCGCTCCCGAGAACTTCCTTCACAAACATCTTCTTCTCCTCCTTCTTCTTCTTCTTCAGTGTCTTCTATTTGGTGAGGAAAGCGTCTCATTATTTGCCGCCATTGAATTTGCCTAATTCTTTGGCGTGAAGCGTCGACAGTCTTTTTTTTTTTTCTTTCTTTTTCTATTTTGGCGTCGCCGCGCGTGCTCATTGTTCCGTTGATTTATGCGGTTGAAAACCTTTTGTTTTCATTTCCATTGACAATTGTATTTCTCCTCTTGTAAAATCTTCTGAACAATAATGAAGTATCAAGTTTTGAAGAGTTGACTTGGCTTTGTTTAGCTTGGAATTCCATCGTTGTTGTGCTAAATCTGACTCGAAAGCGGTGATCATTCGCTCAATCTAAGCACTTAACTACTTTACTAAACGTCATTTTAAATTACGTCCATCCCTTTTGAAAATTATAAAGAAGCAAGAACAATTATTAGAGCACTCACATAAAAAAATTACTTAATCTTTTGGTTTATACAAAATTGACATATGACTAATATTAATACATTTTTACCAACGTCAAAAATTTTGTAGAAGGAGACTCTCAAGCACTGTGTATATAAAAAAGAAGATTACTGCTAATTGAACAAGATTGACTTCAAATTCGAGGGGTAAGGACTAATTACTTAAACGTTAAAGAAGGAGAAAGATACAAATTTGCATTATTTATAAAAAAATTGTTCCTTGTTAATTAAGCAAATACGGTAATAATAAAAATACTAATGACAAATAAATAATTGGGGTTATTTTTTAATATTTCATAAATAGATGGCAGAATTATTGTTTGCTTTTATATATAAATTAAGCTCATTTACGAATATGTGATTATAAAAATTATTTCTTGATGTTTGTTTTTATTGCTGTAAATTTTGATAAAGGAAATAAATGAGATAACAAATTCGTAACTTTTCATTTTAATTATACTATAAAAATAAAAACTTTTTTTTCAAAAGGAAGTATATTCATTATTGTTACTGATTTGAATTAGGAAATAAAAAACAGTATTACTGTTTTAATGATGAAATCTTAAGAATTGAATTTTTACGTTCATTGTTATGCAGCACCATACTTGATTGATTTCCTTCCCATTTAGTGAAATCAGCCCTTCTTTTGTGAGCATTTCATCAGAGATCTCAGTAATCCGAAACGATGTTTGTGACTGTCTAACATTACCCGTAAAACCCGCCTTCAGAAGGAGAATACTTCCTCGACCAATTCGCCTTTGTCCATCGCCGATGAAAATGGCAGCCATATTGTCCATTGCATCTCCACCCAAACACCATAAATCCTTGTTCCATTTAAGGAGACGGGGGTGGATTAGTCTAGTCTGCTCCTATGGGGGTGGCAGGTGGCTGTTTACATCGACGGATGGAGAATGAAAAATTTCTATAACTATGTGTCAGACATAAGACATCGTATAGCCACAAGAGAATGGGACATTGAGCAAAATGCGTGATAAATTGACCTGTTCCGGTAGAGCTGGGCATCAGCATGACAGAAGAAATCGGTTGGAAGAAAGAATGCTTGTTTACCCTCGTGGTTTTTATCCCAGTTTCGAATAATCATAGCAAATGGAATTGAAACATAGTTTTCCATCTAAAATAACTTAAAGGAATTAGAAAACTCACATTAAATAATTAAACATGTAAATCACTTGTTCAAATAAGTTATAATTCGCTGAATAATGAATTTTAATCTCAAACCATTTTTAAAATTACTCTGTACAAATTTTATACAGTAGTTTTCTACATTTAAAACTTTCAATAATTTCTTGAATGTTAGTTGAATGTTAGTGGAATGTCCATTTCAGATTGTTTCTCAATGAATTATTAATTATATATAATGATTAAAGCCACACTAAAAATTACTGAAACATAATTTAAGTTTTCTAGAAGCTTTGTATGATTCTTCAGTTTCCTGTCAGGAAGAAAAATGATCAATAGTTAGTGGAAGTAGCATTATTAAAATGCAAAACATTAATTCAGAATGCTGTCTTCACCTTTAGTTGTATTGTTATTTAAACAAATTCTTGCGTAAATGCGAAAAGCTAATATTTTCTTAATATTTCTTTTCTTTTTACTTACATGTTTGAATTTTTTTACTACATCTAAATCTTTTTTCCTCTTTTGAATAATTAAAAAAAAAATCAGTCTAGTTTATAGGAATCTGGTTTGTGTGTGTGTGTGTGTGTGTGTGTGTGTGTGTGTGTGTGTGTGTGTATTTATAAATTATAAAATATTTTTTCGGTTCACCAGTTTTCTCATATAAAAAGCAATCAATTGAGAACAGAGGTTGCTCCGGTCTATTAACGTTACTCTTTAAATTGTAGAATGGATAGATGTGCAGTTAGTCAATTGTTATATTCCGGAACTGCGGGAGACTCAATGATTCGGAAATCCTATGATGATAATTAATACAATATAATATAGTGTCCTAATTGCTGTATAAATTGCTTATAATCAGAAAAAAACGAAGCAAAATGTTTATTGCATCACCTACAGGGACTGTTACAAAACTACTTTTTTATTTATGAACTGATACGAATTACATTTTTTATCTTTTAGTCGAGTAATGAAAGGGAGAAAAGGAATAAACTTACTTAACATTAGTCTTCTGCTCCTTCAAATGTTGTTGTTAGTTGAGTTTATAGAATAGTTCGTATGGTTAGCTGTGTAATCCCTATTAATAAGAATGTCTGATATTTATTTTGTTTTACAATATATTCTTTTAAGAGTATTGATATACGAAAGAAAAACAAAATGGAAGCATTTGTTTTCTGATGAAATGCAGAATAAATTTTCTATACGTTATTACAATATTTCTTCATGAACGTTTTATGTACTTCATCGTTGAAAAAAGTTTCTATTCTTCAGTAAGTAAAGCTCGTTATGGTGGATTTTTAAATTGAAAACAGACTATATACAATTTTATAAAGGAATCAAACACAACAAATATAGAAATATAATTTCGAAAATATCCAGAATTCTGAAGTGTTGTTTATTTTGCACTACCAATATATGAATAAAGTGAAGGTGGCAGCTCTATTGGTTTCTCGGTTTTTTTATTAATTTATTTTCTATTCTCTTTATCTCAGGGAGTGGGCAAAGAGAATGTTTTCTAGGAAGGATTGCTTCGTTTTAACCTTGAATGGATTTAGAGATCTGTTTTTCAAAGGCCGGGGTTTGTCCTTGCTTATAAGCCTTATTGTTTCAATAGTTATTCAATAATTTATCTTTTACAGTGTTTGAATATGCGTATTTTGCCCTGTGATATTATTAACAATTTCCAGTCCGTGAATTACATGAAGAATACAGAATGTCATAAACAAGTTTCAATATTAATTGTATAGCATCAACTAAACTTTAGTTATTATTTTACTTCAATTCTTTTAGCTACCATTTCTCCAAAAGAAAGGAGATGGGGGCTAATAATATATCCGTGTCTTTGTGTTTGATCTTCTAATAAAGTTAGAAACATTTATCGGATAATCTTCACACTCGTCATTTTTTCTTTGTATCTGAAGATTTCTCTCTGTGGATTCTATAAATAAATCGATGAGTAAAGGTGACACAAATAGAAAAATTGAATGAAAGTTATCATTTCTAAATCATAGAGTGACTCGATGGTTATGTTATATCCAATGTCTTATTAATGCATTTTATTTAGGCTATTTATAAATGAATTTGCGGTTTTAAGCAATTTTCATCACATGAAAAACGTTGAAGGCAGATTGTTTGTAACTTGTAGATTTAATTTTATGAAAATGATTTATTATGGATTGTTTTCACAATTTTAATGAAATACGCAACATTTAAGGACGGTTGGCGCCATGTTCTGTCAGAAATTTCTTATTTTTTTATTAGTAAATACAGTACAAAGGTGTTCTTTGGTAAGCAAAACCCCTACTGTATTTTTAGTGTTATGTTATTCCTCAATCGACATCTTGGCTACGTAGCAATTTTAATTTAAAAATAAATTAGTTGTTAGTCAAAGTATTATAAATAACTACTTTTTGAGAACTTAACTAACAAATATCAGTTGTAGGCTTAAAATGAGCTAAAATGATTCGGCTCATTTTGCAAACTATAAGAATCTTTACTGTAAGAATCTTTTGCAAATCAATAAATTCAGAAAGGAATAATTGAAAAGAAAAAAGCTTTCGAATTTTAAAAAGAATAAAAAAAATGTACAAAAGCTTTAATAAGAGGAATATCTCTTTTAAAATTTATCGTCGCAATTCTGTAGTAAATTGAAGCCTATTTTTATGTATAAAGTAACAAATTCCGATATCCCAGTGTATATCGGGATATAGTATTGCCTTTCATAGTTTGTAATCCATCTATAAGTATTAACAATATAGCTTTTAATTTATTCTTTTGTAATAATTTTCTTTATTTTTTATCTTAGGGTTTTCTAATTTGAAATTTGCAAAATTTTCAGTTCAATTTTTATCTTGCTATATCGAAGTGAAAAAATAATTTCGATTTTTCTTTAAATTCAAAGGCAGAAGGAATGATTTTTTCATTCAAAGTAAGTTTTTAAAATACTATTGTTAAAAAAAAATCAGACAATTTTCAGTTTTCTTCTAATGTACGATACAGTTTCAAGTTAGTTAATTGTTTTTTTTTATTTCAATATCTGCTATCTTCATATCTAAATTTAAATTCGGAAATGTTTGGTAAAGTTGGCTGAAAAAGCAGCTGCCCCGATGTCAAGGAGAGGTTTTTCAAAATTCTAGATGTTAACACACAGCTGTGAACATCTGTGAAAGTTTTCAGAAAAAATCAAATCAAATCGAATGTTTTTGACTTGTCACAGACATTAATGACTGGCTACCAAAATAATCCTTCCAAACCTGAGTAATTCTCACTATTCTAACATTGGCGTGAGTAAAAATAAAATGTGCCAATTCTGGGAACTTGTTATTGGTTGATAGGATGTTAAATGAATTTTTTTTTTGTATCTCGGTTTTTCTCCATTTGAATCTGGGCTGCAGAGGATGCAAAGCTAAAATTATCCTCCCACATCACTTCTGATCTGACCTGAAGGGTACGGCAACGACAGGCGAAAAAAAAAGGGTTCTGCCTTCGTCAGACTCGAAATAACCACATCCTATTGAGTAAGAGAGAAATTAAGAGAATTCAGGCTGTAAAAGTTAAGGGAATCATATTAGGTATTTATCTAACTGAAACTAGGAGTTTATATTTTAATTCTGTAAATAAGGTTTACAGGAATAAAGAATAAAACTGATTTGTAAGATATTTCCTGTTATATTTTTCCTGTTGTATTTGAAAAAAAAAATTAGTGTGTGTGAATTACTTAAAAAGATTTAACTTTTTTCTTTGGATTTCAGTTATTGTAAGAAAAATTTTATCTTAGGAGATTTTGAGTCATATTGCTTATCTAAAATGTAATTTGTAATTTTAATTTCTGTTGTAAAAGGATGATTTGAATTAATTCTAACAATTAGACAATTTAGATCTCTTAATGCCAGTTTTTAGTTTTATTGTCCTAGAAAAGTAAGTTTCATCAAATCAACAGTCTGTGTAAGTAACTTTAATAATTAATTAATAACTTTGAAAGAGCTGAAAGGATCTTCTTGAAATTTGTCATGCATATTTAACATTGATTTAACTTTTTAATACTTAAATATTTTTCATGTGGGTCATTATCGAGGAATTAGCTCGAGAAGAACAAAAATTCACATAGGAAATTTGTAACCTTTACAATGGATGTCAATCTATATCTAAACAATTAATCTTCTTATCTAATCCATTAAATTGTGCATGTTTTGATATGGTTAAAATTAATCCGATTTACACAACGTTTCGAGGTTAATGAAGATTATATTCACAAACCAGAAATACATGTAAATTTTGATCTTAAAGCATCTTTATCCTCATCAAGGATGTATGATTCTTGAAATAATCAGCTAACGAAACGAATTAGCATGTGAGCCCTAGTTAAGAAAGCTGGCACCCATTTGACACACGGCTGAGTGAACCATTGCAGTCATCTGGAAGAGAAACAAGGGAAAATCCTGAATCGTCGAAGACAACGCCTGACTACTTGGACTACTGGTCTCTGTGCAAATTTAATTAATGTTTAGAATTCACTCACATTATTTCAGAAATCAGAAACTTCTTAGAGTTATAAAACAACAATGGATGAGACCAAATTATTCACAAGTGACATCCTGGAATAGCTGTTTCACGCTCATTGGCGATCATCAGCCAGGAGAAGTAACAGTAAATAACAAGGTATCCGTACTGAGGCTACTATGAACAATACATCGGAAGCGCAGTGGTGCCTCAAAGAAAAAATACACAATGAAAAACTCACTAATGAAAAATTAGTGAGAAAATTCATGTGCCAGCCGTTCACAGGCCGCAATGAATTTTTTTAAAGTAAAAAAATTCAAACTGCGCATTTGAATTATTAATAATAACAATGGGTGAGACCAAATTATTTACAAGGCACATGGATTTCCTCACTGGTTTTTTCATTGGTATTATTTCATTTATTATTGGTATTGGTAGTATTTTTTCTTTTGAGGCACCACTGCGCTTCCGATATATTCTTAGAGTTATGTTTAGTCATTTTTTTTTGGAGGAGGACTTTATTAAAGAATGCCATGGTATAAAGTAAAATATAAACCTAATGCTTAATTCGGGAAATATTTTTCAAATCTAGTGTTTAATGCAATCGTTTTAATAATAATAATAATAATAAAGAAATCGATATTTGCTATTTTAATTAATTGGAAACAAAGGACATTTTCTAAACATAAAATTCCAATGAAGTCACTGGCAAAATATTTAAAATTCATCAATACTAAGAGTTGTCAGATTAGTTCGTACAACTTTGAAAGAGAATAAAAGATTCAGCTTCTAAATACTGAATTCCAATATATTGCGATTCCATGGCACTATTTTTTGAGAGAAATACTTCCCAGTTCAATCTGTCAATCCACGTGCCGATGTGGTGAAACAATTTCACTGGGAAACCGATTATGATCGTTGATCCCTCAAAGGTCGCTGCCATGTCAGAGATTCAGGCATCAACTGCTGCGACAACGTCAACTGTCCTCAGGGAGTTTCACAGCTTTCAATCCCACGATATTACCTGCTCTAACATATATCTACCTCCGAGGAGTACACTATCTGATGGTGTACTGCATCACCGTTCATTAACTATCAATTAAATGAAATCTATTCAGCAAACAGTTTTCACATGATTCCTAACAGATTTGAGTGAATCTCAAGAGAGTACTTTTATTAGTATACTAGCCGGGTACCGTCGCTTCGCTCCGGAACCCTAGCATACATAGCATAAAAAAAAACTTTATTTATTTAGCAAATTAATATCGAGATCGAAAAATATACGAGTTCGCAAACCGATGTGGCCTTCTCCGGATAACTCAGATGTATTGCGGGTTGGCCGCCACACACTTCATGGTCATTTTAAAGCGAAAATATAAATCCTCTTTATTCCCTATCCCGTGGGAATTTCGAAAAACCCGGCCTTATTCCTTGTCTACATCATAAAGAGAACCTCTGTGCAAAATTTCAACTTTCTAGGTCCAAGGGTTTGAGCTGGACGTTGATGATTCAGTCAGTGAGTGAATGACTTTTCTTTTTATATGGAGAGATATAATCTCAACAACATCATGTGGAAGATATAGCACTGCTACGCGTCTTGCCAACAAGACTTTGCTGAAAGAAATGTTTACCCAATCTTGTAGGATTTTTGTTTGTTTTTTTACTTTGTTTTATTGAAATCCTAAAAATAATGTGAACTACACATTTCCTTTTTAAATTCTAATATTTGGTGAATACAAATTTTTCCTTTTTGTGAAAACTCAATTATTTGCTTAAATTGTTTAAATTACATTCATTTTAATTATATTAAAGTTCGAGTAGAATTTAAGAGGATCAAAAGGAGGATTAAATATCCACTGGTTAAAATATCGATAGAAATCCAATGATTTGCTTCTAATTTCTGTGAGAATTTTTATTACTTTAATGCTTATTTCTCGGCAAAGACCCAAAAAGAGAAAAATTCCAAATCTAAAAGTATAAATACATACAGGTAAAGCTAAGAAAATCCATCCAAGGGTTCAAAACTTATTAGGGACTCACACACACAGAGTAAACCAAACTGATTGTTTTGATGAGCTTCCCTTTCCTAGGTAAGTAGGCTAATAATTTCGCCAAAAGGACTCTTAATTTTGAATGATAAAGATGTTCAATTAAATGTTAACATTTCGCAAATGTTAACATTTTAAAAGCTGTTTATGGTTTAATTTGAATTAAATATAACGTGTGAAAAGTAATAGGTTAAAATATCAAATATGAATTTTAATTCATTTTTGGTATTTTTTGGTTTGTTTGCTTTTTTTAATTATTTGGTAAATGTAAATTATTCATTCGAGAATAATAAATGAGAAGAGATATTTAAAATCAATGTAAAAACGAAAAAAATAATAAGCAAAGTGAAAGTTTTCATCGTGCTGTAAGGAAATTGGAAAATGTTAAAGACATGTCTATGCCGTCATCAGTTTTAATCTTTCACAACCTAGCAGAAATGTTTCTAAGTATTTTTAATTAATCAAGAAAATAACAGAGAATATGAAGAAAATCTCTGCATGTTATGTTAAGAATACAAATCAGAAAATGTAACATATCAAGTTAAATAGGGCTAGTATTCGAAGAAGTTCAATGTCCACAGCTTCATTTTGAAATAATTTTTCTAACCAAATTTATAGCATAAAACTCAGATAAAAAAACAATTAAAAGAAAATTAAAGAACTGAACGTAGAAGTCCAAAACTAAAAAAAAAAGTCAAACACACTTTTTTATTTAGGTAGATATTACAAATAGTAAAATTTCCTGCCAAAAATTGTTGCAGATAAAAATGTTTAAGTTATCAGCTGGCATTGATAAAAAAAGAAAAAAAAAAGAACAAAAAAAATTCTCTCAGCCAAAAATTATTGACTTGGCAACATCAACAAAATGCTTCTTGTACTAAAAAAAAAACAGAAAAAGATCTTCAAAGAATGTTTTTTTATAACTATATTTACTTTTATTCAAGAACTGTATTTGTTAGTACTATGATACACTTTTTTTTTCTTTTGTATATTTTTATATATATAACGAAAGATTTTTTTTAGCCTGCAATTAGAAAGTGAAATAAAGCAGAAACAAATAAATTCCTGACGCTTTTTTTGAAATAAAAATGAAGAACATACAACCGATAGTTGATTAATAAGAACATTTAGATCGTTAATCTAATTTGCTTCAGCAACTTCAATTCATGGCCTATTGGATTTCTCCCAATTGCAGAGAATTAAGAAAATTTATTAGATATTACAAAGAGTTTATTGTATTATGTCGGCAGTTAATCAAAGTTTCATTATTTAGATCTACGGCTTCTGCAGCATTAATTCTACAAATAAATCGAATGGCGTCTTTGAATTTCGAACTATTTACAAGATTAAATATTATAGCTTCCGAAAAAGATAAAAATGCCATTATGAAAAAGTTGTAGCTTTAGAAATGTTTACAAAGTTCTTTGTTTTTCTATTTACATGACTGCTCTTTTTATATTCGCGTATACTCCTGTAAATATATCGTATAGGGTAAAAATAATAACCATGGATGCTAAACTTGACATTTGTTCGAGTCTAGAGATTTGTATGAATGATTGAACATACATTGTTGGTTTTCGGTGACACAAGGAGTACAAATTCCAACTATTAAACGCAGATTTTATGACGTCAATAGAATATAATACTGCAATAAACTCTGATATCATGTTTGGTTGTTCACAGTAAAGACCCTTTGTACTTTTGGCCAACTTGATGTGTGGTCGTTCTAATGTTTATGAAGAGGGGTTGGGAAGTGGAATGCTAATTTTGGATTGACTTGGTTTATGAGTTTCTTAATTTCTTTGCAGTAGGGAAGAAGGACTTGCTGAAAGGTTCCGAATGTTGAGCCTTCCTTTTCTTTTAGATGTAGCCACTTAAGTTCACTGATCTCAGACAAGAGCCACTTTCAAAGCAACAGTTACCGAAGTCAAGTTAAGAATAGTTAAATACAAATATATAAGAATATCTCTTCGCAAAAAAACTGAAACTTAAAATCGATTTATTATTAAGAAAGAAATGAGTAAAATAATTTCCTATTTGATTCCAAGCAAATTATTCAGTAAAAAGCAATTTTAGATTACATATAAAAAAAATACAGAAAAAAGTAGTTTACTCAAAAAAAAAAAAAGATTTCAAGAAATACAGATCTCTTTCTTATTTACAGAATTATGACAGCTATTTTCAGTTATTAAAAATAAGATAAGGCTTAATTAATTCACAATTTAATGAATTTCGAAACTGAAATCTTAAATTGCAAATTATCTGTAAAAAATAGTCTAAAAAAGTCTATAACAATGTAATGAAAATTTGTTATTTTTGAAAGTTGGTTTTTAAAGTAACTCAGATCCGGCTAAATAAGTTTTCGATTATTTCAAATATAAAAATTGCAATTTCAGACTATCTGGCTCCATTAAATGTTAGAGTACAAATCGATCAATTAATAAAACATTAATTAGATGAAACATTTTTAGCTTAAACAGAAACTCATAGTATGTTTTCATTTCTAATGTTAATTATAAAATTAATATTAATATTATATTTTCTAATTTACATTAGATTTTGTGAAAGAATAATTATTTTTAGTTAGAAAATTAAGTTGTAACTAAAGTTTTCTTTAGCAACACTGAGAATGTATTAAAGCTTAAAATTCTATATAAAAAAAACGTAAATTTTGCATTTGTTAAATCGTAATTTATTTAATACATTTATTTTAAAATTCTCCATTCATGAACTTCTTTTACATTTGAATAAAAATTACTCTAAATAGTTCGAAGAAAATTATGTTAGATTAATGAAAATATTAGATTAATCTAACATTCGAAGTTAGATTAATCCCTATCTTTATTCTAATTCTTCAATGAAGATTTCAACCTGAAAAACATTTCACATCTTTTCTTTATTAAGGTTAGACTTCATTGTTTCAGCATTTTTGATATTATAAATTCAACAAAAATAATAATCTAGTTTAAAAAGCTTTAATTTCCAAGTCTAGTTATACTTAAGTAGCATATAAAAATAAATTAAAAATTATACACAGAAGACAAAGAATTGAAAGACCACTCGAGAATGGTTATTTTGATAGTTCAATATAACATCCAAGATAAAAATAAAATATTTTGAAAGGAAGAATGAATATTATATAACTTAAGCCATTTTTTATCTATTTATTTATTGATTGAATATGCTCATTCTTACTATCCATGTGAACATTTTTCTTTTTATTTATCTGTCTCTCTGTACGCGCACCAAGCTAAAGCGGAAATAGACTGTAAATTCCGAAAAAATTTTTACGAAGCCTATTTACGGTCCAATGTAAAATATAAGCACGATTACTTTGATCTCAAAATTGGCCTTCAAGCCTTGAATACTCAGTCCTAACGTGATAGAAGCTGAGTTAATTAATTTATTTGTCTTTTAAAGAAAGATTTTTTTTTTTTTAATATCACTTAAGTTAATTATTTTTTGTGCGTTCTGTTTTTGTTTTTTTTGCTTTTTTGTTTGGCTTAAAGAAAAAACAACTATTAATCGGTTTTGTCTAACACATCTCAATGTACTTTGTAGAGAAAAAAAATTACTAGAATAAAAAAATTTCAAAATGCAATTTAGACTAAAAATTGACCTTTTCTCTAAACGCTTTATCCGAGAATCATTAAAATTTAGTTTGGTTTCTACCAGTAATTGCATAAACTCTGATTTTCTAGAGATTGGATGAGTAGGTGGACTAAATATAGCCACTAGACATTATATTAAAGCATCTTTATTATAATAAATACGAGACTTATTTTTCTTACGAACGGAAGTTTAATGGTTAGTTTACATAATAAAAATCTCCCAATTAATTTTGATAAAATTTGAATCCATAAATAAAGAATCTATCTTCAAAAAATTGATCATTTACATGAAGTTGTTCATTGCGGCTTTTCCGAAATTTAGCGAGACAACTGTTTTAAATGTAAGGAACACTTGAACAAATAATAGATTTATAAGTAAAAATAATTACAATACTTTCATTAGATTTACTTCGCAAAACAGGCAATTTCTTAGTTATATGAAACTCGTATAGTACGAAAATGATTGACTAAAAGTAATGCAATCTTGACTTAGAGGTTATTTTCTTAATTTATGGCCTACTACAAATGAGGAATGATAACCATTGCAAAATTAGACAAATATGCAGCGTTTTACTCTGTTGTTTAATGGACTTGGCAAATGCATACTAATGGAATTCGAATATCTTGCAGAGTTTCATTTTAAAGCTTCAGTAAGCTACCATCTTTTAATTTTTTATTAAAAATTTCTTTCATTTTAATCTCAATCGAATCTGTTTATTATCGCTCTTTCATCGGAAAGTGTAAAAAAATAAATCAACTTCTTTGAATTTCTTGGATAAGCTAGTGAATAATTGTCTTTTTGGCAACCTTGCTATTGAATTAAGCGGCTTCGCATACTACTGATTCCTGAACGGCGCCAAATGCCGTTCCGAAGAAATTGGCTGATGAAAAGCTCGTCTCCTGCTGTGACTCTGTGGATGCCATTGAACCACAACAATCATACAGGAACCTTCATAAGTGACGTCAGTCACTATCAACATGATCCAGATCTTCATCCTCTACCACCCAACAAGCTCTTTCTCTTTAATCAGCCCGACACAGGGCTACTGGGCTTTTTTTAACCCTAGCTTTCTATTAAAAGTTGTGCATTCCATTGTTTAAAATTTTGTAAAAGAAAAATATTATCTCGAATATTACAAAATTCATCTGATATTAGGACTTAAAATGATTGAAAATTAATAAAACTTAGTCTAAACATTAATTACAGATGATAATCTTTTGTTCTTAAATGAATTATTATTTCGGGAAACAAAAAATAAAATTTAATAAAAAAACTTCTACGTTATTACAAGTTTCAAGTTCTTGCAAGATATTTTCTAAGATATTAAATAGGAAATATAAAATATATAAAATAAAATAGGATTATGTAGCATCTCTATTATACCATTCAAATAATAGAAATATATATCTGAAGAAGAGAATTGGAAGTTAAGGAAATATTTGAAACCTGTAATTGTATGCTTTTTTTTATTAAAATTTATCTGAATTTTAATGTCAACCGAAGTAATTAGAAGATTTTTTTTTTTTATTTGAACATAAACTTTCATCTTAGTTTCTTGGAAAAACATAGGGAAAATATTGAGAAAGTTAAGTAATATTTTCAAATAATATTTCCAAATAATTTTAAAAGAAAATATTACCACTAATAGTCCATCAGATAAAATTTTGCTTTCTTTCATTGCTTTCAGTTGTAAATAATTGTACTGGTTCAATTTATTGTTGAAATAAGGTAAGTGATACTTTCAATGATGGAATTTAAAATTAAAGTAAAGTTCATTGCTGTTTAACTAAAATGCAACTAATACCATTTATAACTGCCATTGGGACCTAGAATTGATAATTTGAGCAGAAAACTTTCAAATCCCAAACCTTTGAAACCTAGGCTAATTTTTGGATTGCAGATTCTACATTTTTATCACCAACTCTCGGAATTCTTTATGAATTTCATTTATTATCTTGGTGTTTTTTTTATACCAAAATGACTGAACAAAATCATTTGATCATCTCCTGTATCTAGAGTCATAGACGCAAGACCTCGAGTAATGAAGTAAGAATGCCCGCTGATAGATACGTTTGTTGCTTAACTGAATTAGGATTTTGAACGTTCGATTCTTGATCTCGCAATAGTGACATCTTCTAACGCTTATCTTTTCATTATGAAAAACCTTAAATTCAAGAAGTAAATATAACTGATTAATTAAAATCATTATCTAGAGGAGGGCGGTTGGGTCAACGGCTTTAGACAGTACTTACGAGGGTGGGAAAACCGGGCGCTATTAATTTTTTTGGTTGGAAGGGTACGATTTTTTTTATTTGGTTGTAAAACAAAATCCGTGAGCCTTTTGACTGCATTTTTAACATTCACCTAAAAAAACACCTAGATCCGGCAATTGATATAATTATAACTACAGCTATAATTAACTAAAACTAAAATTACCATTTGTTTCTTATTTTAAACAGTGATAAATCTATATTTGTATGATGTCGTTTGTTTTTTGCATCTTCAAGCCTCTTAAGATATCGTATCTAAATTTGGTATAATGATTTCAGAGGATTCACTGCATTGTACCATTGTTACGCAGAGAAGCGAATCATTTTCCAATGAAATAAAACTGTGAAATTTCTTCTTGACAAATATGGATTATTTACGCAGTAGTCGATACTAATTAAGAGCTACAGTTATAAAAAGTAATTGCTAATTTAATTGGAAAAAAATTATGCCTTTAGTTCAGTTGTCCTTTTCCCTTTATTTTCTTTAACGTTATGTCCATCTAATATTTAAGACTATAGAATTTTTATTATTTTCTGCTTAATCTTATAAGATTTTAACTTCAGCCTATAATCGTAAATCTCTTACGATTATCGGCATCTTTTGTTGCTTCTTTGCCTGACACTTGTTATGGTGGGAGAAAGCCTTTCCAGCTTTTCGGGAAAAAGAACCGGACCTTTCCTGGGGGAATGGTGTTGATGTAGATTATGGGACAGAACACGGATCGTTTATGTTTAAGCATGAGAAAGTTTTCTCAAAGGAGCGTTAAATGTCAGCCGTTGCAGCACCTATTGCAAGAGATTATCTGCAAAGGAATGACTCACTTGAGGGAGAGGATTAAAGTGCGGAGTGGGCATTTGACTACGTTTCTTTTCTACAAATGAACCTAAAAATGAACCAAATGAGGTGGAGATTACAGTTGATTGGATTTTTCGCATACGATGATGCCATTTACAGTTGATTAAATGCAAAATTTCGGGAATTCATTCTACGTCTCCTAAGGAATGGAAAAGCAAAGTAAGAAATAATGATCAGAAAAATGACCTTCTCTAAAAGAAAAAGAAAAGGTTGTCGTAAGTATTATTTTGTGAGAAAATTAATTAAATGACATGAGTCTCTAACAACAAGAAAAGTATCTAATTCTGCGAAATTCCAGAAAAGACCAAAGTGCCTTGGACATGCGTTGCTGATTAAAACTGTAGCATTTCGTAATGAGAAAATAAATATTTTGTATAACACTACTATACTTTATCAAAATACTTCATATATATCACGGAATGTAATAAAAACTAAATTACCACTTCGGAAACCTTTTCAAATGGGCTTCACTTTTATATCTAAAACAGCATGCAGTTAAAGAAATAATAGAATGTAAAAACAGACAAAAATAATAATTATCAATGTTTACATTATTTCAAATAACAGCTGCTTTTCTCCTTTGAAGAAACTACAAAAAAGAAAAAAAAGAACTTTTAAAAGGATGATGAACACTTTTACTTATTATTTTTATATGTGATTAAACCTAATTCTAATATTTCAAAGTAAAATACAAAAATTGACTCAGCGTATATAAATGTGTCTGAGTGGTCTTGATGGTAAAAGGAGTGAAATATGAATCAAACAGGAACATTATTGCTTTGAAGTTTAAATTAAAAAAAAAAAATTGTAATATATTAATTTTAGTCTAAATCAATGAACGTTTTTTTTTAAATATACTTTCTATGGAATTTACTTCGGATGTGAATATTCTCTGGAGCCTAAGAATTAGATGGGACATCAAAATTATAAAACAAAAAATGTTTTCAATACTAAGTATTGTTAGAATGATGCGATTATTGAAACTTATATACAAATTAGTCCTTTTGAAACTTACTTAATCTGCCCTAATCTGATTAATTATTATTAATTGTATAAAAATTTAGTTAGTTAAAATGCTTTATTTAACATTTATTAATAAATGACTGATAAGACTTATTGATTTCCTAAATTTTGCAATTTTTTTTTAAAGATGACTTTAATTTTGATGATTAAAATAAAATCAGGTAAGTTTGGAAAACTTAAGGACTGTATTAAAAACTTCCCTTCAATTATAATTAGTAACTAAAACGCAAGTTGATAATTTTCAATTTATTTCGAATGTTACCTGCCAAAGATTGCTTATTTTCCTTGAGGTGCCTCCACTATCTCTTAGCATTTTGTTGTTGAAAGATTATTTCAAGAAACACGCGTTTTCCCTGACCCTTTTTTTTTTTATTTGTTGACCAGTGATACTGGGAGCTATGTCTCGCTAAGATAAGCTTGCTAAAAATAAAGATTGAAGCCGGGGTTATTGTAGATGATTGTTCAGTCTGGTACTCCTCAGAGACAGCATGCCTCCTCTTTCCAGTAATGAAATAAGACACCTCGTTGATAGAAATGTCGAACAAAGCAACTGGAAGAGATAATATTTATCTTTCCAGATTTTAATTGTACAGACTTCTCTGGGGGCGTATTGAGAGTGCCTAAGATAGAAATAACCAATCTTCTTTCAATTCAGATTAGGATTTCAAAATGAACAAAGTAGAGAATACTAAATTAAAGAAAATATTCCTATCTGCAAGACTTAAGGCAAATTAACAAATGACAGTCAATTAGTCCAACAAAAAGCATCAAAATAAATAATATGTACAAATTACTAGTCGAGAAATTACTACAAATTTTATGTCGAGAATTATATTTAGGAGTAATCTTTTTTCTAATATTAGATTTAATTTTGTAATGTGAATTAATTGATTTTAGTAGAAAACGAGGATAATTAAAAGTTTGACAATAGTTTCACTTTATTATAACTTCAATCGAGTTTTGGAAACCTTTCTTATATCATCTTTGCTAATTGATGCAGCAATTCGTGTTTTGGAGTTTGCAGAAAAAAAAGTTTGAAAAGTTCGGTAACCCTTTTTTTGTGTTATAAAATTTTGGTAGAATACAACGTTTGTTTTCTTTGATAATTGATTTTTTTTTTCAATTGTTAATTTTTTAAATTTATTAAATTACACAGTACAATGCAAACAGTATTTTTCTGTCTAAAATTGTAACGCATCAGAATGCTTCTTCTACGTAGATGTGTTACTATTAGGCTCATCACAAGATAATCTTTAGATTTGCTAGGTCAATTATTATTTCTGCTGCGTTTCTGGGAAAAAAAAGAATATTCATTTATTTGTCTGCTTAGCCATTAATTATTGGTCCCTATCAAGACATGATTTTTTGTTTATACAAAAACTCTTCTTTGGTTTCTTCTGCTTCACCCTCAGCTAAAGTGGAACATTCTGACTGGATTGTTGTTCTTCCGTTACCTTCCCACCTCCCTCTCAACCAATCAAAAATGAGAGATGGAACAGAGAATGTAAACAGACACCCCCTCAACCACCTAATTAACGGAGCCACTCCAAAAATGCTTTTTCAATTTAACACCAATCCTTCCCGAATGCTTTCAATGTTCCAATATCATTTTTTGGGCATTTAGACACTTTACATAACATTGGGAAGTCAACTTCAAAAATGAAGAAGTATTGGTTCCCACATTGTTTTAATTGCTTTCATATGTCTTTGTTCATGACTTATTGTACCCATCGAAAATCAAATTACTTCCGATTAATATATGGTCTTCTTAGGATAAAAAAAATGAGATTATCAAGTGATTAAAAAATATGATGATGAGACACTCAAGCGTCTCGTTGCGACAAACTAATTATACTAAGGACTTACAATTCCTCTTTTTACTTAAAAGATTCAAGAAAAACATATGAACATTTCTAAATACTTTGGCTTTCTCTAATAGAGGCATTTTATAGCTAGATTAAAAAACATCTCTTCACGCCAAACTAAAAGCCGATAACCTATCTGTTTGACTAAATGTAAAACTGATCTAAATTTAGCTACGAGCCTAAGAAAACATGGCTTTTTATTAATGCTGTAATAAATTTTTTTGAATCACATGTTATTTCAACACTCATAACTCTAGTTAAAACAGAATTTTCTAATACCGGTGTTTTTACCTTCATTATCTTTTAATGATGTTGATAATGTAGTCCTACTTTCATATATAGAAATAATTTGTCATTTTACATTGGTAACGATTTTTAAATTTAGTAGACCTTTGCTAAAACATTTAAATGCAACTAATGCTCTTCAAATCAATGAATATTAACTGTGGTCTTTGTTTTCCTTTTTTCTCATTACTAAGAAAAAAAATGGAATTTTACTTCAATTAAAAAATCTTAATGAACGTTTTTATTTTAAAAACTTTTCAGTCAAAAATGTATATATAAAGATATATATATATATATATAGATATATTTATAATGGACAAATGCAAAGCAGCTTCTTGGATAAATTTAGATTTGCTTTATTTCTGTAAGCATTGTTGAAACTGAAATTATTGAATTAGCCCTCAAAATATCTGAATCTATCTAAAGAAGTTGTATACAAAATATAGCTTGAAAACTCCCATCTCATTGCGGATAAGGTTAAGCTATTAATGCCAATTACATTCCCATATATCTAAATGTAGTTATCTTTATTTGATACTTAATTTGACGGAAAAATTAATATTTTTAGATATTAAAATTTAATTATCTCTTCAAATTCAAATACTCTCCAATTTAGTGAGTTTAATAGGATTAAGATTCTAATTTGAATATTTGTTTTCAATCAGCAAATTGGTTGTCATTAATTAGTTTCACTAGAATACATTGTAAATAAGTTGAGCAATATAAAATACATTGTCGTCGAAGTAATTGATAACTAATATTGACTTATGTATTCTAATTAAAAAGTACCAACAATAAAATCAATTATAAATCTAATACAACTCTCAGTTACAAATGAGAATTTAATATCTATATTCTTAACTTAGGCCTACTAAGCAACACCATAAAGCCAGATTTAAAAAAAATATATCAATTCAAGTTTAATATTTAACGCTAATTGAAATTAAACACTACTGATGGCATTATTATTAGGGCCAGAATAATTTTGAGCATTTTAAAAGGATTTTAAGACAGTAATTGCAAAAGTAATATTTAGAGTCTGAAAATTTCAATATTAAAGAAAAATTCCAATTCTAATGGTATTTATAGTTTCAGAAACCGATTTGGTAGGAACCTTATAATAAGTAAATGTAGACTGTTGCTATAACTCAGAAACTCTGAACGCTTGAAGAAACAGAGTTATTGGTCCGGAAAAATACTAGTTTCCAGAAAATAAAAAGACGAAGCAGATTTACAGGAAGTGACATTTTTACCATTACATTCATTCTGCCTTCAGATTTACGAACGAGTGAAGATATATCATAAAAACTAAAATGTTGAGAACAGTCTAGAAGAAAGCGAGAAAAGACTGGATATTGTTTCCTACCCCATGTGGGGTAGTCCTTCAAGCGACAGATTGGCCAAGAATTATCGCTCGAGTTCAGCGGTTCGGACTGGCCAATCAATAGTTGAATCCATCCTCAGTGAAGTACTCTGGAACGTCTTCCCTCTTCGTTCCACTCACTTTTTCAATGATTCGCGGAAAGGAGAAGAGCTTACGAACTCAGAGGAGAATGAACTCTTAGCAACGGAAGAAATACTGATGTCCGGTTCTATGTTAGATTGCGCGCTTGACTTACAAAGAAAACTGACAATGGCCAACTATAACTAATACTGTGGATTTTTTCCTAATAGAAATGAATCAAATAATTTTCCATTTTAACTATTTTATTTCCTTTTTCTTTCTCTTGAATATGCATTTTCTTTTGCAATCAACATTTTTATGAACATTTTCAATTTTTGCAGTCCAATAAATTATTTTGTTAATCGGAAATCATTAATTAGAATTTAATTAAATTCTATAAATTGAAAATATAGGTTTAAGTTTAAAAAAAATCGATAAGCAAGGAAATTAATATTTGTTTTATTAAAAATAGTGCTACCTCAAAATAGCCCTTGGTTCTTCAGATTCCTTTTTCCTTATATACTTAGTTTATCGGTTTATTTTTAACTGCGTCGTTGCAGATAGCAATTTCTCCATTTTTTTTAAATAGGTCTGATCATAGTCAATGTTTTATTGTTTCTGAATTTTCCAAATTCCTTTAGATTCCTTTTTCTTCAGATTCCTTTTTCCTTATTAACTTAGTTTATCGGTTTATATTTAACTGCGTCGTTGCAGATCAAATAATAGCATTTCTCCATTTTTTTTTAAATAGGTCTGATCATAGTCAATGTTTTATTGTTTCTGAATTTTCCAAATTCCTTTATTCTTTAATGCATAAAACAATCATCGAGTGCTGTCTTATTAATGATTAATGTTAACACTTTTCTTTTTTCTTTATTTTCGAAATAATTTCAACTCTAATATTAGAAGATCATTTCCCTCATTGTTTCATTTAAGCGCTTAAATCATGCTTGGTAATCTATCGTCGGATTTATCAATTAATTAAAAGATTATTTAATTTATTTTGACTTTCTCCATACGATATATTTATCATGCAGACGAAGTACTAAATATTGCTTGTATTATTTTTAATAATTTTAACTTCATAAAAATTATGCAAAATGTAGTCACACAATCTGTCATACTTCTTTTTTACCTCAGTATTATTTAGTCAATACATCAAAACATTTCAAAAACCTATTTGTAATTGTTTAAAGTGCATTTTTTTCTGCAAGCTTTTGCCGAAACACACACTTTTTCGCTATGGATTTTGAGAAAAATAACTTCAAAATGCTTATAATTATGCAAAAAAAATAATATATTTAAAAAACTTAAAAATAGCTAGTGATTTATAATAAGTAAATGATATTTGGACAAAATCATGTATCTTTTCGAAAAATAATTTTATTACAAAAGGGAAAATTGTTTTCAAAATATAATTGTAATATTTATAATTATATACAAGAGCAAATTAATGGAATTAATGGTACAGCTGCTGCCTTGTCAAACAACGACATCGAGGTTGAGGGAAGATTGCAGTAAGTGTGATGGCCATAACCGATTTCTCCACATTTCCAGCATTTCTCCACCCGTGTAAAGCAGTCCTAAAAATATCGTTAAATTGTGAAGACGTGATTTGATGTTGGTAAATGCATTTTAATGTTAAGAGTTAAGTTGCTTAGGGGGAATCAAAACATTGTAAACTGAATACCTAAAATATGTATGTTCCGAAATAACTTAAATTTACTTTAGTTTAGAAAAGTCTTGCAATGATTACATTACTATTTATTAATGTTTAATTACAAAGAATGGCTAAGCACATCTATTTAAATATTCTCAACAAGCTGGCGTCATTCTTGCACTACGTTAACATTTGACCTGCAGGGTTGACGAATACGTGGATTGAGATGTAAGCACATACACAAGTCCTTTTGAATTTAAATACATTTGTTTAGATCTTTTAAATTGTTGTTTTACAAAGTATAATGTCGCTGTCTTAATAATACAAGATTTAACAATTTTTATTTTTCGTTCATAAAAGAAAGCGCAATTTTATCCAAAATATATTAAATGCAAATTAAAACAAATTTTCAGATAAATAGTAGTCAGAAGTAAGATTTAATATTCATTTTAAAGTATGTTATTCTGTTTTCAGGGCGTATTGAAGTCAAATGAATATATGTGTATATTTAGTTTAATTTACTAATTTCTATAATATCTGGGGACATTAAATTTGTTTGACAAGACAACAGCTTTGCCATTAATTCTATTATTTTGTTCATGTATGTAATTAATATGCTATAATTATATTTTCAAAACAGTTTTCCCTTTTGTAATAAATTTTTTTTCGAAAAGATACATGATTTTGTCCAAATATCATTTACTAATTATAAGTCACTAGCTTGTTTTCAGCTTTTTTAAATATATTTTTTGTTGCATAATTATAAGGATTTTGAAGATATTTTTCTCAAAATCCATAGTGAAAAAGTGTATTTTCAGCAATTAAAAATATCTTTTTGAAATGTTTTAATGTATTGACTAGATAATATTGAGGTAAAGAAAGAATTACGTAGATTCTATATTTTAAAATGATTGTCAAGAAATCTTAGAAATTAGAAAAATAGTTAATGGAACTCAATATATATATTTATATTAAGACCCCATAAAGTAGCTTAATATGTATAATGGTTTGGAGCTGATGTAAACTTTTCACCCTTAATTCCATGATACAACATCAATCGTCTTAACAATAAATATATAACAATAAACTCTTATTCTTAAATAATGATTACAATATTTAAAATAAGATAAACTAAGTAACACGCTGTACAAATTCAGTGGGTTTTTATTTCAATTATAAACTCATTACAAATACTTCCGAATACTTTACTATTACTTGCCAGGAATTTTTAATTCATTGTCCAAAATTCGTGAAGTATTCGCGTACCTTCACTTTCTTTTCGTTTTTAATGCATAAAATGCAATAAGATTTCAAAAGCGGATTTCTTCATTTGTTTTCACTGCGATAATTTTTTACACAAAATGTGCACATGGATCTGTCTGGTAATCGGTTTGAAGCCACTTCCTGCTTTTTTTCTTTCTCATTTTTCTGTGTTTAACCCAATGCTATTAGAGAAGAATTTGATTGGAACATCCACACCTTCTTCCTACTCTATTACGAGAAAATTTCTTCTGGAACCGATAGTTTGTTAATTAAAAAAAAAAAATCACTTAATTGGGGGGAGTCTTGATTAAAAGTGCTTCCCCTAATAGGACCCAAGCAATTATACCTTTCCCTAATTAAATAAGCGTGTTACCATCGTCAGATACCCTGGGCCCATTTTTTTTTTTGCTGACGAGAAAACGGAAAAAAAAAGGCGACTTCTCTTGATCAAAGAGATAATGGAATCAAAGCTTTGGTAAAACAAAGAGAATGCTTCACTTCCGTAAAAAGTCAAGGAAAAAAAAGAAAGAAAAAGAAATCCCAAGTCCTTAATTTCAACAAGTTTTTATTGAGGTTTTTTATTTTAATTTAAATTAATAAATCTACTTCTAAAACACTTCCATACTTCCCGCATTCTTGGCTTAAATTTTACACGCCGTTACACAAGCGTTTTTAAAAATTTATATAATAATTATACAGCGATTATTCGAATAAGTTTCCCTGATATTTTTCATTTGGCAATATGAAAATTACATCTAGAGATTTTAAAGATCAACTCTTCTGCATAAAGATGGATTTTATTTGTTTACTTTGGAATGTCTTTTTGTATAAAAGAATACAGTGGCGTATATAGAATGTATTTTCGGGGGGGGGGGG
>JAFIDM010009631.1:124237243-124292302 GCA_023159025.1 Thereuonema tuberculata | reverse complement strand
CAAATCATTTTGTCATCCAAAAATAGTATCAAATTATCGCAGACTTTCCAACAGCTATTAATAGTCTGGTTCATTTCAGAGATAAATTATCCAGCCAACAATCTACAAAAATTAAAAAAAAAACAACCGTTTCGAAAGAAAGAAAAACATATCAATGACCTATTGCTTGTTGCAGTTAATTGTTTCACATTTTGCTTACAGAGTAATACTACATTTCTTCGTTATTCAACGCTTTCATTTTGGGAAGTTTTCAGGCCTAATGAAAAACTCAAAGTGCTTATCTTTGGATGGAGTACAGATTAGATATTTTCATATTTGATGAATATAAAAAGAAATCCATTTTAACTGTAGTAAAATTAACTTTGCACGACCTTCGTAATAAGTCAGTGAAATATTGTTATTAGCATTCAACCTGCAATGTTCCTGTCTTTTGATAGCCTCGACTAGTTCTATTGAAATAAATTATTCTAAACAAGGTTAACGATTGGACGGACTTGGCAAAGCTTTAGTTCTCTCAACATTATTAGGAAACAAAACATAAAAAAGGAATAAAGTTGTTGGAGATTTTTTTCTGCCTTTTAATCATAAGTCAGTGCCAAAGAATGCACAACATGTTCAATTCTATAACTTCTCAAAAGAAATGATTTAATGTCTCAAATTCCTTCATTCCTCTCCATCGAAACTAATAATGACAACACTTCCATTAATTATGAGACCCGCCTCTCTGTCTCTTTGAATGGCTTAAATGGATTTGGTTAGGAAATACCAAAGAATACATAAAACTACATTAAGTGGAAGTTTACATGGAAGCGAATGGTCCAAATTGACTAAGCGTAACTATTTCAAGAAGGAAAAGCTATTGTCTTTCGACTTTATTTGCGGACAGCAGTTTAGGAAAATTGATACCACAGCAACGGGAACTGAATTGTGAATAGTTGTAGTGCTGTAAAACAATTCGCTTTTATCTGATCCTCTTTCCTCGATCTGTCCTTGCAACGGTATTTGAAGATGCCATTTCAGGAATGCTATTTCTAAGAATTCCAAATATTCAGGGTTCATTTTGCGAAGTATTTCGTAGGCGGGTCCACTTCACTACAAATTGTTATGCGGATTTGCTGACTGCGACGATTGTAGTCCATTGCTATCATTCCTCGTTCATCATCCATTTATTTATTCGGCTCTTATCAGTTCCCTGTGGGGTCGTCACTCTTTTATTCCACCCCCACAACCACAATCTCAAGTGTCCTCGTTGCACAGGATTTGGCACAGCAGTAAAATCGACAATATTAGAGCCTTTTTTTTTCGCTTCCTCCTGTTGGGACACTACCATAACCAAGCTTCTTCCTTTGATGGATTTGATTGGTTTCTCACGAGTACTCTCCAACCATAACAGTCCAATCAATGTTTATTGTGGTACTAGAAGATGGTAATTTCACTTTGTGTTTATATTGTGACCTTCCTTCAGCGAAATCATATAAAAAATTAAAAACTTTATTTGAAATTTGAAGTTATAATTTCGTTGCAACATTAGTTTTTGGAAAAATAATTTAAAGTTAAGGAATCAAATCAAGAAAGTCTTTGTTATGTTTTTAAACTTATGTATTTTATATATTTTGTTACTTAAAATAATAAATTATTAAGAATGGATAATTATTAAGAGATCTCGTGATTATGACCCTGTATTAAAAATTTATTCGGAAAATTATTTCTAGAATAAGAAACATTGAAAATAATAAATAACAAAATTTTAATCTTCATAATAAGAACGAGAAAAGCTTTCAAATTATTCTTTACCATATTCTTCATGTTCACGTTTCATAATTTTTTTCTTTTTTTGTTTTGTTATTTTATTTTGCTGAAAGACAACTTTCTCTAAAAAAATGTTACATTTTGAAATCAATAATGAAGTAAAAATTATGTTCCAGTTATCCCTTCATGTTTTTTTTTAATAAATTCTTAAAATTATCTCATACATTTCTATAAAACACCTTGTGATATGATGCGATATATGATAATTTGTGCTTATCAAAAAAAAAATGCAGTAAATCTTAAGCAAATTTTAGCACAATTATTATTTTTTTTATGTCATCTTAGATATTTCTTGAAATCTTTCTTTCATTTTGAGTTGCCTCGGAAAGCAGAACTAAGAGGAAAATAAGGTGGGGTTTTCTTGTTGCTTCATCCCTGCTATATTATAATTGATTAGTCTATTATTATGGATAATCAATAAGTAAATTATGAAATTTTATGAGAATAAATTTAAATTTCTAATTTAATATGTATACCTTTTATTTTTCGATTTTCTCATATTTTAAGTGATGACAGTGTTGATAATATGTATATATTAACAAAGTTTCCTATTACGCTTCCATTAAAAAAAAAAAAAGACAAGCTCAATGAGACAATTGAAAGGTCTCCTGAAAAAGAGCTATTTTTCTTTGATGAATCGAGAGACATTCTTCCTTTTATTCTTTCACTCTTTCCTAATAGCTGTGATCGTGAGTGTATACTATAATTTTGTCCTCTTTTATAAATTGAAGCACAGTAATGCGCATTTAGTTTCCCAAAATTGCAGGCTTATAAGAGGAAGAAAGTGTTTCTCCTTCAATAAGAGATTCTGTTTCTTTCACAGTCAGTGTGATATAATCAGGACAAAAATAAATTCGATAAAGATTAGTGTAACCATTTCTATATTATACAAAACACGGGTAAAAGCGTCTGGTTTCAAATCCCTGGTAAGATCCGAATAGCTTTGTAGGCTGAATAGATGAACTGTTTACGTTCTAAATTTACTTGAAATTACATAAATATAGAAAAAGTCTTGCAGTGTCCCGTTCCTAATAATTTCAAAAAGGTTTACTGACATGGAACGAAAAAAAAGTTATTAATTAAGTAAGCAACAGAAGCTTATCTAATACTTTATAATTTATTTAAAGAGTTTGAAATTATTTAATTTATTAAAATCGATGTTGAGCTGGTTTTAATTTTCTTTAAAAGTAACACATTCTGTAGAAATTAAAATTTCTTTCAGTTGCTAGATTCTGTGACCTTTCCTGTTAATTTTATTCTACTAAAACTATTACCATTATCAGAATCCAGTTACCAAATTCTACATTCATTTTTTCTAATATTATTAATAAATTAACTATAAACTCAAAGCCATACTACCGCTGTTATGAAATACTTTTAATTACGAATGCGATATTGATAAGAGTTATTACTCCCAAATCTGAGTTTATCTAGATCAGGGCTTCTCAACCCTTTTTTACCCATGGACCCCTTTTCCCTTCTTTTTTTTTGGTGGACCCCCTCTTAGCTAAAAAGTAAAGGGATTATATTAATAATCAACGAAATAATAAATGATTATGCTTTATTTTCAATGAAAACTAATTTAATGCACATAAATTATTCTGCAGTGGTAAATAATACATATTCTATACACTGGTAAATAATTGATAATAAACCATTTTAAAATAAGTGTGATTCAATCAGATCCCTGTGGACCCCGGTTGAGAACTCCTGATCTAGATGGTAAGATTTAATGTAATTCGTAGATCAATTGGGTATCAACAATGGACCTTAGAATGATAAATAAAGCTCCAAAAATAATAAATTTACTATCAGATCAAAAACAAAATAGAGGAATGATGCTAACTAATTTAATTTCAATTATATTTCAAAACCAAACCAGAATAATCCCTTTTATTTGAACGTAATATTAATTAAATATATATCCATAATTGGTATCGAATTTCTATTTGGATGACTTTCAACAGTGGACGTAAGGAAGCAGAATAATGGGAAATCCATTCAATAGGAAACTCCCAAAGCTACAGTACAAAGTATGTCGTTATTTCGGTCAAAAACAATTTAAGCTACTGATCTTGTCATTACGAGGTTCCACAGTTGTTGCCGTAGATCTGGTACCAGAGGTCATCTCAAATGAGGCTACTTTCTCCTTCTTCCAAACACAGGCCACACCATAACTCTGCTACAGTTCTTGTTGTTGGTTTGATTAGATCTTCCCGAGTCCCTCCTAAATTGTGCCAATAATATTGATAATCAGAAGAGCATTCAATCACTTTTTTCCATCATTCAATGTCACTTTCTCATTTCTTGATTCTATCCATATGTTGTTGTCCTCAGAAAATCTTCACTGCTTTTATGTCAATAACCGTTTCTAATTTATTTGATGCATGTTATATTTTTAGCAACACCAAACAGAAAATCTGACAAACAACACAGGAGTCAGATGTTCTTATTTTGAAATTTACTTAGATGTTCGGTTACCGGCTTTTATTTTTACAGATAATGCTATTGGTTTGTCTGAATTTGATTATTATTTTCATTTGCTATTGATTTAATAGTAAATAACTGTAGTAGAGTTTAACTGTTTCTTAACAGATTTTCAAATGAATAGATAAAGCATATTTTTTTTAAACAAATACATAAAAGCATTCATTTCTTCGTATTTCCTTTTAATATCGTAATAATAATTTTTGAAGAATGTTGAAGTATGATGTTACAAACTTCTTGACATATACAGAATAAGAATTCTTAAGTAATTACATAAAATCCGAATCTGTTTTGACATAACCTTATGTCGTTTCTTTCGTTTGGTCTAGGATACACACGAAAATCTCAGACATATTTCTGACAAATTTTAGAATTATGAGGCAACTAGACTGATTTATTTAATATGTTAGAAGCAGCAATTGCTGAACATCTATCACTGTTTGTCGGTAATGAATGAAGACTTCTGCAAACGAAATTCTACCAGTTCTGCAGATCGGTCGTTCATTTAATCACTTCTTAAAACTATTCGCTTTCTCGATGTTGAAACAAGAGGCTTGAAAGCTATATATTGCGTCATCAAATAATTTCGAGAACTAACAAATAAAAAATATTGATCACTTATAATTTCCAGCTTTACAAAGTTTATTGTTTCCGAAGCAGTTGAAAACAGGCCTATATGTCGGCAGCATTGCTCTTCACTGATTGACTTTGAAAACTTAAACGTTGTCAACAAATTCACATTAATGGTAGTTTAAGAATGAAGTTTCATCGTACAAATTCAACTAGTAGGATAGTGAAGGGAAATAAATTCAAATTGAAATGAAGAAACCACTTTTCTTCCATAAAAATTTTCACCTTTCAAAACTAAAGCTGAGTAAATCCATTTCATTATGAATTTAACTTTTAAGCTTATTCAATATGATTCAATGTGATTCAATTACTAATTTGAAATAGACATGTAAAGCTTATTACAATAAATAGAAAATTATAATGTCTGTTTCGAAAGTGCTAAAAATTTGAATAAAGATTCAAAACATAGAATAAAATACAAAATACATACATTGAATACAAAAAGAAGCATTTAAATTAATTAAGATTAAATAACTAAAATTTTAATAAGAAAATCATTAGTACCTGGTTTTGTCTGAATTAAATCTTCAAATATATAGTTTTAGAAATGTACATTCACATATGTTAATTTATTTAAAGGTAATTATACGGACCTGATATTGAATATATATATGTTATTGGAAACGTTCGTAGAGCATAAATATACAAATAAACAGACTTGGTAGCAAAATGTTATATAGGTATAAAGGTAAATTATAAATTTAACAACTTTTTTGTATTATTATTTTTCAATGTACACAGTGTTTCTATAATAAGATTAATTGTTTTCGCTATGAAAACTAAAGTAGGAAGTGATATTTTATTCACACTGTTAGTGTGGGTTGTTTTGCATTAGTGTCACATCAATAGGTTTCGAGCTACAACTTCTGCAATAAGATGTTGTTGGGACACTGGGTCGAAAACTTGAAGATGGAGCAACGAGCAGTCATCAAATGAATCTAGGTAAAAAGGCGAACGTGCATTTGTAAGACTGAAAAAGATTCTTGGAGATAAATATCTATCAAGTGCACTTGAATTTGGCTTATTTATTTATTCCGTGACGATCGTGAATCAATTGAAGATTATTACCTCAGAGTGGAAAGAACAATTACAACCATCAAATACCCTTCCTATTTACACGGCTTGGCATCAAAGGACTTGTTCTTTTGTTACCGAAAATTAAGAGAGCGATAACATCATCCAGAAGAGAGTAATGCAGCATCTGAAGGACATTATTTCAGAGAGGGTTTCAACAATTAAACAGAATTTATTTTGCAGACACAGTATTATTATTTTCGTTTTTACAAATTTTGTGTCGTTATTTAATTGCCACACTGTATACAAAAATTCCGGTCTTTGAGCAGGTCCTTTAGTCTCGTAAATCGGTGTAAACTAGCTTGAAAAAAATTTGCATCGAATTTAAGATCTATTCACCATTAAAGTTTAAAATGAAGTTTCAAACCAAAATATTTGTCTATGTCTAAAAATTTGATTACTTTTCTACACATTAAGTCCATGTATTTTTTACAAAGTTAAAGAAGTGAAATCTTTAAGCTTTAATAGAAGCAAAAAAAATAACATAAAGGAAAAACACAACTGCAATAAAATCTTTTATTGCATTTTTTCTAAAATTCCTGAAATAAAGAATCCTTTTTTGCTAACTCCTATTTTCATTTTAAACGAACATAGATATATTTTATTTAGGTTGGAATTCAAAATAGTCATTAAAAATTTGTTTTGTGTATCCCATCACTAAAAAATGTTTAATCATATCATGTACGTAGGATACATCTTAGTTTCTGTTGTGATATAGCAAAGATCTTCCGGAAGTACAATATGTTAAGAATTGAACTCAGGTTCTGGATATACGGATTTTGATGAAACTTGATGCTAGTAACATTAAAGCCAGATATTCCAAGTTTAATAACAATCGGACCCTAAACCAGTACGGACTTTTTAAAAGCTTGCAAAGCCCTTGTAGGGCATTAATGATTTAATACCGAACGAAAAAATAAATTAACGTAGAACTGTTAGAAACAGACATGTAAATACAATGAAAAGACTATTTTTACCACCAGAATAATAAATCAATTAAATCTGTGTCAAAGGTTTAGACATAAAAACCACAATAATGTTTCTGAGAGTTGTTAATTAAGGAAAAGATGATTTATCCAGATAGACCATTAAGATAGCACAATAACTGACATCTTAAATCTTCTTAACAGCAATTTCGTAATCCAATGAAAGACAGCCTCCAAATATAAGTCAGAAAATACATCTCATTACAAAATTGGATTTACAGAAAAAAATTAAATATTGGAATTATTCTACGCCAAAATAAGAAGGGAATCATATCCATATTTTCATATTTTAATAAATTTGATAAAGGGATTGACTATTTAAATAAATCTCGAAGTTACAAAAATCCAATAAGTAATTTTCATAGAAAACATTGCTAAACAGAGCGTATATTTTCATGAATCGTATATTTTCGAATTGACTTTTATTCAGTTTTTATAGTAGCATTGTAAAATTTGTGGAAAGGAGTCACGATGGAAAAAATAAATCGTTTTTCCTAATGTAAATAACTATTTTCTTTGAAAAAAGCTATTGCATTAATATCCTTCACTGGAAAAATAAAATAGTGAATCGTTTTTGCATTTTGAGAAAAATAAATTAAAAAAAAAATATTTGACAGTTCTACTTTACAGTATATATATTGTGCTTTATTAAGAGCACTTTAAACACAGTAGTTTTACAAATATTGCCTGTGAGCGAAGTAAACCTACTCAAAATAATGTGAAGACCAGTGCGTCCTATTACTTTAAACTAATATCAAATTGAACTTTTTAAAAGGCATTTATGATGATCAGGTAAGTGATTAGAAGTGAATTTGACATCATTAGCAATTGAAGGAGAATAATCACACATTGCTTTATATCTCACAACTACAAAATAACTTTATGAATTCTAAAGAAACAGTTAAATCAAATTGAGAAATTCAATTGGACTAAACTTAAAAGACAAAATGGTGAATTTTGAAATGGAAGCTAATACAAAAAAAAATACCTATTACAGTGCAACTTGGATAATTCGAACGTCTTTAATTCGAAATCGTGGTTAATTCGAAGATTTCTCTTAGTCCCTTGAATTTCTTATTAAATCAATGTTCAAAAATCGTGGATAATTCGAAGTTCAACTTCCTTAATTCGAAGTTTTTTATAAAAAATTTCTAACCATAACGACCTTTCATCGTTTCATCGTTAAGAAATTCGACACGTGAGAACTGAAATCGCCTTCCCGCCACCGTTCGACACGTGACGCTTCAGACGCCATTCGAGCTTCCTGCTGTCAGTGTCACCATGTCTTCAGTAAACCACGCGTGTACAAGAATTTAACGTTCGCTGAAAAGGTGGCCGTCATTCGCGAGGTGGAAAAGGATGTGAAGAAGAAATGCCAAATCGCCAACGAGTATGGGATAGCGCCGAATTTCGTCGGTACATTGAAGGACAAACCAACGTAAGTGAAGCTGTTTTCCGTTCACTAAACGTGCTTGGTGATTTTGCGACTGAATTCTACAAAACAATCAGACATTGCACAATTTTTTGAAGAACTATAATTTTCTGTATTGAATATAATATGTACTACATATTAATATAAATCTTATTTTGTTTAGATACATATAGTGTTTTAAGACTTTCATACCATGATCTTTCTGAATAAATATTTACTTATTGACAGAATAATCTTTTCAAGCATTCAGTGGATCTGAAATTAAAGTTAAAAAATGTAACTTGTTTAATTCAAGTCTTGGATAATTCGAAGTTTTGTAGTGGTCCCTTCAGCTTCGAATTATCCAAGTTGCACTGTATTTTATTAAAAATAAAAGATAAAAACCTATTTTTATATTAAAATACAAATTTCTCCAATTGGATTAAAATTCAAATTCGTAAACAAAGTAAAAAAATAAAAAAAAGATACTGCAGAGAGTTTTTTTCCAAAATTTAGAAGTCCCTCCCATTTATTCCTGCAAATCAATAAAGAAATAATAGGTCTAATAATAATTTGAATACTTTCTACAGAAGAAAACTGAGGAATACTTTCAGAGGATATCAAAAATCCATTCAAATTCTGAAAATTTATTTCAGGAATTTCAATGAAAAAAATTAATTCAGAAACATATGGAATGTAAACGTAAAAAATAATTGAAAGAATTAACTCATAATTGAAGTAGCAATTACAAAATATAACACATTTCAATAGTAAATTCTAACTCTGTAAGATAGAGTTCTTTTCATTGTCCTGTAATTTAATTCACTCAAGTGATTCTCATCCATGGTAGCACAAGATCATTGAGCCCATTTTTCAAAAATTAAAATTGAATACTTTCAGATCAGTTTCTGAAGATAGCATAAGTAAAATATAGGCTATTAGACAGGCTTAATTACAAAATGTAGCGTAATTTCTTGTTTGTCATTTCTGAAATAATATAAACTAGATATGAAATATAAATCCTCAGGAAAATAGGATATTTTGTCTTTCCAGTCGTACCTTGGATTAGCTTGGACCTGAGGTTAATCCCTAGATTCGGTCCAAAAACAATCTCACAACATTCTATTATTAACATAGAATAACACTGCTCAAATATTGTCAACATGGAATAAATTCAACAAAGATAAAATTCACAGTCAGATAATACTAAAAGAAATAATGTTAAAAATTCAAAGAGATTGCGTAACAACGACTAATAAGGCAACTTGAAAGACAAAGTGTTTGTTTTTTACTACAGTAATGGCATTAATTTAAAATGATCAAATAGATAAATTGAAAGAAATTCTACAGATTAAATAATAAAATTCAGTCAGTTTTTGGGAAAAACGCATAAAATAGATCACTAGACTAAACTAATGAAAATGTAACTAAACTAAAATATTAAATAAATGGTACTTGATTGAAGAATGGCAACTTTTAAGTGTTTTGGTAAATTATCAGTTTAGCGCAATAATTTTTTTTATATAAAATGTAGTCAGATGGTTCAATTGACAGATTGAAACAAGACTCGTTCCTAGGGATGTAACTCACATTGACGGTATCGATTATTAGGTATACCTAACCGAATCACTAACTTTCCAACAAGAAATATGCACTACTTCCTGAAGCAGTACAAAGACATACACGCACTTCTCTCAGCAACAGAGGAAGGGGAAATAATTAATAAAATAAGTTTTCTTCAAATGATAATTTATCATGTTTTTTCTATTGCTTCAACTGCACGATTAAGCAACTGTTTTCAATGTTGCAGTTGAAACATTTCATTTTTCTTTTTGCAGAGTTAGCTTTAACTAACTCAATAAACTTACCAATTATTGGCATTAGATAGCCATTAAATGCTCTTTCATCGAGGAAAAAAATTGGTTAATTTTGGTATTAAAATAACCGATTTTACTATCAAAAATAATGATTTAAATTTTACACTAAAGTATTAGAATAGTCGAAATAAAAATTTTAATTGAAGACTTACGAAGAAAGTAATCTATAACTGAGATTAAAAGTTGAGGATATCAAACATCCTATACCAAGAATATTAATAAATTCTTTGATGATAATTAGTAGATAAGATGGTGTGGAATTTACTATGCTAAGTTAAGCAGAATTTAAAGACTTATCTCGCCCTTATTCTCAAAAGAGAATTGGCAGCACAAGAGGTTCCTACGATCATCAGCCTTCAAAAATTAAATACCCAGAAGCATTTAATTACAGCAAAAGAACTACATAGGGGAAGAAATCACCATAATAGAGCAAATAGCATTTTCTATATCCTGTTTAAAGATTTTCTTTTCATTTGTTTTATGACTATTTAACTATTCCTGTAATAATTCAATAAATTTCATTTGCTTCAACAAAATTATTTTTCCGAAATATTTCAAGAAAACCAAGAAAACAAGATTTGACTCGCGCTAAAGCTGTCTTTTCTCAGACAAATTCTCCTTAAATGGGATTAGTCTTAATTTTAAGAAATTTAATAAAATATAATAAGTAGTAATGTGAATGTAAAGAACACTACAAACATCCACTTCCAAAGAATTTTAACGAACAAGAAGACATTAAAAAACAAAAAATAGAGGAATATTTAGAGGAATATGCACTTTGAATAATGCAATACAATATCAGCTTTTGTAATGCTGAGATCTGATGGCGTCATCTTAAACTTTATTAAACCAACCTTTAAAAATATCCAGTCATCTATCTCATAATGAGTGGTCCTCAATTATATAGAACTTATTTGGTAACCGAAGTAGAATTCTGTTTAAAATGAAACAAATCGAGTCTATCATTAATACTATATCCAACATAACAGTCGTTTCTCATTATATAAGTATGAATTTTAATGAATTATTTTAACATTATCGTATTAACTAAGTATATTGATCATGCAGCATTCATGATTACACTATTAAAATGATGTCCTGTTTTTCTCCGATGATTAAAGGTTCCATCGAACACATTTTCACACATTCATCCAGGATTGTTCTATCACGTTTCCATTACTTTATATTTACAGCAACACAATTACGGAATTAAAATTATATAGAACTTATTTGGTAACCGAAGTAGAAGTCTGTTTAAAATGAAACTAATCGAGTCTATCATTAATACTATATCCAACATACCAGTCGGTTCTCATTATACAGTGCAACTTGGATAATTCGAACGTCTTTAATTCGAAATCGTGGTTAATTCGAAGATTTCTCTAAGTCCCTTGAATTTCTTATTAAATCAATGTTCAAAAATCGTGGATAATTCGAAGTTCAACTTCCTTAATTCGAAGTTTTTTATAAAAAATTTCTAACCATAACGACTTTTCATCGTTTCATCGTTAAGAAATTCGACACGTGACAACTGAAATCCCCTTCCCGCCACCGTTCGACACATGACGCCATTCGACACGTGACGCTTCAGACGCCATTCGAGCTTCCTGCTGTCAGTGTCACCATGTCTTTCAGTAAACAATGCGTGTACAAGAATTTAATGTTGGCTGAAAAGGTCGCCGTCATTCGCGAGGTGGAAAAGGATGTGAAGAAGAAACGCCAAATCGCCAACGAGTACGGGATAGTGCCAAATTTCGTCGGTACATTGAAGGACAAACCAACGTAAGTGAAGCTGTTTTCCGTTCACTAAACATGCTTGATGATTTTGCTAACCTTAAGCGACTGAATTCTACAAAACAATCAGACATTGCACAATTTTTTGAAAAACTATAATTTTCTGTATTGAATGTAATATGTACTGTAGCTTACGTAATATAAATCTTATTTTGTTTACATACATATAGCGTTTAAGTCTTTCATACCATGATCTTTCTGAATAAATATTCACTTATTGACAGAGTAATCTTTTCAAGCATTCAGTGGACCTGAAATTAAAGTTAAAAGATGTAACTTGTTTAATTCGAAGTTTTGTAGTGGTCCCTTCAGCTTCGAATTATCCAAGTTGCACTGTATAAGTATGCATTTTAATGAATTATTTTAACATTATCGTATTAACTAAGTATATTGATCAATTTAACATTATACTTTACCGAAAAAAAGAAATATTTATATTCCTGGGTACAGTGGAATAATGACTTTGTGATGTCAGTGCTTTAAGTCTTTGTGGTGTGTTGGCTTGGGAATTTTTATAACTTCTAATTTATGTTTCCATCAAATTTCTCTTCATTATTTTATGATTCTTTATTTATAGTGTAAATTTCTATTTCAATATTGTAAATGCAGTATTATTTCAAAAATTATTAGCTTAATATTAGTGTTAAGTGAAATCATGCACTTTAAAGCAGCTGTAATGTGGGCATTTCGCAGTCTTCCAATGGATGAAAAAGGCGGGACCTGAACAAACTTTCCCGAGAAAAAAGAAATATTTATATTCCTGGATACAGTGGAATAATGACTTTGTGATACCAGTGCTTTAAGTCTTTGTGGTGCGTTGGATCAGTACAAAATATTTAATTGTCGCTTCATACAGCCACAATTCCGCAACTGATTATGTGGTTATCTTCACTTCATTTTCCCTTAACAAATTAGTTCTTCACCGCTTTTCTATTAAAGTAAGCTTTTAGGGATTGGCCCATTACTTCTGCTAGCAAATGTTTATCTTATGTTATAAATTGACTTGTCTTGTAAACTTTGAATCTAGTTGTTTAAGCCTAATGAGTTCTAATTCACATTAATCTTTCTCAACTCAAACTCATCTCAATATTACTTAAATGCTTAGAAGTTGGTTCTTAAAGAGATTATCTTTTAAGACGAAGATTTTTTTTCCCTTCAAATCTTGTAATTTTTTTGCCTCTTTGTTATTTTAAGAAGTCTTGTCCAAACAGAGTTAACGAAGAAATATTTTATTTGATACTGATTTAATGTAAAAGTTAGTAAAGTAATCCTAAATTACGTGAAACTAATGCATAGTGAATGTCGGTATAGTTTAAAACCTATCATTTAGAACTTGTAAAAGCAGTCATGTGGCAAAGAGATAGTGTAATTAGTAGATGTAGGGTAATGCCGAGCTTTCGCGGTAGCGTTTCTGCAACCAGAAAACGAAGTCAGACAACAATAAAATAACAAAAAAGACACGTGATTGAATTGAAAAAATGAATATTAAATATTTTTCTTCTTAATGCAAGTAATATGTTTACTGCAAAATAATTTGAACTGAATTTTAATTAATTGTTGCAGTTTTACATGTGAAGATCATTACAACAGGAAATAGATAAACAGTAAAATATAAGAAACAGAATTAAATCCAAATGTCTGAAAAGAAATAAAAATATAAAATTAAGTATAAACAATAAAAAAAAGAAAAGAAAATAATACGAAATAAACTTAATTACAAATAACATCAAAAAAACTCATCAAAATCATAGCTAACAAAAATCTTCACTAAAATTAAGAATGTATAAAAGGAAATCTTTTTTGATTTATTTACTTTTTCTTTTCGTATATTTCTTGACTTAATATTAGATTTTTGCTTTAATTATCTGTACTGCTTTATTTGTTTTCTGTTGAGTTTAATGCCTGTTTCTTTGGTTTTTTATTGATGATTTTTTTTTCCTCTGATTGTTAACTTTAAATTTATATTTATGTACGGGTAGCACAATTATTATTTTTCCTGTATTAAATTATTTACATTTCTTTTATGATATTTATCAAAGATTTCATTTAGTACATTCCGATTCAAATGCATAAGAAAAGGAGCTAAATGTATATTATGAAGATTGTGCATATTTATTACCAATTGTTTGTTCAGCTCAGCGCGAAGTTTCTTATTTAAATAATTCAGTTCTTCTAGATTTCAGTTCATCAATCGATCCCTTTAGTATACACAGATGAATATTTCGTAGGACAAATTTCAAATATAACGTCTTTAACTGTTAAATTTAAGATAAATGTGATTCTATATCTCTTAGAGTGGGAAGAGGAAGTTTGATCAAAATAAACTTAACATTTTAAACTATAGGATTCTTAAGCTTTTATATTGATTATTAAAATTGTATTTGAAGATATAATACATTGTATTTGAAATCAGCCATTGTAAGAATTCAGATAAGAACATGTGATAAGTAAAGACAAAATTCAATTCATCAGTGAATATCTTGATACTTTTAGAGAAAATCCTTGATGAATTTGAAACAAAATAAAATTTGATGATTGGATCCTTTTTTTTTATCTTCAATTTATTTATTTACTTTTTTAAAAAACAACGACAGCACACTATCCCTAATATCTAAAGTCACACAATCGGAATCATATTTCTATTTATGTATTGAATTGTTCGACAAAATAAAATTGGTATTTATGAATTAAGTTCAATGTACGGATTAATCTCAAACTCAATATTTTAAATAGCTGTAAAATATTAACATTCTAAAAAAAAATGTTCGAATATCGGCGCACATTTGAAATTTGAGCACAAGTTATTTTTTAAAAACTGAACAAGTAAACTAAATAATAATTGAATAAGCCTTAGTTGTTTGGATCTAATGGATGTGATACTTTAACATTTTTCTAAAATGATTTAAAAAAGAAGTGGCAAGTTAAAAATATGAATAAATAATTCATTAAACCTAACAGTGAAGCTTCCAAACATTGAATCGAAACATATGTTTAATTATCCTTTTTCTTTTAAAATATTACTAAAAATTCCCATCGACTTATTTTACAATGTGCACGATACAATAGAGTGAAATTTAATAAGTCTGACCATTCAGATTTGAATTTTTAAATAATTTTAGTATTTTGAAATAACTAGAAACCAATAATAATGAAACATTCCAATTGGATTCCCTTGCTACTTTGATTTATAAGAAATTGTTTATACTTATCCTCTTTAATGCTTTTATTGTGTTCTCTCTTTTTTTGCAAATAGTGCATAAAAAGAAATATAAGGAAGCAAAAAAAAAAAAAAAATCTGATTAACTTGGAATTAAACTGTAAGGGTTATTTATGAATTGACGAGAACAAGGCTGTTCAACACTTCCTTGATTAATCTTAGCCATAATAGATTTGCCTGGACAAGCTTGTTTTGTTGGAATCAGGACAATCATTATCCATTATCCGACAAAGAGAACTGAGGAAAAAAAAATAAAGAGGAAGAAAAGAAATCAAATCACAAGCAAGACAACAAAATGTATTTTCTGCGATTGCCTGATATTCGGGTACAGTAGAGGCTAACGTTATTGTTAATTTTTTCCTTTCAAGGGAAAATAGTTTTTCTGTCTAATCCCCTTTGCTTGTAGCTGACTGATAAACACAAGTGTAATCCGACGATTCCTTTTTTTCCAATTTATGACGCTTTTGTGAGTGACCGTCAGAAAGAGGATGGCCAAGATAAGGTTAGAAAGCACAACGGCATGAAATAAGACCGAGCTAACACTGAAAAGAGTCAGTAGAAAAAAAAATAATAAAAAAAGTTATATATGACTCTTCTTGGATTCTATCTGTCTGGTGTCGGGAAGTCAGACACATTCCGATTTTCTCTACCTTACTCCTACTTTAATTTAAAACTATCTAGAATCACGTGTTCTTTCAGATCATCTCTAGTATGTCGTGCTTTAACTTCTACTTTCAGCTATGTTACAGCTTCTTTTATAGAACTTTTTCTAGATGTAAGTAAAAATCAACAATACTTTAGAAAAATCATTAAAAGAAATGAGAGTAGTTTGTAGAATTTGTTTAAAAACTAGGTATATATTTTACATTAAAATAGAATTCCTCAAATGAAGAAGAGTTCAGAAGAATAAATGAATTTTATGATGAGCTTATTTGAATTGAATTTCTTTATTCTGAACTTGTAAATGAAAACATTTCACTAATTTTTGAAATTTAATAAATTTATAATTTATTCAAAATAATGAAAATTGGAACCGCAGTAGCTTTCCTAAAAACAATTTAAATAAAAATAAGAAAATATAAGAAACAAAGAAAGCCTAGAAAGAAATTATAAATCCCATCTAGGATCTGTGGAGTTTAGCAGGAACTACATTTGTGGCATCTTCGGTTGAGATTGGATAGTCTGCGTGGATTAGACCTTTCAATTATTTTGAAGTATGAAGCAAACGTTCGAATCAAGACGCATAATAATTAACGATTGCTTGTCGAAATATAAATTTAACATTTGATATATCTAACTACAAATGCTTATCTAATTATGTTCAATCGCAAAAAAATTGATGCAAATGGTGCATTTTCAGAGTAATAAGTGGATTAAAAGTTATTTTTTGTTTCATACTGCATGATTTCTGAAGTTTAGTATGATATTCAAACATTATACTTCATTATAGACATCTAAAGAGTGTTCAGAAAACAAAAATGCATGACTCTATTCAGGGCTCCCACAAGGGGAGGGTCAGTTGGTCCCTGAGCACCTCTGCCCTGCCTTTGACCATACTTGTGTGTGGCATATTTAAAAGACAGAAATAGGAAATCCTGCAATGTTTTCACGATTATTTTTGGCTAAGAATCTATGAGTCTATAACGCGGGAGGGAGGAGGTCCCATTCCTGCATTTGGTAACTGGGCCTTGGGCCGCGCGGTTGACGATGTCGCTAAGACACTGGCCTCTCACCTCTGAGTCCCGGGTTCGGTTCTCATGTGGGTTTCGTTGATGGTGGCGATCCGCGCAGGGCAGGTTTTCTGCATCCCCTGCATTTCTCACGCCATCCTTTCTCTCCGTCTATCCTTCTTTCCGTGGGATAGCACAAAAGATCTTTCAGGTCGACGTGCTCGGCAGTCATGCCACCCACTTTCCATTAATCTAATCTAACTGGGCCTTGAATTTGATTGGGGGGGGGGTCTTATTCTATCATCGCAGACGGAAATATTGATTTTAATATTTTTTATTGATTAATGATATTAATTTGATTTAATATTTGACTATTTTATATAATTATTCTACACGTAGTCTATTAATTTTGGCAAAATTTAATATCAAAACTAAAAATGAATTTTCAACTTTTCCTGGGTTTTTTTTTCTTTAAAGACCCTTAAAAGCAACGCGTTACTCTCCTATCAGATCGCTACGTCTATCAGATTACTGTCAAATGATTACGGCGTAAAAGAAAAGTTATTGCACGTCTGAAACCTAGTTATTAATGCTGATTAAATGCTAATATGATTGTCAGTAAGTAGTCTTTATTAAGTTAATGCCCCCCCATAATGGGAGCTTCTTTCTCCGATACGTCAAGCATATATTTTATCTTAATATACTTTAGTTACGAAGCAATTTCGAATTTCAAAGCATCCAACATGAAAATATTATAAGATTCATTAATTTAGTTAAATTAAAATAAAAAGCATTAAATCCAATAGAGTAATTAATTAGTCTTACATATTCCTCTCTGTAAAGGTAATTTAAAAATTCTTCGAAACAGATTATTTCGATATGTATAACTTCAGTTTTAAAGAATCGTATATTTATTAAAAATATAATTGAATAAAGGCGATTTTTTTATATAAAAGAGCAAAACCTTTATACATAAAAGATGGTCAATCCACTTTAAACATCATCAGTTGGAAAAATGAACATGATGATGATGTTCAAAGAGGATGTGACGGACACAGTCTGGATTTCTAAGTAAAAAAAAAATAAATGTTGCATTTTTAATTTATATTGTATGCTGCCATAATTCTTTAAAGTAAATGTAAGTATACACGTTAAATTATTTTAATAATTATGTATAATTTAAAAAAAGAAAAGTAAATCTTTTCGACATTCTATTTAAATTTTTCTTGTGCCTTAATTGATAAGCCATTATAATATAAAATACAATGGCTGAGTCAATTATTAAATAATTGAATCCCAGAAAATTATATTAATTGATTGGAAATAACGGATTTTTGTTTTTAGTAATTGCTATTCTCAGTTAACAATGAAGCTTTTAGAGATTTGAAAAGATTTTAATTAAATATGATAAATAAATTCCATATAGTTTTTATTCAAATAATATATTGCAGGGTTTCATCATACAATAATATTCCTCGAGTGTGGGTTGTTTTTGTAACAGTCTTTCAGTTTGAATGGAACGTTCTCCATTTCACGCGCAGTCTCGTTCATTATCGTGTTTCTAGCAGTAATTTATGACTTCCTGTTGTGCATCGTTGGATGGAAAAACAGAATTGTTTAACCAAAATGTTAAAGTGAATGCCACTCGTTATATACAGCATTTAAATGAGTTAATGTTGGATCCTGACGATAATTTTAAGCGTTTCCCATCGAGCAAAAGATGGCTCAGCAGTATTTACTGCAGTACGACCAAATTTTGTTCCATCTTCATATACAGTGACTAGAACAAGTTTTAGAATATGTTTTATTATTTTCTATCAAATAAATAAAATAAAAGTAAAGGTCAATGGAAACCATTTCACAATCGACAACCTATTTGATCTCTTGCTAGGAAATATACGTAAATATCAGAGTAAACAGTTTTATTCAGTAGAAGCTATGCCAAAAAATAGTGATTACACACAATTATTATCATATCACAATGGATTTCTGTTTTCTATTTAGTTTTCCGTATAAGATTCTTTTAATTTTGATCTATGTTTACTTTTTACTGTAAACTTCAGTAAATTTTCATTGTTTTCTTAATTCCACATAAATTTCGAAAGTTCCCTATCATCTTCAAGTCATTAATCGCAACCAAAGAAAAATAGTTATAAAATCCCTGTTATTATCTGATTTGTTAATACACAGAAACTAGATTCTGATTTACTGTAGTTCAAATTTTAATGCATCTGTTTGTTCTGGCTTTTATGTCTTAGTAGAAAACGACAATGTTTTGAATCTTCAAATAAACACTTTCACATTAACATAAATCGAATACAATATTTTTTATAAGGTTATAGATATGTGTTAAGTTTTCCAAATTTCTTCCAACATTAGAAAACAGGTTATTAAAATGACTCTTTTTTTCAGCTTCAAAAAATATAAGTAGATGATAATAAAATGGGATTTATTGCTTGATTAGGCTAATTCTAAAAACTGATATTAATTCAATGAAAAAGCCCTTTGTTATATATATGTAAGGGGTTTTTCATTGAACATATACTGTATATAAAACTCCAATATAACATCTAGAACTCTTCTTTCTTTCTTTCATTTTTTGGTTCTTAGTATTCCACTGAATTGTTCTTTCCGTGTTAAAGTGTACCTTCTTGGAAGTCCTTAGCTTCTTTGAAGGGCCACGAACCTCCCACCCATTTTTCGTTACCATTTGCAACTTCTCCACCGCAACTCCTTCGTTGGTAATAATTAAGTGGGGGAGTTGCTTTATCTTGAGTCGTTAAGCTCCTTTAAAGAGGGCTCTGGTGTGCAATCCGCCATTTACCCATTGATTGCAATAACACTGAAATGAAGTGGTGAAGTGAACCGTTTGGAATAAGGAACATCATTAATTTTGTTAATAAGGAAGGGGACTTACGGTGAAGTGAACTCACTGCTGATGTAAAGCAGAGCATTTTCGATTTCAGTGAAAAGCTATAAAATCATTGATTCAAAAACATTGATTAGATCTATCTAGTAAAATCTTATCGTGTAAAGTATAATCATCTTAATTGGGGTAAAAAAATAATCAATATCAAAGGACATTTTCTGTGAAATCGCAAAATTAATGCTTTCCCTATGTATGCTGTGGAAATATATTTATACTTTAATCTTATAGAAGAAGATTTTTATTCTAAATACATTGCTATAAATTCAAAGCTTATTTATCTACACAGAAAGACAGAATATGTTATGTAGCAAAATTATAAGAATACGAAAGAATTATAATGCATAATTGCAACAACTTATAATAAGTCAATTGAATCTTCAAACTCTAAGAAAAATGGAAATACTGTACTTTTTCTCTTTTATTTAATGCTTAATTCAGTGTTTTTTCCGAGGAACAGTGAACTTTTAGTCTTATACTTTTCTTATAGTTAATTATAGAACAAAACTTCTATAAAATGCTTTATAAGAAATTACACTTTATTTAATATGTTTCTTTTTAAATTTACATATTTAATACAGTAGTAATAATATACTTAATTGAGTACAGCATCGTGCGGCACTTTTTAAGACAATAAAATAACTTTTAAAGCTAATAATTCAAAATTTCTGGTGAATTTGTTATTACAGAATAAAAAATATAGCAGCTCCATAATTAACTTATTTTAGATTCCAATAATTTATAAGTAATAATTAATATTTACTAGAATCACTGCAAGCTAATTTATATTTATTGATAATAATTTACATTTATTATCATTATTCCTGCAAGATTTTCGAGTTTTCCTTTAATTCCTAACGTGTTCATTTTATGTTCCTAAGTGAATTATCTTTTGAAATTGGACTACGTAAATTAAAATTGAATTTAGACAGTGCAACTATACTCTTAAATATTGATTTAGATATACTTCGACCAAGTATTATTTAAATTTTCATGCTCATAGAATTTTATACTAATATCTTTTTATTAATATAACTAATTCTTAAATTCTATTGGTTATCAATATTGTGATTATGTACTAATATGGATGCGTGGCTCGTGGGAATCCCACGGCCCATTAAGATCAACTCAGACACTTTAAGTACAAAATTGTAGTATTTCAATTATCATTTTAACTTTAAGTGAATATTATTTAGCTATTATGCCAATTAAATTAAAGTCCATAAACTTCAAAATGAGATTAACACTATCAAGTAATGCGTATACTGGATCCTTATAGTAATCCTTGAAACAGGTTTACAAGCACTTTCTAATCAAATGTGTGATTAATGACAATTTCCATATGCAGTTCTTGGTCTGCTCAATATTGTGAGTTTTCGTTCGTACAAAATTTGCAATAAAATTTCGTAAATAGTCCAGACGTGTTCAGACAATCTCCAAACTCGAAGCTGGTGTTTTGCATCATAATTCTACTTTCTTATACAGCAAACTGGAGGAATTAAAATGACGATATAAATTTAGGATAAAATTAGCAACGTAAAGCCGTACAAATCATTTTGCAAACATAATTTCATTTAATTTTATTTATAATTTATTTTGTAATCCACTAATTGTAATAGTTCATAGCATAATGTGTATGTGACATTGTATAGTTTTAAGAACGATTTTGATCGTTAGACAGCCTTTTGATGTATCCAAATCATTGATTCTATTGTTTAATGGCATGCGTGGCAGTGGTATTCTAAAAACTTCTTTAATTTGAAGTTTTCAAAATGTATGGTAATTTCTTTGTTGAATTTCTTCATAAAACAGTTAATAGAAAGTATTAACTGCTGTTTGAGATTTTATTCTTAGTGAATTAACGTATTAGCACTAAAACTAAAAAAATAAGCGAATGTTTATTGACTCTTTAAGAAGAGGACGATATCCTTCGTTACTATAAGTTATATGGGTTGTTGAAACTATGTTTACCCTTCCTTTTCGTACTTACTTTTGTTATGATTGGACTTCTCAAAATTTGCTTATTTTAAAGATATTTTACATGTCTAGTGTGAAGCAATTACAGTTTCTATTAAGGATAAACTTTGTGATATTCTTCTTAAAACCATGTAGATGAGGTTCTGCTGAAGACAGCGATCAATGCCTGAATTGGTGGAACGATTTCAAGACTTTAACATAAGATGATGATTCTTTCCTTATCACTTCATTTTTATTTAAATAAAAAATTTTAAAACTATTATAACCTAGGAAATGAAACGGCGTTGCACGAAAAATAAATCATTAAATCGTTTTATAAGGTATCAGTTTGATTTTATTTACACATTAACCGAATTAATTAACCGAATTTGATTAGAATTATTAAATTAGTGAGACTCTGTACATAGAAAAAGATGTTTGCCTTTTCCTCAATTAAAATGAGACCAAAATTCAGGACATAATGGGCCCTGATTTACAAGCTAATGACAACCCTAAACATGTAAAAAGTGTGATTGTTGTAGATTTTTATAATTTTAAAATGTATCGCAAATCGATAACAGACATTCATTCTAAGATATATAGATATGATTATAAAATTTATAGAACTACTGTTCTTGAGAGGAAAAAATGTTAGTAAAGAGGTTTCTTAGTCTTGAAGGACCGAATTCTATTTTCACCTTTAGATTATATTTCGGTTCGTGATACTTTCAGGAAACCTAAGGCAAGCCAATGATGAACCTTATGAAACTCTACAGCATTTTAAAATCGCTATTAACGTGATAAAAGATGAATGAGTTATATATAACTTTCCGCGCGGTTGGCGTTGTCATTAAGATATTGGCCTCTCATCTCTGAGAACCGGGGTTCGGTTCTCATGAGAGTTTCGTGATGGTGGACGATCCGCGCTGGGCAGGTTTTCTCAGGGTTCTCCCGTTTCCCCTGCACTTCTCCCACTATTCTTTCTCAGTCTTTCTCTCCGTTTGTCCTTATTTCCGTGGGATAGCACAATAAACCGAAGGTCGCGATGCTCGGCTTCCCTGCCACCCACACTCACCACACCTAAGCGTAAACATATATATAACTTTTATATAAACTATAAAATAATTAAACCGTCTAAATATTAAGGTTGGATTCCTTCGTAAAATCAAATTACGCCGGCTTTTACTGAAACAAGGTCTATTCCTTAATAGATTGCACTTACAGTTAACATCAAATACCAGCTGTATAAATTGCGATATAAGAAAGTGACAAGTAAGAAAATCTTTACTTCTCCGAAAGTTTTCGATCTATTTCTCTCTTGGTGAGGCGATATACTTAATGACTTCGACAAATAAGGTTGGAAAACTGGTTCACACTTGGTTGAGCGGAAGGATGGTGATTCCATTTGCTGTTGGGATCGCTAGAAGGACCCATCGTCGTGTGATTCGATTTAGGCTCCAAGGAATAAGCTTAAGGGCGCCCGATTATGCGGATCGCTCTCCACCTAATCACGCCAAAACCTCAACAATTTGGGCATGTAATTCTTACATTCCTGTTCGGAGAAATACGAAAATGTGTTGTTTAAAACAGTGTTAAATCTTGATTGGGATCGGATCGCTTTCATGAACTTTACTACTTTCATGAGAATCCATAGAAAAGAGATAAAATTTGCAAACAGGAGCATAGGTTAATTAATTTTCAAGTGAAGAAAATTATTTAAAGAGAAAATCAGCGAATACATTAAAATTCCTGATTTTTATTTTCACGCTGGTTTCTGAAGTTTTAATGTTGTCATTCCTTTAAGCAGTTTCATATCGGAAATGACAAGATTGTAGTTTCCCCATGCGCATTAATTAAACATTAAAAGTTCATAATATATTCACTTCTAATGAACTTAGTTTTCTCGATGTCCAAAGATATTTCTGTGAAAGAAGAAAAAAAATAATTTAAATAAATAAAATGATAAAAAGTCTTTCGGGGCAATAAATTAACATTTATTCGATTGTATTTTTTCTGATTGAGATTTGGATTATTTGCACATTAAGTAACGCTGGTAACTCCTGATTTACTGACGAAGGATAATATTCCAAGTGAAAAAGTGTTAATATGTAATGTAAGTGTATAATGGAAAAATTTCTAAATTGCTTATTAATGATGAAGTAAGAAATAGGAGTATTAAAAGCAAGACAACAATTATTTCTTTATTAAATTTCTTTATTTCTTTATTTAACCTAAAACTAATAATAGGAAAATTAATTAATAAGTAAAGTTTGTCCTGTATATATTGCCTCATGCTATGAAATTCCATTTACATATATTTCGATCTAAAAACCTAAGAAAAGAAAAAGGCAGCATTCAGAAGTTTCGACTAATTACATATAATGTAATATAAGATAATACAATATTGGGGTTATAAGTTAAATTCATTGATACTTAAATTGAACTGCCGCAATTTAGATGAAGCTGAAAATTCGTAGTCAAATTCAAATTCCAAGGTACAATTTACCGGCATTTTGTAACGACTAATCATTTTGTAATCATTTTTTGACAGAAAATGGAGGGAACTGATTGGTACCCTATATCTTTAGCATAAGTAACTTCAAATCGTATTTTTGAGAGGGAAAAGCTCAAGCTATTAACTAAGGGTTTGTTCTACAAGTTTATCGACTTTTTAAATGAATTTAGTCTTGCAGAAAGGCACCATTCTAACTTGAGGACCCAACTTTAGAAATTTTGACAATTATATAAAATGTTAAATTAAATACAACAAGATTTGGTTAGATTTGTGCTGAAAAATTATTTCTTGTTGTATTTATTTTAAGCCATTTTGCAGCACGTTAAACTTTATTAACTTAATATAAAATGTTCTACATTAGAAAATTCACAGTAATTTAGTAAATCATAAAACTCAAAGTTGTTAGTTGTTTCCTGTTCATGTCAAAATGAAAACATTTTACATTGTCCCACTATTTCGAATATGTCAAAATCGCAAATAATAAATAGGCTAAAATTCTAATAATAATAATAATAATAATAATAATAATAATAATAATAATAATAATAATAATAATAAAAAGCGCAGAACAAGAATCATTTGATCATGATTTCTTTAATTTTGAATTTCAAAAGAATCATTTAAGATTCTTTTCTTAGCATTCAGTTAAAGTTTTCTAAGCATTTAGCTAAATTTCACCTTTGTGAAATATTTTAAAATGTTTTAAAATTCAGGTCCTAGTGACAGATTCTCCATTCTGATGATGATTATTCTTTCCAGTTTTCTCCTTCTAATCCCTCAGAGGAAAGAAACTATTCAGTAGAAACTTCTTCCCAAAAAAAGTAAGAATTGATGTCACTTCTACTATCTCGATCATGATGTGTCTCAAACAGCAAATCTACTTTCTGCACTTCAGCCAACGATAAATTTGATGTAAATATTGCAAAGGCTCTTCGCCTCTCGTCACTCATTCTGGGAAAATCTACTCTATGATTCGACATTTTACAGTCTTGTAGGCGCTTTACATGCGGCCATATTTTATCCTTTTGTACATATTATTCAAGTTTCGAGAATAAAATTTACATGGAAGATAGACTTTGCCGCCATTGTTGTCTTGCTTCAAGTAGAAAACTTTGTTAATATACTTCCCGGGAAAAATATATATACAATCATAAAAAAGAAATAATAATAATAATAACAATAACAACTTTGGTAAAGAATTGATTCCGGATTAAAGCTAAACTACCTTACTCTGTATTAAATGGTGCTTATTGAGAAATGTTTTATGATTACTTTTCAGACATTGTGGGTTTTTTATCAATTTTTGTTATGAATATATTATCATTGAAATGTCAACCAAAACTGAATTTTCTTAGGAAATACTAGAAAGCAAAAAAAAAAAAGAACTTTCTTTATAAATAACCACATCTTACACCAATAAAATATATTAAATAAAATACATTTATTAAATATATTTTATTGGTGTAAGATGTGGTTATTTATAATAATATGACAACTAAAAGAGAAGAGATTAGAAGGAAATATGGCCTTAAGAACTTTCTTTGTTTTCATTTTTTCTGTGGAAATTATTGATAATATTTGAATTTTCTTTGCATAAAACTTAGTTTATAATTAATTTAAAAACCCTGTTTTCTCTTCACTTAAATTCAAAAAGCATAGATTCTAGGCATAAAAGCACATACTGACAACATTTAGTACAATGGCATAACTTTTTTTACTTAAGAAGTGCTTTTCTAATGCATAGCAAGCACAAATAAAATTTTTAAATACCAAATATCCTCAAGGTAACAGTACTACAAGAAATAGGAACATACATATTAAGCAAAAAAAAAAAAATGTAGCTTATGAAGGAAGCTTTCATTTCATTAACTTTTATTTCATGTTTACTTAAAATCAGGATTTAAAATCAAGAAATCAGGAACGGTTTAAACTTTAAAAACGTTATTTGTGATAAAGTTTTAAACAAAGAAAAAAAAAAAAAAAAAATCAAAAATCCTGAGGAGTCCCAGGAAGGACGAAACGGGCCGTCCCCAATTCCCCCCGATAATTGATTCAGAATGGCAATTTGTTTAGTCTTGTGCTGTTTTTGATTTTTTTTTTTTTGCTTTGTTTATACTATTCACAGCACGTTAAATTTATTATTTATTGATAAAGTTTTAGTTTAAAAAGAGCAGTCCTATTGATTTTCAGACATAACGTGAAATTCTTTAGCCTAATGTAAATAATAGAAGAGGGTCTATTGTTTACAATCTATTTCAAAGTTTTAGAGACATTGTTAGATACTTAATGTTGTCATGAATGCTTGCTTTCATTCTGTTATGATATATTAAGTTCAGTATTATGATGATGCAATAGAAGGAGAGCATTCATCACTGTCATTATTGGTCGTATGACAATAGTCTATTGAACTATCTCAGACACTATAATAACATTCCTTTCAAATATCTTATTTGCCATTTGACCATTCTATAAAGTAATGATGTAATTACCTGAATTTGAAACATAATAAACCCGAACTTGAACAATGAAGGAAAATGCTAATAAAAACACTTTACATGCAGATTATTTTTTCTTTCCGAAAAAGCAGAACTAGTTTCCTAATATTCATTTTGGGCTAAAGAATTCCTCAAAGCCTTTGCAGTTGAGCCGTTCCAGACATCTCTCTATTACTCTACGAATAAAATATTAACATTTACTACTTCTCAATGAAACTGTAAAATTGATTTTTTTTTTTTCCAAATTTCAGATGAGAAATATCACTCAAGCTTATTTAGTTCCCTTCATATTCACAGTTCGACTTAGCGATTTTTTAATAATCTTCTAATTATTTTAAAAAAAAAAAATTTCAATAGAAGATAATTTGAATGAAACTTTCAGATTTCGAAATGTAATCTTTTCATTTTAGTTCTGTTTCCGTAGCAGAATTACCAAAGTAGTATTTTCCTCAGAGATATTGAATAAAAGTAGTCTCTCTTTATTTAAATCGGTAGTCTAATAATTAAAATATTTTGTTACGGAAAAGTTTATTTTGATTAAAAATATCCCCCCCCACCAATATTTTCTTTCCATGAATTATCTTAAAATAGTTTTAAATATTAAAAATATGGTAATATAATTTCGATAAAATATCAATTTTGTTTTAACTATGATTTGTGATTATAAAGATTTTCTTTGAAAAAGGAATACTAAACAATTACAAGCAGTTTCATATTATTCATAATGGCTTTATTCGAAATTCCATTCATACTTCGTCACTGAGCAAGAAGTAATGCTTTTGCAAAACGTGTATCGATTGTCGTAAAACATCCATTACATTTCACATTGCGACGCTAGAAATAGCGACCTCTGGTAGCGTAAAAACGAATTATCAGCCGATAAACATTAAAACTAAAAGATGAAAAACGAAAAAAAAAATCGTCTGTAAGCTATAAAAGCCAAGTGGTTAGAGACACCCGATTCTAGAAAGACTTCTCTTATCTTTGGAGTTCTCTGAAATAGTAAATTTTATTGCCACAATTGAATAATATTAAGCGGATAAAGGAACAACAAAATAAGTTAATTTTCTGACATGTACTACTAACTTTAAATTTGATGACTTTATCTCTCCATTCAGTGGCTTTAAATCTTGTTAAGTTCGTATTAGAATGTTTCTGAAATTTTTTAAAGAAGAAATTGAAATAAGATCTCTAGGCTTCTCCATTTTTATTCAATGGCTGTCATGTTAAAATATTCAGAAGACTTATATAAATTACACAAACTTATAGAAATTAGCGATAAAACGAAAGAAACAACAATGACATGTTAATTAGTTACTAATGAAACAATTTGTGCTGATTAATTTTTGGGTAAACTCATTAATTTAATTTGGATTTTGAATATGAGCCCACTACAAGATACAATATGCTTAAAATAAAATTGCCACTCGGTTCTAGTGATTTAGAATTAGAATATTTAATGTCAGGGGCGGATTTGCCAGGAAGCAAAATAAGCAACTGCTTGGGGCCTCGCACTGAGAGGGACCCTGTCGGCTGAGAAGTATCAAAAGAAGCTATAATATACATGATAAACTGTGCAATAAACATTTACATTTACAGTTTATTATAATCTGTATATTAATGATAAATGTATTTAATTCTTCCTTCAATTGTGCCTTTCTTCTGACTTTATTTTTTTTAGTTGCAGGGGCCCCGAAAAATTTAATTGCTTGGGGCCTCTCCGAAGGTAAATCCGGCACTGCTTAATGTAAACAGTTCAGTCGATCCGACAACTATATCTTAACGAATTTCAGTTTTGGCTAAGGTTTTAAACAATATCTTCCTTAAAAATATTTGCATTATGTAGGCGAACACTAGGCATATCCTTCTCGAATTTATAATATAAAATATAAATATTATAATCCTTTATATATTTATTAAATAAAAGCCCTCTTTTTAAAACAGATTATCCTTCTATACCATATTTGTGCACATAAGTGAAACAAACACCAATGCAATAAGATAAAAATTAAAAAAATAAATTCTGTTAATGTCGGCTGTCAGTTTTGTAGTCCTGCAATGTCTTCAAGTAATTTGATTTTTTTTTCCCTCTTAACAAGCTTTCTGAACCTAACTTGTAAAGTCAGTATATTTGTAAAGATTTAATAGTAAACTTGTAAAGAGTTTCTGTAAAAGTCATAAAAGTACGGTATGGTCCTAAACTGTAATATTTGCATGAAAAATAATTAGGAAGTAGCTTCTAAATTAATATTAATGCTGATTTCAGAAGTTCATCTGTTCATAAGGTGATAACGATTTATTTAAATAGAAATCTCCTATCGTGAATTATTTGTCTTACGTTCACTTCTCTATGTTTACAATAAATATGAAATGTGTATTTGATTGTTTCACTTTATGATCGAACCAATCAAACGACTTCTAAAACCTTATCTTTACAGTAGATTAAGACTTCTCTTTCCTGAGACAATCCCAGATATTTCTGAATTTACCCATTAATATTTTAGATGTAGGCCTATTTCTTATACTTTATTATCAATGAGAACTGTTGTTTAATCGTGAGAAAAGAAAAGAATTACTTATATTATTAATACTTAATAATTGATAAGAAGGGATACTATTTTTTTTTCTATATAAAGGGATATTAAATTAATCAAAGAACTGTAGTTTGAGAAATGTCATCTTAACAGTAGTTTATGGGCTGTAGACAGAGCAAATAAAAAAAGGAAAGAAAAGAAATTTGAGCTATATAATATTATACGTAGGCTACAAATTTATATTTATTTTGTATTTATTTGTAATTAATTTGTATTTATATTAGGCCTAATAGTTTTCCAAAGATCAATGAAAAAAAACTGCTGAATTTCAAATTTTAATCTTCAATTGCAATTTTATAAAATAAAACAGAGCTATTATCTTGGAAATAAAAAGGTGGATATGTGCATTGTGTATCTTATGCTCAAAAATCGATTTGTGCGAAACAGGAAATTTTACATGTTGAGAAAATGGAATTTAAGCATAATATACTTATTTCCTTGAAATTTAAAACAAAATATAAGGTAATTAAAATTTTGGGAAACTTTATATACTACAAAATATGACGAAATCTTCTTTGAAAACATTCCCTCTCGGGAAAGAAACATTGCATGTTTTTAATCTTTTAAATTTTAAGTTTTATGTAATTTTTAACTAAAAAATTTTTTTAATAGTCAAGTGTACAGGCATTAACTATATTTTAAATCTTCACAGTACATGTAAAAAAGTTTTAATTTAATTAAATTAATTCTTTGTAAAAGTGTTAGAATAAACTTCAAATCAGCCGTCAAAGCTAACCCACCACACCCAAAAAAATATGCTTTAATAAAATATATCTACCTATATTATGAAACATAGGAATTTAAATAGATATTTCAAGTCATCTCTGATTGTTGGATCATATCTGATTGAGTGCACTAAGTTGTAATATAATTAGATAACAACCATAAAATTAGTTTATGTTCAGCCTGTCATATGATACACTCGTTCCTTAAATTTTTAAGCTATTCCGATATATAACCTGAAGAGCATTCATTTATTTTTCTGCTCAATTACTCATTTTTAAGTAAAAATCACTCTGAAATTTGTTCAAATTCAGTCAACTCTTGTGTTTCAATGTCCTAAGTTAATTTTCAAACATTTTTGCCTTTGCCAGGCTACAATAACAGGATATTTTATTTCTATCTATTCATTGTTACTGTGACCTAAAAAAAAAAAGAAAGCACAAGTTAACAGAAATCTGAGATGGAATGATAATCGTTTATGTATTCAATATTACTTGTTTGTTTGAAAAGTAATTATTTAAACTATTATCGTTGCGTAATTCTGTATCATCGTAAGTGATGGTTTTTGATGGTCTGCCAATGAGGCAGTTCACTCAGTGGCAAAAGAGATCTGGTAAAGAAAGATCTCACTGACAGATGGTTTTGTGCTTTTGGAAGCCAACTATTCCTTCAGTTCAGATTTCTGTTTTCGCTCTAGAGCTTTGTCTTAAGTAGATTTATCAGTGTTTAAAATAGATTTGGGGAGATGGCTCAGTTTTGCAATCGACGGGAGATCGGTGTCTCTAGATTCCCTCCTGTTTGGAAACGGAGAATCTGTCCCTTGGGATTCTCTCTCTTGAGTACATCTAGCATTTTGCCAGTACCATCAAGGAATTCCATATCAAAATAGTCTGATTCTATTACAAATGTTATGTTTTCACCCTAATATAGTAATTTAGTTTGAAAAAGTATTTTAATTCTAAAGTCTAAGAAGATTTCGATTAATAAGAATCAAAATGATTAATTTTGTGATTACCTGTCACTAATTCGATCACAAATTTTGTGCTTTTGAGAAGATGCAATTATCCTTAAAAACAATATTTTATCTAATAATTTCTGGAATAAAGATTTCCGCTTATTAATTATTCTATTACTATTTATCAAAAAGTATTTTTAATATGCATCTTATCCATTGGCCTGATTATTTAACTGCGCTAAACAACTCATCACTTTTGGTTGAATTTTGTCTTTTTTTTTTTTTTAATTAATAAAAACTTATAACAAAATTCTATTGCTGGAAAGAAATAAATAGTGCACAAGCGCTAACTATTTTATTTTCCTTTAGCGCTCTTTCACACGAAGCGACCATGGTCGCGCAGCCAGGAATGTTTGGCCGCGCGGCCAATATCCCTTTACACATGAAGCGACCATGGCCAAACACTGCACCAGCCGAGCTCATTAAAAGTGACTCAAGCAATTCAGACGACTGCAAACCTTTTATTTATTTTATTTATTTTATTTATTTTATATTAAATATTTTATATTTATTTTACCAATAAATATAATGCACCTAAAATTATGAAAATTTAAATATGAACTTGTGAAGCATATGGGATTTATATTTTCTTGTTTTTAATTTTCAAAATATTCTATAATTAATTAAATTAAAATTCAAAACACAGCCAATTTTTGGGGGGTTGTCGAGGTATTTCTCGATATTTTCAACTTAAAAAAAATCTACGAACACCTAAACGATAAAAAATTCATAAAATAATGATTTGTGTTTAAGATATTTATTATTAGTGCAATAGTTAGGCCTAAATTTAAAAAAAATAAAAATTGTGTTTTTAAAAATTGTTTGAGATTATTTTCTTTTAAGTGCTATCAAATAATCATAATAAAAAACGTTTTCATGAAAGGCTTTCTAAATATTATACAGATTCATTGGATGCTGTTCGTTTTCAAAAATAAATTTGTTTTGAAGTATTTTTTTATAGAAATAAATTTTGTTAATTCTATTAAATCCATTTCTAAAAAAAATATTCTTTGTTCATAAATATTCACGAACTTCTAATATTAATTTTTCAGTGTCAAAGTCCCCATTCTCTAGAGTAGTTTCGTTTTAATCATGTTTTTCAACACTTTTCAAAGCGAAAATAAACAGAAATGACCTTCTGGCCGCGAAGAAAATCGCGTGAAAGGCTCCATTGTATGAAAGGCTCCTTTGAATTCTTTAGAACGATGGTGGTCGCGCGGCCAGCCTGACCGCTTGAAAAATCGTGTCATGTCGCGACCAGAAGCGACCAAGCGGCCATGTGTGAAAGGCTCCACTGAAATCTATATAATGACATGATCGCGCGACCATGGTCGTGCGGACAGTAAATTTTGGCCGCAACGAAAATCGCGTCTCGTGTGAAAGGCTCCATTGAAAACTATAGAACAACGGTGGTTGCGTGTCATGTCGCGACCAGAATTGTAGCCTGGCAGCGCGGCCAGAAGCGACCAAGCGGCCACGTGTGAAAGGTTCAACTGAAATCTATAGAACGTTAATAAAATTTTGTTATAGAAATGAAATGTTAGTCGAAAAACAGGATATCTGGTTATTTAAGAATATCGTGGCCGCGCGGCCATGGTCGCGTCGTGTGAAAAGGGTCTTATTTTTATTGAAGGGACTCCAGGACAGCGCTGTTTCGACATCAAACGTTCTGGCTTCAGTTATGTAAAGTGGTCTAAAAAAATTGGTCTACAAATACCAAAATCTAATCAGATAGGACTTAACTTTTTGCCAAATTAATTCGCTAAACTCTTAAATTTGATGTTTGATTCCATTATTTTTTTTTAAAGTTATGCCTCCCAGAAGATTCTCAACTACAGACATCCATTGAAATAAGACACACGGATAGACTGACTTACAAACATAAGTTGAAAAACAACAATTATTTTCTACTGCCGGAAAATGTCAAAATCGGTACATAGATATTTATGTGATCATTTTACTTTACGACAGTTTTATGACAGTTGAGATGATTAGAAATAATAATAGTAATAAGTACATTGAATTTCTAAATTGTCTGTTTAATTATTTTATTTATTTATTTATGTATTTGTTTATTTATTTATCTTCACGAGTATTACGAATTTTCAGATTAGCTTTATTGTAGGATTGGATTTAATATTAAGTTACATAAGCCGAAAAATAAATAATAGTTTCTAAGATGTAATTTAAGAAAACAACATAATAGGTTTTACAAAAAGATTACTTCACTGAGGCTTAAGCTTCAGATAGTTTTAATTGAAGACTGACGGAAAATTCGGTCTTTTAAATGAAAGTGCGTTGTAAAATATTATGACAATTGTTGCAGCAGATTAGGATTTTAATGGTAAAATCTTCAATCAAATATATATCTAAAATCTAATGACATAAATTCGAAATCTCCTTTCACAAACTAATCAAAAAATAATTCTGTCTAAATCATGAAGGTTTCATATCGAGGAGTTTCATGCAACATTAATGTTCGCGATGCTAAATTCACGTCAGGCAAATCGTTAAATGAAAATCCATCCAAACTGGAGAACAGGCGGTGAGAAGCTAAACATTAGAGACAGAAACCATAACTCTTTTCTCCTTCGCGAAATTCAACGACTTATTTAAGGAAGCCAGGTTCGAATATCCAAAAAACAAAGCAAGACTGAACAGTTCAGTGATACAGATAAAAAAGAAGAAATATATAATATTAGACATTTAGATATATAGGTACTGTGTACATAGTGCATGCTTAGAAATTAATAATAATAGTAATAATAATAATAATAATATTTTGAAACACAGTAAAAAAAATCACTGATTGGAGCCTTTAGTTGTTTCAAGTTTCAGCCAGAAACCTAAGTATTCACCAGATATAATAATAATAATAATAATAATAATAATAATAACAATAATAATAACAAATAATAATAATAATATACAAGTTCTTTTATTTGAAAAAAAAAAAAAATAGGCCAAATAATTCATTTTTCCAGTATTGTGTTCTGCAAACTTATTATTATTGTAAGTGGATTTTTATCAAAGTTTAATAGAATTTTTACTATATACTTGATAATACTTTGACTTTTCAAGAACTTTACGTAGTGTCTGAAGATTTTGTATATTAAATTCCAATAGTGACATATCTAATTATCTTACAGGGCAGTATTTTGCTAATCTCTAGTAAAATATAAAAGTCACAGCTCGGCAAATTTCACACTATTCAAGTAATTGATGAATTATTTTTAATTGAGTATGCTCAAACTAATACATTTTCAAATAGATGTATTAAAAAATGATAGACATGACAAAACTGAGTTATTATATACTTATATTATAATTTTAATTACTTATTATTGTAGAAACTGTTGTAAAGATGCCACATCCTGTCAATTTTGTTAGTTCATCTTATACCGATGTACTGTTGTTGAATTTTAATAATATATATCTGTATAGTTTTCTAATTTATATATTTATAATGCTGCTTCTATAATTATTGGTTTCATCGTGTTGTATTGGAATGTTTGGTTTGGGATTACGATGATAAGCAAAATGTCCAGTCAGATGAATTACGATCATTTGCGAACATTATTTAAATGATTTCGAAACGTTCCAGTGATGTTCATCGTTGTCTTCATTAGGTAAATGAGTTTTTCTTGAAAACTATTATAAATTTTTAATTTTTAAAAATATAAGTAAAGACTCGAGTTTAATTGTAATGTAAGACCACATTCATGAAAACCGTTTTTGTTTTTGTTTTTGCAATAACAGTTAGTGTAAATCTGTTCCTAAGCTTTGATAACATAGATTCATTCTTAAGAAACAGTAAATTGTACAATAAATGTTTTAAAAACAACAACATATAAGAATTATATGAAAAAAAAAAATGTATAATTTGTGTTTTGGCAGGCTTTATTTATCCTTTTTATTTTTTTAAGTAAACGAGTTATTTTTCTCGATTCTATTTAGTCCTCTGCGTAGTCTGTCTGAGAATTTGAAATGTAGATCTTTCGTTGTAAATTGATATGAATTTTATAATTCGTTTTTGTCACTTCGCCTTTTATTCGTTTTCTGTAACCAAAACAGAAAAACGAATAATTTTTTCTGTAACCAAGAAATCGGCGATTTCTAATGTGTTGAGAAATGGATCTGTCGATGCGATGTCGTAAATAACGTTTTTACGATAACCGTCTCGTCGTTGTAAAAGACATTTTCAGCAGTTGATGTCACTTGTCTCTCCCCGTATCTATTTACATGAAAGGACAGTAGTAGCCAAACTTGTCATAAATCGAGAGTTATATCCAAGGAAAAGTATTAATGTCATTGTAAATCTTAATTTATAAATTAGAATTATCGTTTCTGTATGGTTAAACTTGTAGGATTTCTGATTACCATTTTCAAAGTACAAGAGTTGAATAGATTTCTTTTTGTATTCTGAAACGGCTGAAATTCAAAATGTTTCTGATATATTTTTTATATCTTATTCAGTCACTAAATCAACGCTGTTCCACTAGTTAGAAAGTAGATATCACCAACAATAATTCAACAAAACTTAGTGCATAATCAATTTTGCAAAGAAAAAAATGAAACTACTTGAAGATGAAAAAATTCTACATTCTCTCTTGAAAATTTTAGAAAAAAAATTGAACACATAAACTCACATTGCAAATTGGTATTGTTATTTCGTGAAAGCTTGGTCAATCTCACCAGTTGCTGAAATGTCAATATCTCGCGCTCAACATTGAAACAACAGAATTCATAAATAAACCAAGAGTGCTAGGATAATACAAAGGTTCTATTTTGTTAGTCTAAAATGTTAAAGTTCTAAAGTTGAGACTTCATCTAATCGTTTATTCAGTAAATTCCTAATCTGATCCATTATATATTTTGAAATTCCAAACAGAGACAGAATGGAACAAATTCAAAAGTTGATGTTTCAATAAATGTTTAAAGTACTGGAATGGATGTTTACTATTGAACTTCCAATTACAATAAAAGAAATTCCTATTACATTGACTAAGCATTCGATGTCTCACTATGAAACTGTCACATTGTTTGTCGATTTGTCACTTTAAAACTTCTTGGCGCAGCTTAGCCGCAGCTGCTTTTGCGCCATTAAACACCAACCAACCAACCAACCACTTTAAAACGGATAGAGCGATTTCGTAATATTTAGTACTGAGCGATTTCGTAATATTCTTATTTACTGAAAATACGATTACGACTATTTGGTTTTCTCCATCAATCAAACAGAAAAATCCTGAATCTTTACAAGCATATACCTTAAAACTACTCGACCAATTTTCATGCTATTTCATAAGATTCTATTTATGATCATCGTGAAATAGCAAATCTATTGGTTTGGTTTTGATATCCCCTCTCCAGAAAAAAAAACCTACATCGCTTCACTACAGATTTACTATGAAATCCTCCATTTAATTAAATACTGAATTAAGATTTAATGATTAACATTAAATTTTTATTTTCTACCAAAAAAGTCGAAATTATTTAGTTTGGTCCTGAATTATTATCGAAATTATTGTTCTTGTAACTAAAAGAAGTATGTACAAGGAAAAAGATTTAATGCAGAATTGTCAGTTTTAAAATGTTAAATTTTTTCTGAAAAATATACCATGGAAGAGGACGGACAAGGAATTTTTTTTTAATTGTTTTTTTTTTTTTTATAAATGAATTTTGAGAGATGAATATAGACTGAAAACCTTATAATAATTGATATTTTTGTGTCAGAATTTAATTCTAAATTAAATGCAAGTTTCAATCTTACGATCTGTAATACTGTGATATTTGCGATCTATAATGCTGTTTTAAGATCAATAATGTTACTTTTACTGCATTATAAATGTTCAATATACGGATAATGTTCCACTGATTTAATTTTTGAATAAAAGCACGATTCTAAGATTTATTATTTTTTATAAGCATAATGTTTAAAAAAAAGAAGCAATAACAAGAAAATTTATTAAAAAGAAGCCTAATAAAAAATATATCCTCCAGGAAAAAAAATCAATATTTTAAGAACACACAAGTTCGTTTTTTTCTCCTTTTTTTTAAATATTATTAATAGTGATATATTTCTGTTTCACATTGCAGACTATATATTGTTGCATCATCTAAGATTCCGGATTTCAGTTGTTTCAGAATGTTCTCTAAAAACGGCTTTACTTTTCTGCTGACGATTCATTTATTATGAATTAAGGCAATTCTTTAGTTAGGTATATTCTCCTCCGATGCAATCATAGTTTCACTCTCCTTTCCCTCTAGGTTTATCCTTCATAGTTCCAATAAAACGAATCGATCGTTTTATCAGCCCTAGTAATTATGCAAAATCATCTTGCAGTTGAAACAACAGCTTTTCCACTTCTTCTAGAACATCTTGTTTTACACTTCAGAAATTCATAAACATTCTTCAATTAGAAAACAACATTGTTTTTCTTTTCTTATCGTTACGAGAATCTTCCAATGACAACTTAAATAATTGAATTAATATTGAAAAGGCTTTTATGAATAGAAACTTAAAGCTGATGGCTGAAACCATAATTATTCGAATGTTTCAGTTAATTTTATATTTCATTTTGCTTTTATCTAGCATGCAAACAAACAAGGAATATATTTCTAAAATATAAATGTATAAAACGGAAAAAAGTGTATTAATCTTTCTTAATCTTATCATCCCTAATCTTCCAAATGAAAACCTTTAAATACCCCACTAATTTTAATATTAATAATTGCAATCGCAGTTTAAAACATTAAAAGATTAATTATCTTGAATAATTAAGTTAATTTCTGAGAATGTGTTTTTTTTCTGTTTTTTTTTCTTATTCAAAAAACACAGATTAATGTATTGTAGATTTCATTATTTATTATGAATTTCATTATTTACTTTACTTAATCCTGTGAAAACGTTCAGAAATTTCCCGCAACCTGATTCCTTGAAGAAAGCCTTATTAACCTCAATACAGTTTTACCACAGTTTTATCATCTATTTTTTTTTTAAATCATCTGAATGTTTCATTTAAAACCTTATTAGCAACAATCATGGTAATCTTCAAGGTTTTTGTTCATTCATTTGTACACGCTGTTCAACTGAAGTTGCTATATCCACAAAATTATAATAAGAATTTTGTAAAATATAATTAAATTTTTATTTTCATTCATAAATATTGTAAACATCGTATGTAAACAATGAGGATCACAGTAAAAATAATAACGAAAAGATGAATATAGTTTTAGGCTCATATTAAACTGTGTAAACCATGTATACTTTACTGATCAGAAATTACTTATTAGATAGCAAAATACCAATAAAGATAAATATTTGTTTTGGTATTTAGTCGTATAAATCCCCATTTAGTTATAAGTTTTAAACTCTCAAACAACAAAATACAGACAAAATATATGGTTGCCTCATGAATAATTTCGAGAGCGAAATAAAATATTTATCAAAAGCGACAACTTTGTGTGGAAGGAATAGATAAGACAAAAACTGAATGGGAAAAAGTCATTATTATTATTATTATTATTATTATTATTATTATTATTATTATATAACATATGACACAGTACAAAGACAACATCTTTGACTGGATTAATTGAGCAATTCAAGTCTCACCCAGAGACCTAAGAATTGTCCAAGTATCTTCGCAAAATATAAGCTGTGCCTAGTAATGATGTTTTTTGCAGATCTGTTATTGAAATCTCATGAAGTTCCAAGCTATTAAAGTGTTTTACAAATTCCTTAGATAAAGCACCGAGGGCACCAATAACTATAGGTGTTACAGTGGCACGTTTGTTCCACAAACGAGAAATTCCAATTGTCAGATCCTTGTATTTTGTGATCTTTTCCAGTTCTTTCTCAACAATTCGTGCATCTCCAGGTATTGCCACATCAATTAGAAAAACATCTTTCCTCTCTACAATTGTTATGTCTGGAGTGTTGTGTTCCAAATGACGGTCGGTTTGAATTCTGAAGTCCCAGAGGATTTTGGCCTCATCATTTTCTAGCACCTTTTCAGTAGAATGTTCCCACCAGTTTTTGGAAACTGGGAATTGATATTTTTTGCATAAATTCCAGTGAATAATACTGGCTACTCTATCATGGCGTCTTTTGTACTCAGTCTGAGCAATTTTACTACAACCACTGATAAGATGGTCAATAGTTTCATCCTTCACTTTGCATAATCTGCATTTACTATCGTTGCTCACGTGTTGTATTTTGGTTTTCATCACGTTAGTTAATAAAGCTTGTTCTTGGGCAGCAAATATTAACCCTTCTGTTTCTTTCTTGATGTAACCATTTTGAAGCCATTGCCACTTTCTGGAATTGTCAATTTTTTCTTCAATTTGTTTTATATATTGTCCATGTAGAGGCTTGTTTTTCCAAGTTTCAAATCGTTGTCTTATGGTTTCTCTTTTATAATCCAATTTAGTCCCGATAACTTTCAAGATGTTTTCCTTACAGGCTTCAATCAGCAGTTTTTCCTTGCTTTTTTTATGTAATCATTTAATCCTCGTTTTTCCTCTTCCACAGTTTGCTTAACTTGAAGAAGTCCTCTGCCTCCTTCCTTCCTTGGAAGATATAAACGATCAACATCACTTCGAGAGTGTAGTGCATGATGCATGGTCCTTAATTTTCGAGTTCTCCTGTCTAAAGTATCGAGGTCAGCTTGTGTCCAATCAATGATTCCTGCAGTGTATCTAATAACAGGAACTGCCCAGGTGTTAATGGCTTTGATAGTATTACCACCATTTAGCTTTGATTTTAAAACTTTGCGTACTCGTTTTGTGTATTCACAACTTGTTTTCTTTTTAACTTGAGCATTTAGTATTTCATTTGATTCCAGTATTCCAAGATATTTGTAGGAATCTTCAAAGTTAAGGGACTTGATGATGTTCCCATTTTCAGATATTATCCCATTAGATTTTTGAGGTTTTCCTCGTTTCATGTTAAGTATAGCACACTTGTCTTATATCTTTATTAAAAATCTGAACTGTGTTGACAAGGGAAGTAATTTCCTTTTCAGATTTCCCATACAATTTCAGATCATCCATGTAGAATAAATGAGAAATTTTTCCAGTTTCTTTTGAGACTTCATATCCGAAGGATGTTTTCTTCAAAATTGATGTTAGGGGAATGAGTGCAATAGTAAATAATAATGGTGATAATGCATCACCTTGAAATATTCCCCGTCTGATGTTCACTTCACCAAGTTCTTGTCCATTTGATAATAAGGTTGTTTTCCAAAATTTCATAGCTTCTTTTAAGAGATTTCTGATGTTTTCACTGATTCCAAAAATTTCTAAGGATTTTTGAATCCAACTGTGTGGCAGGGAATCAAAAGCCTTCTTGTAATCAATCCAAGCCATACAAAGATTAGTTTTACATTTTTTTGAATTTAGAATTGTCAATCAGTAACTGATCTTTAGTTCCACGTGAAGTTTTATAATTTCCTTTTTGTTCAATCGGATACAAAGAATTTCTTGACATATAGTCATAAATTGAATTTGCCAATATTCCTGTTAATAATTTAAACATTGTTGGTAGACATGTAATAGGGCGAAAATTGCTGGGAACTGCCCCTTTCATTATTAAGAAACTGTCTTTCATTATTAAGAATGTCTTTCCACATGTCATCCATTCTTCAATTGATGAGGATTATAAAATATGATTGAAATGGCCTGTAAGTCTATCATGTAGGCTGATTAGATGCTTTAGCCAAAATCCATGCAATTCATCTTTACCAGGAGCGGACCAGTTTTTGACTTTTTTGATTTGCTTAACAATCATTTCTTTTGTAATAATCAGGTTTTCCATTTGTTTCTTCTTTGTTTCTCTAAAAGTGTCTTGAATCCATGTTGCGTTTTCATTGTGTTTTACTGGGTTATCCCATATATTCTTCCAAAATTCCAAAGTTTCATCTTTATTATTATTATTAATCATTGTAAAATATTTTACATAAAAATAAATTTAAAGGAAAAACTTTAAAATATTTAAAGACTCACATATTTTCAATTTTGATTTTGTTCTTGTTAGCAACAAAGAAATTATTTTTTTAAAGACTTAAAAAAAATCTAGCTAGAAGAGATATTTCAATATAAAATCTACACTATTGTCCAAATTATGTATTTCAGAAATAATAATAAGAGATTTAAAATTAAGCGACTAAATATATACAACTTTTATTTATGAATGAATACCTCAGAAATAAGACAATAGTTGAACTTAAATTATCCCTATTTCTGAAGCCTATCTTTTTTAAAATACTTTCATTTGTATTGTGCCAGGCATGAGAGTAGTCTCTCAATGAGGTCACGAGTGAATATGAGCTAAACTTTCGAATGCAGAGAGCAAGAGAATGAGCTCACTTTATTACTCCTATGCAAATTGAACTGGAAACGGTAGCATATTAACACTAGCTGAAACAGTCAGGGTTCCCGTAGTCGAACTTCTACATCTGCCATTCAGTTCAGTGTTGGATCTTACTCTATTCTTTTTCGTAACTACTAATTTTTTTTTTTTTCGTTTTCATTCTGAATTTTTTTTAGTTCCCTATCTAAAGGGAGAATTATTATCCTTTACAATGAAACTCTTTTTAAATTTTGGAATGGCAAGAATTAGCGAATGTTTTTCAAAATCAAGAACTATTCTTTGCAGTTCCAAGTGTGAAGATAAAAAAGAAAACACCACATGTTTGTCAAACAGATTTTTTTTTTCTTGTTTATTAGTAAGGAGCTCATTTCAATGAATTCTACAAAATTCTTAGTCAGGACGATTCTAAAAAAGATTTCTCTTCCTCAGGATTTTTGCTATTCGATTTCGTTTCATTGATTTTTTTTTTCCTTCGCGGTTGAACCAACTTAAATGTTATCTCATTCGTAAAGTGTTGATCTGTATCGCGGTATAACGGGCAAAACTTGGTTTCCTTCCAGGAGACTTGCCAATTTCAAACAATCTTTCGAGATCAGTCTCTATTTGTTGTAAGGTCGTAAGAATATATATGGCATTTAAGAACAAAAAAAATAAAATATATACTATATATCTTGTAAGAATAAGTTCTGATATCATTCGAAAAATAAGTTTAGTTTTAAATTAATTTACTGACTATTTACGCTTGTAATGATATTTAAAATGGCCATAGTATTCTTTTTCTCTATAAGGCTATTTGGGATATAATTTAAACTACTTTTTACCTTACCTTTGTTTAGGCTCAAAAAATAAGAATATCTGTGTGAGTCCGTATGTGATTTTCCATGGCCGTATGTGATCAGGCATGTTCTGGTATATTTAGCATACGTATAAGAGTTGTGTATCATCTATATTTCAAATTCCTCCATGTGGATTCTTTAGAGAAATCTGCATGTGAAGATTATAAAAAGGAGAATGGGCAGATCTGCCCCACCACTATAAAGCGATAAGAAATATACGTAAGGAAAGATCTCCATCAATAAAACATTTTTTATTATTACGACTTGTCTCAATTATTAGTCCGTTCGGAGTTATATAAGTCTAAATATAACGTTTGAGTGATTGATTGTGGTGAATGTGGGTGGCAGGGAAGCCAACCACCTACAGGTGGGGGGTGATTGGTTGTAGGTGGTTGGCTTCCCTGGCACCCACATTCTCCACAATCAATCAATCAATCACACTGTTAATAAGTATTACACGTAATTAATAATTAATATTATCATTTATTTCAACTAAATGATAATTATTTACATGTAATAAATGAAAATAATATTTATTGAAAATAAGCATTAAATGATAATTAATTAATACATCCGGGAAATAAGATGTCAACGAGATAAGTCATATAAAATAGACGTATATAACTCCGCACGGACTAATAATTGAGACGAGTCGTAACAATAACATTATGTTCTATGTAAGGAGATCTTTCTATAGGTATATATCTTATCCCTATACAGGGTGGGGCAATTTCCCATATAGTTTGTCCATTCTCCTTTATCTTAGGAAATGTGAGAAAAAGGAAACGAGTAAATTATGAGACTCGTTAACAGCAAATAATGGATTAAATCTAACAATACATCGAAATACATTTTGTAAATAATTTTAGATTCGTGTGTATTTTGATTCGATGTAGATTAATTGAATTTAGACGACTTAAATAAGTAGATGTTAATTTAATTAAATCTTCAGGAAATGAAAAATAATAGATTTTCAGCATTATTGTAGATTGTATTCGGTAAATATTGTAATTTGTAAATGCGAATACTTTTTTTTTGTATAGTTTTCGAAAATAAATAAATAAATTAAATAACAAAAACAACATTTTAAAGAATTCTATCAAAATTTTTTGTTTTCTTTCATTTGTTAATAATGAACCCAATAAACCAATAATAAATGATAGTTATGGTTTATTTTTATCGAATGTGTATGATTACATTTTGATATTCCCCAGATTACAAACAGCAATGTATTTACGTATTTATTTTGTTTATTTGATGTTTTTTTTTATGGTTTTTTTTTTTTTGTTAGCTGAAGAGATTTGTTTCAAAAAGTCACGAAAACAGCAAAAAAAAAAAGAAATTTCCTCTTTGTTACATCCTTCATTGGAAAAAAGAAGGAAGTTTTATTTTACTTTTAATTTTTAATGGTGTGTTGAAGCCGTTAAACTTACTTATTCATGAGGCGTTAAACTCATTTATTCCACACACACATAAAACATCCTCCAATTCAAAACTGTTCATTTAATATGAATGAGAGAATTACGTTTGAAAAATCTTTTCAAATTCTAGATTTTTCTTAATGCATTTTAACTAATCATTTATAAAATTTATAAAAATAAATAAATAAATAAATGAAGAAAGGAATCAAATCCTGCCACAAATTAATTCCATGCTCATGTATTCTATTATAATGACATTTTAATTTATTTTGTTTTAATTTAAACAAAATATCCAGTACTATTCAAATTAGTTCATATCTACAAAGTCAAACATATTACCAAAATTAAAATAGCTCGATATTAATTGTGAAAATTAAAAAAAAAAAAAAAATTAAAAAAAATCTTAAAAAGTATCCTTTAATAAATAACTTTGCAGAGAAATTTATTGAAGACTTTGCTTCTTCTCCAAAATTATTCACATCTCTGCACAATTGCCAAATACAGCCAAAATAGCCAACGATATGTGATTTGAATTGTGTTGCCATTTCGTGGTTAAACGACAATCATGCAGAGATCAACCTCGTGCTGATAGTTGGAAATGAAGACACCATCAGTGTGGTTGAGATAACCGCCACCATTCAACCTGGATTACTTCCTTTGAAAATTCTACTCAAAGAGATTTCCACTGTTAAACGTTCAGCTTCATACCTTTTTTTTTATTTGATTTTCACTGTTCGTAAATTAGAGTAATTGTTATTCAGCTTCCAAAGTACAGAAAAATACGTCTATCAACATCAAAATGAGAGCAGAGATCGGTAAATTATTTAAGATTTATATTTTTGAGCTGTGTACGTATAAAAATTCGATTGTAATAAATTTTTGCTTTCAATTGTATCATTACATTTCAAGCAGGGGTCCAAAAATCTTTTTTTTTTAATTCAATATATTGCATTGATATATATAACATCAACGCGATAAATTCTCTGGTGCCCAGCGTGATTCAGTGGTCATGTTTGTTGATCTTGATGTTCGATCTAGCATTGTTTTTGAGTGTTTATCTTCTTTTTTCCTGTGTTTGTCCCATTTCTCCGGACTCCATGGCGAAGCATTTTGTTTTGTCCAGCGAAGTTTGCCACTTCTGATTTACTCTGAGTATTCAGATACAATAAAAAGCAAAATATATTCTCTAGTAAGCCATCAAAATGATATTCAAGCAATAACGAGTACCTAAAACATGAAAAAAATAAAATCTCAAAACTCCCCACATTCCATTTACCTAGATATTTCGGATAGTTTTTCTGTAATATAATAAGTTTTGATTTTTTTTTTGATTTTGTGTCATTGTGATATCTTCACATCAGAACACATTATTATTGCAGTCATGTCGAGCAAATAAATTATTAAGTTACAGTTTTTGAAAGTCATTCACAGCCGTAATATAAAACAACAGTTTCTATGCAAAACATAGCAAATCTTGAACACATAAATAAATCACGGAATTTATTTATGTAACCAGTAGGTTATTTCTTAAAATGATAATATTTTAAATGATATGGATGTGGAATGTATATTGAGATTTAATGATATAACAACTAATATATTGATTTCAGTATCGTTCAGTTGCAGTCTGTATCAGATATATCGGAAATAATGCTATCTCTAACATGATGTTCTCTTATTATGATTTTGCAATTAAGCGAGCAATACTTCGAAATATTATCTACAAATAGACAATAAATCTCAGAAGAAAAGCGAAAATCATTGAAGAAATCCACCTCATTGAAATTCAAAAAACATTGAAATTTTGATATTCGAAAAATCCAATACCACAAATTATGAACCTATTCAGAAACCGTAAAGAAGTAATCTTGAAAGAAACAGTAAATAATAATAAACAAGAATGAAATGAAGGAAGTTTTCTTTGAATATTTTAAAAGATAATTGATCCTTCAATGATAATTGACTTATTCGGAAATATCTGATACTTTGATATCATTACATCTATTTTTAGCGGTCGATATCAAAATGTCAGGAGAAAACTGAATATTGTGAATAGGCCTATAGCCATCGTTCTGTCATTGAAACTTTTAATGTTTTAAGTTAATGCTCCAATTTTCTTTTGATTTTCCTCCGTTTTTCTGTTATTATAGATTCTTTTTTGAAAATTAATTTCGCATTTATTGCATTTTTAATACTTCACTCTTAATCACTGGAAATACGACTTTGTAGCATCATTTTGTAGTTGAATGATGAATTATTTCTCTCGTAAAGCGACAGCATATATTCATTTGCATCAAAAAAAAAAAAAAAAAGTATTGCTTCAAGTCTTTTTGTGTGTGTGTTTGTTTTTTTGTTTTTTTGTTTTGTTTTTTTTGAAAAAAGAGAGGAAGTTTTGTTTTGACTTTTTGCGGTTTTATTTGAATAAGATCGATTTGAAAGTATTTAATATTTCATTATTTGCTTTGAAAAGATGGAGGTCATTAAAGTGAGAACTATCTTTTATAAGTCGCATAGAAACCATTGGCAAATTTAAAAAATCATTCCTATGTAGGCTAGTAGTTTGAAATTAGTACTTCGACAACGTAAAATGAGTATGTTTCGTCACTAAATATACGCAACAAATAGATTACAGATTATATCAATTCTTTAATCTTTAATGATTTAAAATTAGACTAATATCTAAAAGATATACTTTTATGTTCACAAAGGACGGCGCCATTCTAAGATCCCGGACATCTTTTAGGACTTCACGTTACATAAAATGTTAAAAAAATTCTGGTAGAAAATACATAAATATCTTAGCAATTTTGTCTAAATAATAATAATTTGACAGAAAAAATAAAACACTATGGATTTTAGAAAATTAGGAATCACAAAAATATTCTAATATGGGTCCCACAAAGTATTCTTGACATTTAACCCTTTATGAAGCTGTCAATTTCAGTTAACAAAAACAAAATTTCAGGTAACAAAAACACACATGCCTGATTTAAATTTAAGCCTGTGATTATGTGAAACATTCTACAAATCCCTATTGTGATACTTTTTAAATATTGAATTATGTAATGCCACATTTATAGCAGTCCAACAGAAGGACAGAATTGATGAACGATAGGATTGATAAGTACCTAACTGCCATGAAATAATTTACTTTTAAATTCTTATTTTTTTCTTGGCGAAATAACTTACTTTTCGTTTTCATATAATAGCGAAAATCCAGAGCGAAAATCCAATAGCTAAAATACATACAGTTATAAAAAGTTTATACATTAAAAATCACAAACGTTTTCAAAACGACCTGCGTTTCATTTTCAAGTGAGAATTCTAAACAAATTTTTCGAGAATAGGAAACCAGGATGCGAGAACAGGACCACGTGATCGCTAGGGTGATTTCGTTTGAAGGGAGAAAAAAAAATGGTTAGAATTCTCACTTGAAAATGAAATGCAGGTCGTTTTGAAAACGTTTGTGGTTTTTAATTTATAAACTTTTTATAAATGTAGCTGTGTGATGGCCTTCATTTTTGCTATGAAAATTTTCCGCACGTTAAACTATTTAATATATATAATAAATAAATATATAATAAAGAACTACCTCGAAATTTTGATTTTAACCTCCTCTGGTAATTATCAGCGATTTATGATTCGTTGACTACTGAATTTTTATCTCAAAATTGTTCGTAAGGCCTTTTCTTTGCAAAGACTATAAACTATATTTCAATGTTATTCTGAAATAACTAAGTTGATAAGTGTATTTTGTTTTGACTGGAGGTGAGGAAAGTTGGGGGCGCTGGAGGTAAGAAAGTTCCATTGACCAGGAACTGAGATGAAGTCGAGTGATCAGCCCACCTTTACCCCGGCAACGAAACCTGGTATCCATTCTACCAGTTATGTTACCAGTATTTAAAATAAAAGTTCACTACGTGCATTTAAACTAAAAAAAAAACAATATTAATGTTAAATATTAATGTTAATATTAATTGTAAAACTGTTAGTAATTTCCAAAGACGTATATAATGAGCGGAAAGATACTTTGCTGAATAAGATTAAGAATGTTATTCATCTGCAAATGACGTTACTTAATGAGACAACAGTATTTAATTATTTCACGCATTCATCTGTGTTAATGCAATCTTCTGTTTTACTCACTCTTACTTTCTCTAATCAGAATGATCTAAAAGCACTATTTTAAAATCTCGCATTCCTTTTAACCTGATTTGACCCATTAAGCTCAGAACTTATTTAATTATAAAATTATTTCGAGGAAATCTCAGTTGCTATTTTCACTCTCTGGAGTGTTGAGAGCATCCTTCGTTCACCATATCAGCCACCATTCAGCAAATCTACTGTCCCTCAATTGATTCACTATCTCTTTGACACTGATTGATTGACCGCTCTGTGCTTCGCTATTCTACAGCCTAAAATCAAAGTAGATCACTCTCGGTGCAGCTACTTACTTTGAGTCCACTTTAACCATTCCAGCTGATTCAGATCGATCATTCGTGCTAATTGTCGATGAACTAACTCGTCTTTTCCAGGACTTACAAGAATTGCAAAAGCGGTAGCAGTTCGATTCCAATCCTAATTTTCAGTTTTATTGCAATGCTTCAATTACCCCGCTAATTTGTCAGTAGTTGTTGGGTTTGCCTGGTAATTGTTCTTAATCCATTTTAGTACTGTCCGTTGTCTTTTCAATTCACCCTACGATCTCTACTTTGCTGTTTCAAATGGTCTACTACTCTGTACATTTGTATTTTAAATCTTCTCATAATCTGTTCGTTCCTATTTAATTCGTCTGCTGATCTGTACTTTGCTATTTCTGACCTTTATTCATTTTATATTTCAGTCTTCCTACCGATTTATCCATTGTTATTTCAATTTCGCCCGTCGACGGCGCAATAGTATAGTGATCTACTACTGAACATCAATTCACTTACAGTAATAGTAAGTAATAGTACAGTAATAATACTTACAGTTACAAAAATGATAGCGATTCTTCACAGTAATCCATCAAACTTATGTTTGAATTCAGCAAACACTTCAATTCTAGAACTTGTTCTAATTTCGCAATTAATATTTTTTCATACAAACTTTTGATTCTTCGCCTGAAGTTATTCTTGTTTGCTCTATAATTAATGAATTTATTTTTATTAAATTTCTGGAGATTTATTGTCTGCTTTTCAACAACCTCCAGACACTTTATTTAACAATGTTTCCTTAACTGTTAGACAATATCTTCAGAAGGATTATTTTGTTTGGAATTTAAAGTATTTTTTAACATTCATTACATTTTAGATTATTACAAAAAATTATTTTCATTCCGACTAAAGAGTCGAGCCAATGAAGCTAGAAATTCACTCGAAACCAGTGAAGCACAAATGTTTACTCTTTCTCTGAGACAACATCTGAGGAATGCACTTTCAAGTTTTGACACTCTCCGCCATTGTAAATTATTAAATGATTCCAATTGAGTGCTTGGGCAAGTTCTTCAATATTGATAGTAGAATCTGTTCTCAAGTTTGGTTAACGCTCAGCAGGATCGAACTAAAATTCGCCAGACCAATCTTCTAACGTTTTATTGTCTCAGATGGCTTGAATGTTTTTCATAGCTTCACTTATATTATTTAAATTTTTAATAAAAGATTGTATGGATAACGTATTCATATACGCCATATCCGTATTTTAAGACTAGAAGACGGACAGTTGACAACTCTCAAATACAACAAGCAGAATGATTTCATGAAGTTCATTTCTGTATAAAATTCCTTATGCATAAATAAGACAGAATTTCTAAATAATAGAAAGAGAAGAGCATATTACATTAGTGTTTGTTGTCATCGTCCTTCGCTGTCTATTTAAGATAAAGAAATTCAATGGAATTCTTTCCTTTGAATTTTTATTGTATATTTTTTTCCATACATGTATTTCAGTTTCTGCCTAATTCTATTGTTTTGGCCTAAACTCTTAGAAAAATTTTTTATTTACTTTTCACAATAATATTTAGTGTAATTCCAGGTTAAATCTTTCTTTCCTTTAATTAAGTTTTTTTCTTGATTTTTATATTTAATTGATTTTTATAATTTAGGAGATTAGTGCAAAATTAGTGCAGATCTCAATAAATGTTGAGATTTAAAATATTGTTTTGTTATACTGCATTGAAATCAACCAATTTCTGCTATTCTTAATGGCATTCAAGAAGAGGAGATCTATCCATCAATTGAATAGCATTAGATAATGTTAACATCCAATTAAGTAAAAAAACTGAAAGTTTTCTCATAAATGAGATTTACCCTTTTTTCCACTAAGCTCTTCAATTATCATTTCGTTTCAATTCTTCCTTGACGACTGTTTATTTTCATTTGACAAAAGAATCATCAAATGACAGACATCGGAATGGAATTAATCGATTGCTTTCTTCGAATCAGTCGTTTCAGTATAATAGCTGTCAGCTTTATTTTATGACAAATTGTGTTTAGTATTACTTTTAACAGCGAACTTTATTTAGCTAAGTAGTTTTTTTGGCTTAATTCAAATGTTGAATTAGTTTTTACTTATATTATTAGTAGACGAAATTTCCTTTTGTGTGTTTTTAACTAAAGTGTTTTCTTTAGAGTGAAAATTGAAGGACTGTTCAACAGCAGATTGTGATTTATTATAAAAATAGATTAATTTTTGGGGTTTATTGCTTAAGTGCTGTTCTTAAAAATCTGGCGTCGCAAGGAACTGATGATTAAATGGTTTCAAAAAGTCGTTTTCAGGGTGTAGGTAATAAATTTCGGACGCTAAATTAATTTTCTTACTATATTTTTTTTCAAACGGTCATTTATTTAATAACCAATCCTTGTGCTTGGCTATTTTCCATGAAAAAAAAATAACAAGCAAGATTTCATTTTTCCCCTTGGGAATTACGAATGTGGTGCTGTCAAATATTTCGAGAGTAATGTTACACAGACTTTAATAACCATGTTTTTTGTCTTAAAAGTAAAAGTTTCTAATGATTTCAAATTGTTAAAATGTACGTTCGCGGTTTAGGATTGTGTTTTTTTTTTGAAAACTCGAGAATTAAATCAATTGTTATTGGTTGCTAAATCATCGTAAAATTATTTAATTATTTATTACCAATAATATCAAGCATTTTACGAAGCCTCAAATCTCAGACGGCATCTGCTATCCTCCAATCCTCCAATATTCTTGTGAATTCACATCTATTAATTAAAAATTGAATAACCTAAAATGTTTGGGATTCGAAAAAAATGTTTTGTATCGTATTGAAATATCCGTACATGAAGTACATATACCTGAGCAACGATTACTCAGCAAAATAGTCCACAACAGTTGCTCCTTGCAATGCCAAACAAAATGATGAAGTACTTGTTATCAGTGTTGTTTGATAATTTGGTATTTTCACTTCTCAAACATCTGTTTTCCCACTGTTCTTTATTACAATGGAAGAGTAAGTCAACTTTTAGAAAAGTCTTATGAAATGATAACAAATTAAGTACAATTATGTATAACCTAAAAGGATCTTTCATGCACTTACAGAATTTAAAATGTTAAATGACTTTTTTTCCTTGCAATAAGATTGTATTTAAATTACTGCTGTTATTATTTCAAATACTTAAATTACGTTTTTTGTATTTTCAAAGGCAAGCAATTAAATAATTATATGTTCAATTTTCAATGAAAAAATATTGTAGCCAATAGTTTTGTGTTAATATATCCAGTTAGTCATATGTAATAGCTAAAGTTTTGCTTCGTTTATTAAGTATTTCTTTGTAAACTGAAATTTTAGTTGCTAGAATAAATAATAGTGAACTAAAAAACGAAATCTTTGTAAGAACACAGCTGCTTTCAGAGCTGGAAAATATCTTTGATATTAACGAACTTACGTTAACGAAATTTACTAAAGTTTTAATAATGCTATTTCGTTATTAAATACTATTGATTATTGTGATTTTATAAATAAAATAGTTTGGTAATTGTTTTGCTTTAGTGATAAACATGCAATCTAATTTCGAAATCAATAAAGATCGTTTTCATCGTATAAACTTAGGTTTCCATTTATTGTTTGCAATTTTAGCGCCGGGGACCCCATTGTGTCTCCGAATTACTTTCTAGTGAAATGGAGATGAGATGACACGATTTCCAGTTCGAAAGTTGTAGTGCAATCAAACGTGTTTTCGACTCGGAGCTAAAATGCATAATGAAGAGATTAAATGAGGCTGCAGCGTTCGTCAATCGAAGTTAGAGAAGAAGGAGGGGGAGTCTTGAGCTTCTTGCTAAGCCTCAGGCTATCAGTTAGAACTATCGTTATATCAATACTTACAGAATTGATACAATTTCATTTACATGCAAGACTGGTTATTCAGTTAAGGTCCCATTTAAAAATAAAAGATATTTCTTTCGCATTCTTGGTTTTTGGCAAGGAATATTCTGAAGTCGTCACTTTCAACTAAAGAGCTGATAAGCTTTGCCAATGTGCTACGGAAATAGGGACAGCTCCTAACTCTGGGAAGAAAGATTAAAAAAGGAGGACCTGATAGGCTTTATTATAGTCTGCAGATTTTAATGCTTTAGATAATAAAAAGTAAGACATATTAAACTCCAGGTCTGCGAATCTCTGGCAATGTCTGTCCCAATTATGATATAAAATAAATTAGTGTCAGAGTGTATCGTCCTATTAGTTGATAAGTAGCTTTATTAAGTTCTTTTTTATTAAAAACAGTATCGTTTCCAACAGAAAGTGGAATTATAATTTGTTTAGCTTCGTTAAATTTGAATAATCTACTATTATCTATATATAATAAATATATAATATAATTCAAATACAGTTTGACACATTTACTGACCAATATTTATCTCAATAATTATCTCTTCTTTTTTTTTCAAATAATAATGATATTTTAAACAATCAAATTATATCATTTTTTGTTGCTTTGTACATAGTCCTTTCATCAAGACAGTATTTTGGTAAGGACTTTAATGTTGTATTGAAGAGTGATATAGTTATTTCTGTAGGCTACACTAAACGGCAGACATGCAATTTATAGGTCATACAGTGAAAGTTTAGTAATTTACAATTTCGAAGCTTAGCAGTAAGCACTGATGACTGGAATAAGGGATCTGAAACTTCTAATTACTAAAATATCATCTTTTTATTTAACCTATTGAATAAAATCTTTTAAAGAAAATTAATTGAGTGTGATTTTTAAAATAAAATTTGCCTGTCCACAAATTTTATTGAAACTTCTTGAGCTAGGACAGCCGCAAAGTTGTGCACTACACGAAGGTGCACATTAAGTTTTTAAAATCAGTTCTCCATTCCGAACACATTATAAAATAGCCATACTTCTTCCAAACTTGCCGTCTAGTCTTAAGCAATGTCCCGTTTTTCAACAGAAAAAAATTAGCAAATAAAAATTATTAAGGGCAGAGGCTCCAAAAACGTTTTTTGCACAAAGGGGCCTAACAGGTCAACGGCGACCCTGTATTGAGCAAATAATGTCAAAGAATCGCATCAAAGAAATCATTTTGAAAATTTAATTTAAATTAAATTACGCCAAGATATTCAGAATTATACAGCAAATAAACGGATTTTTTAATTTTTTTTTATTCTCTATATTAAAGAAATGTAGCTAAATTTAATGTCTTACAAAGAACTGATTTATCTCATCTTTTTGTCCTAACAATTATTATTAATTCATAAAAAAAGGTTCTAAAACATCACAAAACTATAAAGCTTTTGATTAAATAATCAAAATAAAAATAAAATACTTTTTTAGATTCTAATATTTTTCAAATGGAAATTCGTCATGAATACTAATTAACAAGAATGGGTAAAAAGAATTTCGTAATGAATACTAATTAACAAGAATGGGTAAAAAGAATTAGATCATTGGCACAACTGTTAACGGCGCAATGAGACAGCATTTCATGCTTACGATATTTTATCAATCAATTTTTGTTTTTGTTTTTTGTGTGTGTCATGCTAGGCGAACATGGAGCGATTTTATGGCAATATGATTGGGACAAGTTGGCCCAATTTGATTGCGGACAACTTTATCAAGCGCGAACACAGAGTTTGTCTTGAACCAATATTGCTTTGAATATCGGTGGTTACGGCGCTTCGTGTGTCACTAGGGAGCCCTAGTAATTACACACTAAGTGCGAACGCTTTATAAACACACGACACGAGCAGAGCATAAATGCACTGGGAACAATATTCCCAGCAATTGTACGACATCGGTTTTATTTATACAATTTATTTGCGAATAAAATGGGAGCTATCCAGTGTAAGCGTACCTGAGATTAAGTCTAAACGTGTTACGAACGTTCAGAATCGATCGAGTATTAAACGCCTTACCGCGGTAGAAATCCATTAAGATTCTTTCATTATCAATTGACAAAATATTGTTGTTTGAATTATCTTTTTTGGGCCGCCCATGTTGCAGATTTTAAGCCTTCTCTCTCACAAAACATGGTCGGCGGGAGCGAGTGATTTTCCGATGTTGAAAGTCCCGCCTCCTTCGACGTCAGCATTGTCACGTGATGTCATCCGTTCATTTGATTCGCTTTCGTACCACCAATATTTTGAGCCAACTAATATTGGGCCAATATTGTTCCTTTGGTACCGACAATGAAATTGGGGCAATATTGTTCAGGGTGGGGCAATCAAATTGGGGCAAACAGTTGCCAGCAATCAAATTGGGCCTGATTGTCCCAAAATATCGCCTCGTGTTCGGCCAGTATAAGTGAATACGAATTTTCTTCTCTTGTTTAAAGATTCTTCAGTGCACCTTAAAACTTTTTATTAATTGTTGTTTGGTTGTTTTGTTGTTCTTTTAAACACTTTATTTGAACATCTTTCTTACCAAGTACACAATAGGTCAAGTTTTAGATGTTTGTTTGTTTGTTTGCAGTTAAGTTGTTGTTTAGGTTTTTTGAGATACTGATAGAACATCCAGCTTTTCATAAAAATTCAAGCTAAAAAGTGCTAAAAGAGGCACTAAACAGTTGCCCCTATTGGTAACTCATAGTGTATAAATGAACATACACATACCCTTTTCTTTTAATCTCTTTTTTTTTTTCGTGATTCACAATGGAAGCTATTATATTTTTATGAATATTTTTCTTACAGAGTATTTCCAATACCCAAAGAATCCAGATAGATACTATTTGAATTATTATCAATAATAATAATAAATAATAATAATAATAATAATAATAATAATAATAATAATAATAATAATAA
>JAFIDM010009631.1:124211188-124237233 GCA_023159025.1 Thereuonema tuberculata | reverse complement strand
AATAATAATAATAATAATAATAATAATAATAATAATAATAATAATAACATCATTGATATTGCAGTGCCTATCAGCAAGAACATGCAGAAAACTCACGCAGACAAGATCAGTAAATACACTGATCTAGCACACGAGCTCCAGAAGCAGTGGAGGCAGGATCGAATACGTGTTGTACCCATCGTTCTGTCTGCCACTGGTCTGGTGCCTCACACATTGCACCACAGTCTCAGCACACTAGGACTTCACAAAATCACTTATGCACAACTGCAGAAGGCTGTGGTACTCAACACTACACGCATAGTTAGGAAATTTATGGACACAATCACACATCCCTAATCATTCTCGCACACGTCTTTACACTTGGCAGTATGTGCTTTGGTCCTTGACCCGCCATATTGTTTTTGCTGGGGAAACCCAAGGTTTGAAACATACAATAATAATAATAATAATTGCTTCTTCAATATTAGCATTCAGACAGGAGAAATAAATTCTTAAACATTTTTATCCTAACGAAGCCTTATGTTTCATTCAATGCAAGCAAAGGATGTGTTTCCTGCAGTAAAATAATGTCATGCCGGAAAAACCTACCAAGAGGACAGAAGATAAAGAAATCAATATTTATTTACTTAGTCAACTTCTTCTCATGAAAAAACTTTTCCTTTTTTTGACCACTCTTTTTCCTAAATACCAGAATTCCCTCTCCTTTTTAAGAGGACATCTTTATTTCAGATTTTTTTTTATTTCCATTTCGTATTTCATGACGTCTCGTCTTGAATATAACATTACCTAATATTGGAAGAGAAAGCCATTTGTAAATCTTCCATCTTTGATACAAATCTAAGTTGTTGTTTTTTTTTTTTAAACAAACTGAATGATGGTATTAACTTAATATACTTTTACACAGGATGACTTGGATTTATTAAAAGTGGTGAAACAGTTTTCCAATATATATAAAAAAATGAATAAATAAATATAAAGGACTGAATTCTAATTCTATGGATTTTGTTTTTTGATGTTAATTAATTTGACCCTATCATTGTATTTGTTTAAAGTTGGATTCACTGCTGACCTTCTTTGTAATAAGTTAAGATGGAGCATTGCTGTGTTTTTATGGTTGTATAATAGGAATTAGGGTCCATCGGTTGAATCAAGCAATATTTTGATTTTTCTTAGGTTAAAAAAAACAGCATCTTCCAAAGTTTGATTGTTGAATTTCTTTCCGTTTTCGAGTTTTGAAAATAATACACAGAAGAACAAGCCTAGAAAATAAATCAAGAAACTAAATCAAGAAAAAAATTCATTAAAATTGTAAACTTAAAAATAAAAAGATTATGTAAGAAACTTATAGAAGTTTCTGACCTTTTGTGCAGCTACTTTTATTAAAAAGTTGATTTTTTTTATATTTTTTTTTTTAAAGTCGTGAAAGCAATTAAAGGGAAAACTTCAGCTCCTTATTTGTGAATTGTTACATCCTATCTTCAAATTTTTTGTTTCTACTTGATTAAATCCGCAAATTCTAACTCTAAATGACTAAATCTAACGGGTCCCTAAGTAGAAATTTTCAAATACAAAGAATAGGTCGTCGTTTGTCCGTAAACATTTTTCCCAAGTTATAAGAATATCCATTGTCTGGATCAAAAGTTATCATGAACGACATCTGACCAGACAGACCCATACAGTCGTACTGATTTTATGATCATATCTATAATAGTCTAAAGTCATATATCACTCAAGTTCTCAATGACGAAATTCGCTGTTTGGTCTATTTCCATTATTCTGTTTTAAAATTATAAAAAAAATCAATTATTTTACTAATCCAATAGTTGATTAAACCAATAGTGGAACATCTCTTCACAGCTAGTCAAATAACAGCACCTTAATGAACCAGATATTTTCACCATTCAGTTTTCTGAATGGTGACCCTGTTTTCTCTGATCCTTCGACTGTGGCCCTGTTTTCTCTGATCCCCATTCCTTTGGAGCCATTTGTGCTCCCTGAACGCTTTGAAAATATCCTTCACCTTAATAATTACAAAATATTTTTGATAAAAACTTTGTCTTGGATACAATACCAAGAATTTTATTTTGTGATAAAAGTACGATTAGAATTTGAAGTGGTCGTGGGACTGCTATCGCTCCAGGTGAGGACTGTCATAGGAACTTTTAATGGCTTCAGATAGCCGAAAGAATAGGGGAAGAAAAGTCCTTCTAACGCCGCAGGCCACAATTGCGAACGGACAAAGAAGGGAAATTGGCATTCATGCCTCACCATTACCTACATGAATATCACACCCAGGATTCGAATCTAGACAAAGTGTTTCCACACGGTTGCCAGGCCGATAGTTTGGTTAATGTCCATCATTCACGTAATGCCGAAAAATAATAGATTTCTCTAGGTCTTTATATTATATAAGCTTTGTGATTTTTACCACGATAAGATGGTTTTTATAGCTACAATTATGGACTAAGCAAAAGCTCATCATTCTACAACATTAATAACAATTCTATTGTTAACTTATAATTATATAAAAAAATTACTTATTCTTTGTTAATTCGAAATTTTTATTCTTGTTTTCTTTGAATATTATCTTATTGTTTGTTTTATAAAGCGTATAATATTATAAAAAAATCGTAGGAACGATATGTAGATTAATATATTTTCCTTACTTTTTTACTTAAAAAGTTCATTGTTTAAAAAGTATTCTGTGTTTAAAAATTTAGCGAGTGCATTTGCTTGAGTTTGAGCTGATACGTTTTATATTGCTTATACTGTTTTATTTTAATCAGTAAGTATTGTACATCAACAAGTGACATTTAACTGTAGATTAACAGAAAAATAGCTTAAAAATTGGTCATCGAAGAAATTTATTTCTTAGATATTTATTGAAGAAAAAAAACTTCCCATTTTCTGTTAATAGTGATGAAAACAAATAATTTTTGAAGGGTTAAATATTCCATTGCTTTGAAAGATACTTACATTATAGAATGTCAAGTCATTGAAAATCTCTTAAACCATGAGGAATCGATGGAAAATTCCGAAAAAAATGGCTTTATCGGTTTTATGTTTCAATAAAACAATAAAAGACTCCAATCCAAGTAATTAAGTGATGTTCTTCTTGGGGTTTCTTTGAAAATTGATTTAAAAAAAATTCGTCTTACGTGTCTTGAAACAATGAACTTAATTATCGGTCGATTAGTTGTTACAAGCAGTTCTCCGTCCAGGCTTTGGAGTGTCCATTGTGGACTGTTCCATTGCAAGATCGTGGGGGCGGTTGATAGAGGAAACAAGAGATAGCCATTTCCGTCTGATCACACTTGTGTTTAATGACTTTCCACCACAATGGACTAAGTGCACGTGTAAAAGCGACCGAAGACAGCCACAGCACGTGTCCTGGCGTACTCACCAATTAAATCGTAAAGAACCATAAATAAATCTTTCAACTATGGAAATTGCAAGAAACGAAGTAGGAGGAGGATTCATGCGATTATTTTCATTGTAGCCATTACAGAATATTAAAGCAAAGATAAAAACAGTCATTATCAATGATGGTTTCATTGACACTGCTGTTATTTTATTAACATCCTACATGCTCTGTGCTTAATTTCCATCGAGGAGTTGATAAAGCAAAATTTTGGTTCAATGGGTTCTATTAATATCTGTGTTTTGTTTTTTATACATAAATGGAAGTTCTAGAATTGGCCAGACTCTGCATTCGGATATATTTCAGGTTTGAAATGAATTTTGTTCTAGTGTAGCATGATTTAAAGGAATAGATGAATCAAAACTCAAAGTGAAAAATTTAAACTATCATATAATGCATTGTTTAATAACTGCTAAAAAGGCAGTTTAAGTGGAGAAACATAAAGATTAAAAAAGATTACAGATTTCTTCTATAACAAAATTTCTTTCTGTATGCTTTTTTCTCGTTCTTAACCTCTCACGCAAGAAAGGTTAAATTGTACTTTCATGAAAGCAAAAAAAAAAAAAAACCAGCATAAATACTAACATAAAAAAATAGGCCGCGCGGTTGGCGTTGTCGCTATGACATCGGCCTCTCACCTCTGAGTACCGGGTTCGGTTCTCATGTGGGTTTCGTGATGGTGGACGATCCGCGCTGGGCAGGTTTTCTCGGGGTTCTCCCGTTTCCCCTGCACTTCTCCCACCATACTTTCTCAGTCTTTCTCTCCATCTGTCCTTCTTTCCGTGGGTTAGTACAATAGACCTCTGGTCGCAGTGCTTGGCTTCTCTGCCACCCACATTCATTACATAAACATAAACATAACATAAAAAATAACAACATAATACAGAAGTATTAGTTCGCATTTAATTTGAAAAGTTTAGAAAACTTGGAACAGTCCTTCTTTTGCTAACAGGAAGCTTAATGATAGTAAAATTGTTCTATACCATTTTTAAATTTTTGAAATGCGAAACCCAGGAGGTAATTCCTACTGCTGATAACTTATTTATTGCTTTCGATTATTTTAAATCACAGAAATCTACTCTTTGTACTTGTTAACTTGTATGATGATCACGTAAACTAAATCTCAAAATTCGTTCAGTTATCACATTTTCGACAGTAACACATAAAAGATAAGGCAAACTTTATCTTCAGACAAAAAGAAAATTTGAACCGAATTTTTCGTCCGCTCTTTCCAGAAAAGCTTCAGTATTTGAAGAGAATTTGATACTTGTGAAAAAAAATAATATGCATGAGATTTCAAATCAGGTTATATTTGGCCACACTTTATTTTTTTTGATTTTCATTTATCATTTTCTGCATTTTATTTTTCTAATTGTCTTTAATCATTACCATGCTTAGATTCAGCAGCAAGTTTCACGAATCAATACAATATTCGGAAATTCTGGAGCTGCTTTGGCGAGAAAGAAAGTTTTGAAAATTTATTACTTATAAATTTTTCAGTAGTTTTCCATTTTGTTTTGTCGACAGCATTTCGATGCTTAGCAGGAGATTGACTTCGAGTTAATAAATATGTGCGGAGTTATCCTTCGTGAAGTTCTATTTTTTTTTTATTTTTTTTTTTGTTAAGCCTACAGCTTTTCCATCTACCGAGTTCCTATCACTGAAGTCCAGAGTCGTGTTTGTGGTGGAATCTTGGTGTGTGGGCGTTGGTTTGTCATAACCGCGGAATAATGACACTCACAAAGTGTCACTTGCCTTCGTATTAGTGTCCGAATAATGAGACCGAAGCGAATGAATTTTGTGTTTTTGAAAATGCGTGGGTAGGACATTCGCCTGATTAAGTCAAGAGGAAGATTGGATTGGAAATTCAATTCCAAACACATTCTGAATTCCATTTCAATCTTCTGGAGGAGATATTTCTTTAAAATGACTTTAGTCCGATGTTGTTACACAAAGATGTGAAAACAAGTCAAATTAGTATGAAAATCACTTATTTTTCATGCAAATAGTAATTTTTCATCTCAAGACTTAGAGAACTTACAGTAATCTGTATAATTTCTAAAATATTCTTCGATAAACCTTTTAAATATTCGTTATTGAAAGTTATATGAAGGCTTTTGGTAAAGTTCGTTAACCTACTAGATTGCATTATATCGTATGCGTAGGTACCTTTTGCTTTAATCTTTTTTTTCTGTTTAAATAAGTGGATATATGTGCTGAGTGTTCCAACTGCATCATTTTAAAGCGAAATCAAAGAAATAACACAGATTTGTTATAGAGGAGAGAAAGGAAAGTTCAAAAGTGAACGGAAAATCTGATAATGTAAGAAAATGTGGTTATTGTGTGATTTGTTCACCAGAGAATTTAGATGGAAAGATGATTTAAATATTGTTAAACAGATTAAAACTCGTGTATTTCAGTAATTAATGCTGTGAAAAATTAAGCAACTTAGTAAATTCTGTGATTAATTACTAAGACGTTTATTAATACCGAACTGTAAAATAAGGATTCTTAAATAATTATTTAATATAGCTGAAGCCATTAGTGTAGTAGTTCTCAAGCTGTGAGCGCCACCCGGAGCTTGAGCGAGAAGGAATCAGCTCAGAGGGGCTCAGAATAATTGATTCAAATTTTATTTTCATGTTTTTGTAATAATTTAATCCTAACTTAAAAAAACGACTGAAAAGTAAACAAAATCAATGTATTATCAGATAAATACAACAATAATTTTTGAACTGTAACTATTTTACAGTTACAGTTATTTTACAGTTACAGTTCTTAATTCTTCTATGTTTTCACATAAAATTTAAAAAATGCACTGTATTTTAACGTTTAATCATCATTTTTTTTATTGTATATGGTGATGTTTTTTGTCTCCCATTATTTTTTTAAACTATTTTAGATTATCTTTCATTGTTATATCAAATGAAATTACTTAAGTGAAATGCCTCTATCGATTCAAATCTTTGACGTAACATAAAAATGACGAGGAATGTTTAGATTTTGACTAATATTATAGAAGTGAGGAGCTGATAACAAAGAGATTGAGAAACCCTGCATTAGGACTTATTAACAGTTAAGCTTTCTTTAAAAAAAAGTCAAGGAATACATTTGTAGTCTTAGGTTTTTATTTAGTTTTCTACAACTAGTGGATCTGATTTCACCTAATAACTTCTACATTTCCATTTCTGCTATAATTGACAGAATGTTTGTGTTTACCTTTTGTAACTGCTTGATTTAACTTGAGATAAAATGCTTTAAAATTAAAAGCATCTCAAGACTTTTAATGAGTTGCATTTTTGTAGTTACTGCAACCAGTTTCTCAAATAAATAAGCGCAATTGTTTTTAAATCATAATATTTGAAGTTATTGTATATAAATATTAAAATAATAACTTTATGATAATTGCGAATTCGGATCACTCAATATTTAAGTAAAACGAGGGATGAAGCAAAAAAATAAGGGGGGGGGGGATATAACTCATTCTTGACCGATTTTTATCTTTTACCAAATCAGAAATTTTCTCCCCACAAAACTATAAAAAAAGGAAATATTAAAAATGATTATTAAAAATGATATTTTAATTAGAAATTAATTAGAAATGAAGATATTTAATTAAAGAATTTTCTGCAAATTTCAAATGATCTTTTTATTTTATTTTTTTTCACAAAAATCATGGCTACTTATCAATTATTTAAAATATCTTAAATTTGATTACTTTATATTAAGACGAAATTGCTGCATTTTTTTTTAAATATTAATTTCTGATATCTTTTTAAAAAAATATTTAAAATAAGAAACCTCATTTTCCTTCAAATTAATTATTATATATAAAAAAAATCTCGGAAAATTTACAAAGAATCTTAATTCTAATAATAATTTTATTAATATTAATAACTATATTATTAACCTATATTTTTAGGTAAAATTGCTAATAACGATTTTTATATCAAATATTATCAAAAATAAGTATCTTGCATTTTCTTAACAGTATTTTCATTTTTCTAATTACTTTTTTTTAACCCTTTGTTTGATATCCTTCTTAGATGAAACGACTAGTAGCTTTGCTTTATCTAAGAAGGCAGTTTATTTGTACGGTCGTAAAATCTGGTGATTTATTGCCCAGTACTAACAATCACTAAATTGAAGTCTCACTGAGTTTTTGTTACTTCAGCAATAGACCAAAATGGCAGGAGTCGTGTCTCGCTCTTTCCTACATATGTCATCCGTGGGCGGAATTAATCCCTTGTCAAAAGGACCGGCTGAAGCGAATGGTAGGGAGGGGAAGCAGAGACACAGAGCCATTGTCTCCAACTAGAATGTTGCCAACGCCACAAATCCAATTAAGATCTTTAATTTCATTTTCCTGAGTTGAGATAACTTAGGTTACTTGTTTCTTGCCTCAGCACCTGTCATCTTGACTTATACTCGTTGTTTCTGGCAAATGTTACTGCTACTTAAATAATAATACACAAAAGAACAATTTTTCAAAAGATGGTACACAATTCTGATATTTATTAGAATCAGATACCACAAACTGTCATTTTACTTTCAGAAAGAGAGCTAAAAAAATTGGCCACGATAATTTACCTAGCAAGATTATTTATTACACGATATTTTAATTGGCGTACCAGTTTTTAAATAATGTATTGGTAAGATTCAAAAAAATAGTTATTCAAACTGCTAGTGCAGAGCTACAATTAAAAATTTCAGCTTTTCTGTTGATCTATCATCGTAATGGCAGTTTAGCAGGAAGTGAAATGGTGGCTTCCGTGGTTTATGCTCCTCACTAGTTCGTCGAAGTTACATCACAACAATAAGGACTCTTACAATGCATAGCCTTATTATAATTACAATTACTAGTTTCTTCAACAATCCTTCTTCGTTTCATCTTTTAATATAATTAGATATAGAAATAAAAGCCATTTCCACACTCTTCCATTAGTATTTTAACATATTTATTTAAAATACAGCAGCAAAGTTTCGGGAACATTCGCTTTCCATTTCTCAAGCCCAAGGGAAAGCGAATGTTCCCGAAAATTTGCTGCATGTATTTTAAATAAATATTTTAAAATACTAATGGAAGAGTGTGGAAATGGTAGTTACTAGTTTCTCATTTAAATACGGAGTATTTTTTAAAATCATTGCATTTGAAGTTAATGTATGTAAGTAATAAAATAATAAACATATAATGTATTCTTTATAATTTCACGTGTAAACTCTTTTTCTTAAAGGTCCATTTATGTACCGAAATCAATAGAGATCTTGCACTTAAATTTAAAGTTTAAATGTATCAGTAAAGTTTCAGCTTTTTTAGAACAATTAGTTTCTAAATTATCTGGATTATAATAGATGGACGGACGCACTTAAATTCTAAACCATTTTTTATTCCAACCATTCTTCTTTAACGATTTTACAAATAATAGACCAAACTATAATACTTTTTTGGGAGCTATGCTTATCATGCGAGTATGAAACTTAATAAACAATCATTGGAATATGTTTATGTTTATGTAGTGAATGTGGGTGGCAGTGAAGCCAAGCACTGCGACCCGAGGTCTATTGTACTAACCCACGGAAAGAAGGACAGATGGAGAGAAAGACTAAGAAATTATGGTGGGAGAAGTGCAGGGGAAACGGGAGAACCCCGAGAAAACCTGCCCAGCGCGGATCGTCCACCATTATGAAACCCACATGAGAACCGAACCCCGGTACTCAGAGGTGAGAGGCCGATGTCATAGCGACAACGCCAACCGCGCGGCCAACCATTGGAATAACTTCACTACGTTACTTTAACCAAAGTGGCTTTCTGTTAAGGATTTACAAACTAGACAAAATCCTTTCGAAATATTACAGACTAGTTGAAGGCAGCAGTATAAAATAATCTTACCCCAGTCAAAAAAAAAGGAAATTTCTAAATTGTAACATTATAAGATGAAATACTTAAAGTGCTGTATGATTTTCATTGGGGTTTTAAATTTTCTGAAGCTTTCTATTGTACAACAACGTACGGTTTCGGTTGACAATGATCCATTATTATAACAAAACCTCAGAACTTATTATTCTTATGTAGTATTAGCCAAAGTTGAAGTTAAGTTTTATGTTGTGTTACGTATCTATTCTGCCGATCATCTATTATATGAGATACTCTCAGAGATATTTAGTGCACTGATTAGTGGAAATATTAGTATTGTCGTAGAAGGATCACTGTTTTTGATAAATGATGGCTGTAGTAAGGAGTTTGAATGAGTATGCACAGTCCATTGAATGAGTATGCACTGTAAGGTCGGATAATACCAGACAACACAATCTCTTGGATGATTTTGACATGGTTTTGATATTTCTGAAATTTGAATGCCATGAAAAGCTGATGCCCTATGTGATTTACGCCAGGGATTTACTCAGTCTATAAGTCATTAAAGATAAAATTAGTGAAATCGACAAATTTCAATTGAGCTTTCTGTAAGGACACCATAATTCTAGCAGTGATTTCCAAATGAAGAAAGCAGTTATATATAGTTTAGATCAAATTGCTTCAATCTTACAAACAAGAATTCAGTCAGGGTCAGGTCTGAAAACTTTTTTTGCCAGGAAAAAGCGGCGCCTAAAAGTGCAATGGTTATAATAAGATGACATAAGATATTAAAGCGAAATGACTGAAGGATTATCTTCAAAAATTCTTCAGAGAACGTCGTCTTGTCTACTTTGTATGAAATTTCCATATCTATCTCAACTGCCTGATCTCCTATCTGATATAGGCCTACTATATTCTATTCCAGTCCCTGAATGACGAAATCACAGCCTTCTTTCGAGTCTCAGCCTCTACGTATATTCAGATAACACCCTCCACGACTGATTAGATTATTTTGACTATTAAGTGTACTATTATAAAAATAACAATAATCTACGCAATCCAATCCTTGTTATATCAGTGTAATGATTTAGTTTGTGGGACACAGAATTCCCCAAGAAATTCAATTCTTCTTTAACTTCACGTTTAAGTCTTCTGCAAGACTTTCTTCATCAATAAACTAGTCAAAACAGCAATTATTAATCCTGTAAATGTAAATTTATAAAGTTAATAGATTTAATTGATTATCTTAATCGGAGCGAATTACTCAAGTAAGACAGAATAAACTGTTCTTTGCTTTTAAACTTTTTTGGAATATTAATACGATTCAGTACAACAGTAACTATCTTCAATTCGAAGGTTTATATACAAAATTGTATTGATATCTATTGATGAATGCTGAGGAGCGTTCATTTTTCTGTAAGGGTAGCAAAATCATCACTCTGCTTTCGATTATAAAACTATTTGATTCAGTTTCCTCTAGATAGATTCAGAACAAGAAGGGCTGAGCACTGTTGATAGACAGGAGAAGCACTAAACTTTTCAAAATCATTTAGGGTCCTCAATACATTAGGATCTTAAATGTTTAAATATATCCAGAACCGTTCTACAGGGTGTACCTGAAATGTGCTGCCAAACTTAAAGGTTGTATTCAATCATGCAAAACAACGAAAAAATGTCATATAAACATGGGTCTGGAAATGCTTTATTTCCAAGATATGAACGATGCAACAATACAGAGGTGTTGGCCGTACAGTCGCTCAGTTTCACAGAAAGGGCTCGAAATGTCCTTCACCGGCCGCAATGCACGCAACACAACGTCCTTCCATCGACTGCCGAACACTGTCAAAGATGCCAGGTACACGTCGAATTGTGTTGCACCCATCCACTATGCGATCATGCAGTGCGTGGGCGTCAGGAACCGGTGTGGTGTAGACTAATGCTTTAAGGTAACCCCATACGAAAACCCTTTTGGTGGGGGGGGGGGATACATTACATTATTGAACAATTATTGAACATTACATGTCAAGCTTATTGAAGAACAATTTAATGACTCTACGATGCGACGTAAAGGCCAACACCTCTGTATCGTTTCATCGTTTATATCTTGGAAATAACGCATTTCCAGACCCGTGTTTATATGACATTTATTCGTTGTTTTGCATGATTGAATACATCTTTAAGTTTGGCAGGACATTTCAGGTACACACTGTATATGTAACCTAGATATCTACATAACAGTTAAGATATCTAACTAAATAACATATCTAATATCATGTTGAAATAAATTCAATCAAACCAAATTTATGAAATACAGATATGCATTTAAAATGTAGTGAAATTACAGCTTCTGCACCGTTTTTTTTTTACTTTCATATTTTTAACCCTGAATTATTATCAAATTTTATCATATAAACTAGCTTATTTAATGATTTTTTTTTATAATAATATGTAAATTTGCTACTTTCTTTCTTTCCTTCTTGTCTTGTCTTGTTTTTTTTTTTTTTGCTTAGCTGAATCACGTTTATTTTTCATCTGAAATATTATTGCTACATAGTTGAGTAAAGTTGAGGTTTTAAAAGTCGAGTTAAAAGTTAATAAAACTCGTTAAAATTGTCGAATTTTCTACGGAGCAAGAGAGAGATCTCCTTAGCTTTCTAGTCAATGGTTAAGTATGAAGTTGAAGTGATCAGATTAAGTCCGAACTGGTAGATTTCCCGTCACCTTTGACAGACAAGTTCTAAATCCCACCTTTCTTTTTGAAATCGATGCAAGGATCACAATGCCCAAGGGCAAGAATCTCTGTTACTTAAAACATCAGGCACAGTCCATACTAAGAGTTCAAAAGAATCTTTTACCATACCGAAATACAGTATCATTTCTATTTTGGAAGTAATTGCTGTAAGTAATTCAAAGAACAAATTTCAATTGAGCTTTCTGTAATGGCAACATACTCTAGCAGTGATTTCCAAATGAAGTAGACAGCCCATAGGCTTAGATCGAATAGCTTCAATCTTTTTTTAACTAATTTTATGAATCCTATATATTTCAAGTCGTTACTCTCGCGTCTAACATGGTATTATTCGATCGGTGCTATTGAAAGGATGGCGATAGTTGAATATTGAATGAACCCGGTGCCAATTTTGCCTGTCGTTGACTCTCGATATTGAACCACCTTAGGAAGAAAATTGTCTACTTTAGATTCTGACGCCGTTTGTTCTCTATGGCAGGGAAGAACAAAACCTGTCCCAAAGTGCTCCCTATGCCCTTCCTCAACTTTTATTCTATGAAAGGTCAATTCAAGAAAGGCGTTGCACTTCTATAAGCATGAGACAAAACGAAGTCTGCATGTAGCAAATCGTGGATGAAACCTCCACTGCCAACGTCTTAATTGGAATTTTTTGTTGGCGTCGTCTTTCGCGGGAGTAAACAAGGGTCAGTGGCAGAATCTCCTCAATTCCATACCAGAAAAGAAAAATGTTCGACTGCCTACCATTTTTTTAACTTGGTCGTGACGTCGACTGCCGTAACTTAACTGGGGTAGGAGATTGAAATTGATGAATTATGATACGGTCTTTTCAACTTGTCTGATTCTGCTTTGCTGTTATAGGGTTACGACTTCTAAAACTCAAAAGCAAAACGAAAAACGATTTATTCACATCATATTCATAAATCAGCATCACGTGGAACAGAATTAAAATGTGATTTATGGCTCTTCAAAAATTGTTGAGATCCAATTATTCTTCTTTCTCAGCTCTTCATTTACAATTCAAGACATTTTTCAAGTTAAATTATATTTAACGAACAAACTCGTAAAATTATGAAAATTATTATTACAAATTATATCTAATATTATAATCAAAAAATGATTATAGAATTAGCTCATTGAATATCAGAAAAAAAAATAATGCAAAATACAGTAAACTTCCGATTATCCGCGGAGTTGGGTAGCGCGGCAAACACGGATAAGCGAATTCCGCAGATAATCCGAAATAGGACAAAAAAGGCGAAAAATCAACACAAAAATGCTTTTAACATGTTTTATTTACATTAAAAGGGCAGTACTTACATTATAAACAGGTATTTTATTTTATTTTACTCTATTTTCTTTCTTTTTAACAAAAAAAATCGGTTAATTGTTTTGTTTTTTCGTGTCGAAACACGAAAACCCCCTACTTGGACGTAGCTAAATGTGCCTCTTTTATTGTTTACCTTATTCTAGATTTAAAAAATGTTTGTGATTCCATAATTTATTGTACAGTAAAAAAAAAATGGAAATAGGAGAGGTCCGCAGATAATCGGGAGTTTACTGTATATAATACGGTACATATATTCCTAAGTCTAACGCTAGATATTGGAGATGCGAATAATAAAAAAAATATTAAATTCAGATTTTAAAATCGCATTAAATATATGTTAATCATAAAATAAACATCTACTTTAAAAATAAGACTTTAAAATAATTAAAAGTCAAGAAATAGGTAAAAAACGACGGCACAACGCTAAAGGAAGGCATTCGCACCCGGGCTGTCACCGGGAAGAGACTGGGACGGACCGTTATGTCCTTTTTAGGACTCATCAGCCAGCAAACTCCACCGATGACAGACTCAGAAGGTGCGAGAGGTTAGAATCCTGGGTCTCGCTCCCGAGAGCGGGACCTCCCCCGAAGAAATCCTAACCCAAAATTAAATAAAATAAAAAAAACAAAAACAAATATTCCTTGTCCTGCAATCTGCTAGGCACAAAAGGAATTTAATAAAGGCATTTAAAAAAGCCCAAAAGTCATGCATTTAAAATGAAGAGAAATTTAAAGTGCCTGATTAGATCAAGAAATAGGTAAAAAACGACGGCACAACGCTAAAGGAAGGAATTCGCACCCTGAGCTGTCACCGGGAATAGACTGGGACGGACCGTTTCATCCTTTTTAGGACGCATCACCCAGTCAAACTCCCGGGATTGTAACCTCTCGCATCTTCTGAGTCTGCCATCGGTGGAATTTGGCTGGCTGATGAGTCCTAAAAAGGACGAAACGATCCGTCCCAGTCTCTTCCCGGTGACAGCTCAGAGTGCGAATTCCTTCCTTTAGCGTTGTGCCGTCGTTTTTCTATTTCTTGATCTAATCAGGCACGTTAAATTTCTTTTCATAATTTAAAGTCTTTTAAAATATTTTTTTTTCTATTTCAATGTAAATGTATCATTCCAATTATCGTATATGTTCTGTCGATGAATATAGAGGGTGTTTCGAAATTCCTATTACAAACTTCCTGGGCTTGTAAAAGGAACCGAGCAGATAATGTTTTGACTAAGAACCCATGTCCGGAAACGCATCCCGCCACAAGTAAACCAAAATCAATTTGCACTTGCCATCCGAGATCATCTCAACCAAACGTTAGGGGGAGGATGGATAGGCCGCAATGGCCCAATTGCTTGGTCTCCATGATCGCCAGATTTAACTCCACTCGATGTTTTCCTGTGGGGCACATGAAGAGTCGTATCTACGAGACCCCTGTAGAGTCGGAAGAAGATCTGTTGCACGAAATTCAACACACATCCGATATTTTTAAACGCTTGTACTAGAACATGCTTCACAGATACAATATTTGCAACGAAGTTGCTGTTCGCCACATCGAGCAGCTCTTATAGATGCAATGCCAGCTGGAACTGAAAAACAAAAATGACACATGTTTCAAAACTCCCGTGACATGACATTGAATAAAACATCCTTTCCGTGCAGGAGAAATGAAACATTTTTTTATTGGAATTGCCATTCACATCAGTAACGCTCTTTGACCCAGCAGAAGTAAGAATATTTATTATGTTTTATAAACACTGATTCGATTTTAGTTTGCTTAATGCGGGTTGCGTTACCGGACATAGCATAGGTTCCTATTCAAAACGTTATCTGCTCAGTCCTCTCTACAAGCCCTGGCATTTTGTAATAGGAATTTCGAAACACCCTGTATGCATAGAACGCAATCTCTTATCTAGATTGGTTCGTAAAGTTTTCACAAACTTTATCCTTTATCCTATTCTTCCTAAATTGTTTCCATTTGATAGAAACTAAAGAATGTGCATGTCTTGCTCTCACTGTAAGGAGCATCATATTAGTAACTTAGAAGTGATTATTCATTTTTCTATTGGATCTACGCTAACAAAAGGTTACTTGGGATAATCGTGACAAAATTCGCATTTTGGTTGTAGCACTGAAACTATAGAACTTAACTTCATGATTGAAGAATGTTTTCTAAGTAGCACAAAATCAATCATCCTATTTTGATGAAAATTTCGTTAAAGTTCTAAAAACGGAGGAAATTTTCACATATTTTTTCCTCCGAAAAGTTTAGTTTTGGAAGCAAAAATTAATGAGAGGATTTTGTGTCATCTATAATTACTGCAAACAAAGTAATTATAGATGACACAAATTAATTATTACTGCTAAAACTTGAGATGAGAAACTTGAGATGCGATGAGAAAAATCAACGTTATTTAATTCATTGCATTCAAGCATTCTTGAAAAACCAAGACTAACAACTGTTTTAAAGTTGAAAATCTAAGGATGAAGCGTTGTAGATATATGTTAGGGAATCTGATTACCTAAAGTTGGTTTCTTTGTTATGTTGTTTTTTCGCTTGCACTTCGATAAATTATTCCAATCCTTTAATGTTTAACAAACAGAAATTAATAGCAGGGTCTAAGAGCATGGAGGTCTATGTTCAAGAATAGATCTGATGCGGTACAGAGCCAATCCTTTTATCAAAGATTTAACAAATTTAAGATTATAGTAATCTTATAATCTTACACTTTACATGTATTGAATTCTTTTGAAAGATAACAAAATTAAATTAATTCGATTTATGTTTAAATTCTGAAAATCAGTTATAGAGGGTTTTTTTTTCCTAAAAAACCAATATATTCAGTCTAAAAATTCTCAAATAATTTAATTTATGTATTTTGAAGGTTAATACGCTGATATTGTCTCCGATAAATTCCAATACTACGAATCCACAATCCCATGAAACTTAACTTCACTTTAAAATTCTGCTTCATAAAAATCATATTTGAATTCGATGCGATTTTTGAGACGACAGTTAGAAAAGGCAAAATTTTACACTAGTAATTGTCTGTAGAACATATCGCATAATACAAGTGTCGTTTCACAATAGAAGCCAAATCTGCCGAAAACAGTGAAATCTACGGGAAGAAACAAATTAGTTCTGTTTAGGGAAACTTTTATTGATTATTTAATTTTTTATCCTTTTAATATTGGGTTATATTTTGCAAATACATGTAAGATAAAATAATTTAATTAATAATGCTGCTAAAGTTAAAGAAAATAAACTTATGACAAATTAAAGAAATACAAAACAAAGTTGGTTTTTGTTTTGTTTTGTTTTTTTTTAGTCACAAATGAAACCACAGCTGTGGTTCAAAACTTAAAGAAAAACATCCCAAAAAATCCCTGATTTGATTTAGAATATTTTTAAAGTTAGAGTTAAATTAGAAAGTTTTCTTTGAAAGAAAAAGAACTAAAAAAATATAGAGAGAACAAAAAGCAGGAAAAGAAGTTCTCTTAAAGTTCCAAGTTTAGATTTTTGTTGAAAAGATTCCAATAAAGAAATCTTAGCAATATAAACCATTTAAATGTTATTGTTTTTGTTAGAGCCATGTATCTAAGAATTTGATATTGTAATGCTACTTTCAACTTTTGTTGTTGTTATTGTTTGACGGTGCACAGCAAATGCAAACTTCGTGTCCGAAATGTCCGTGTAGAATGGATCACTAAGGTTACCATCGTGGCGAACCCCTAGAAAAAGCCATTGAATTTCCAGGGAACAGATACTGAGGTGGTTTCCCGTTGCCTTCCTCAGGAAGTCTTTAAGGAACGACTCCAGATCTGAAGAGAAAGATGAAGAAGCACAGAACGCAGCAAAAGAAAATTTGTCAAACATCAAAGCCAACGCCTGTCTCCTGGTAGGCCACCGACTACTAGGCTATGCTGGAACAGCTTCAAATTTTTACATTTCTTTTTAAGTTTTAATTTCACTTTAAAGCCCTTACTTTATGAAATGTGGACATTCTTTTCATTTTGATACAGTCTTTACCTAAGACAAGGTTTTTAAAGATATAAGGAACGTTTTCGATACGGATCGTAAAAATATGGCAGACAAGCTATAATTTTTTTCTTTCTTTTTTTCGGGTTTTTTTTTTTTTTTTTTTTTTTTTTTTGAGATATACATATAATAAATGACGATTTAGAAATTCCCTCAAAATCTTTTTTTACTGACTTTATTTAAGATATTATTTAAATTTCATTAACTAGTAGTCTCAATCTGAAGTGAATCAGATTCGCTGCGGGATTTAAGAAAAAAAAATAATAAAGATTAAAGAAAACTTCAGTTCTTTTATTATTTTGAGAAACTGAAACGCTTCTCGTTCTTCTTAATGAAGTAATATGTTAAAATTTTTTTATTAAAATATTTAAAGTTTTTCATTTACATTTTTGAGATATTTTCGCTTACTTTGTTACTGTTAATGTTAATTTACTTATTTTTTCTTTTAATATCTCGTACTCTAGCTTCACTAAACCCGTAATCAATTTATATATTGTTGTACTTCTAATATTTACTTGTTCAAAATTATTTACTTGCGATTGGGAATAGGAGAAGTTGCATATTAACAGGAAAAAAAAATATTTATAACAATGCGAATTTCAACTGCGCAATTAATTTGTAAAATTAGATAAATTTCTTTATTAAAATGCAGTTTGAATAGGCTTTTTTTTCTGTCTTTTATTGATATTTTTTGATATTTCTAAAATGTTGATTATTAATTACGGTTCTTTATTCCTCAAAAAATTACACCGATTTTTTAGTTTTCATTTTGTAATCCTGACTTTTTGTTGGTGAGTTTTAATATTGGCATTTAGCTGCCCAGGAAGCGATGGCTGCAGCCATCGGATGGAGCAGAGGGATTGGGGGATTGTGGGTGGGAAGGCGAGACGCGATATACTATATCCTTTTCCGTGTTCTTCAAGGCGGAAGATTGATGTCCCCATTGGTCGAAGGCAACCGACATATTGATGGACGATAAGGGCGGAACCATTTCGCGGGGAAAAGAGGGGACGGCAAGATAAGAGGAACCCATAATCCCAAAAGAATTGCCATAATGATGAGATCTCAACCGTATCATTAAATAATGTAAGCCACTAATATGGCTTAAGTAAGCGAAATTTTTAATGGGGCTCTCTATCACAAGGAGATTTTGAAATTAACTTTTAATTATAGCTGAACTGATTGTTAAAGCGTTCCTTTATCCGAAAGAACCAATTCAAGTATGTCTTTTCATAGCTAGCATGTTCATTAAGACTAACAACACTGCCCTTGCATTTCCTGAAATTTCTGCCAATTTCTTAGCACCTTCACTTAATTTATATCTTTACATGAGCATAATAATAACACCATCCCTATCCCCTTTATTATTTTATTTTAAGTTTCAACTTCCATGATTTTCTTTCTCTTTCTTTGATTAAATCCTTAAAAATTAAATTTGAAAAGAGATTTTCGCTTTTCACTTTATTGGTGAGTTTTGTTTCCTTATTTTTAATTTTGTCTACAGAAATCGTCTTTACTAAAGGAGAAAAAAGTTTAACTGAACTGCATTAATTTACTGAATTTGAAATTCACCATTTTTGTAATTAGAAAACTGCCAAGAAAATATGATTTTTTTTCTTTATTAATTTAATCTAAATTTGCATTTTATAATATTTATTTAGCAATTTTAGTAATAATGTTCTTTCTTAATAACGAATAACAATAATAAGAATGTTCTGAAACGTTTTATAGCTATAGGAAATTAAAGAAAAAAGCCAGCTTTCTTCCAAAAACGATTCGGAATTCAATTTTTTAATGGCCAATCATTGGTTTGGATCAAACAATTGTCAGCAGAATTTAGATTTATTAGCAATGTTTACCAACAGAACTATTCTAACAATTCGAATAAAAAATAAATATTGATAATATTGAACAACAACTTTTTCTATTAAATTGCTAATGTCATTGTTCCAGGATTATACAGAATTTCCGATTTAAAAAAATAGCTATTATGTGAAAAGTTAATCATTAATTGAAAGTTTTTTTTAATGTTTTGTAGAACTAGCATTTATATTAATTAATCCTTGCTTAAGTACTTTTTTAATTACATAATCTGTATTACTTAATCTCAATTTCTTATTATTATTGTTTATAATGAATTCCACCTCATTTTAGTCAAAAACATCTTTTTGTAATCGCTTGGATTTTTGTGTGTCTTCTAAATTTGTAAATGAGTCTTTTAATAAGTAATGTAACATTTTTATGTACTCGTAGTTTCATTGGATTTTGTAATTTAACGAAACAGTATAAGTCAGTTATATATTCCATGTATTGCTTTGATTTTTAAATTAAATTGCGTTTAAGTTAATTACGGCAATTACATATCGTACGGTTTTCATTTTTCCAAGTACCAAAAGATTCCAATTCCAAATGATTTAATTATAATTTTAATATTTTTCTTTAAGAGTTCATTCAACTTTCATCATAATATGCATATTAGAGATATTAATGACAGTTTAATTTAATTATTGAATTTAAACAGGATATTATAAGTAGCTTAATTAAAAGTTTTCAAATTAGTATTTCTTTTTGTCAAAATGAAACACATATGATATATCAGAAATTAATAGAGATCCAAAATAAAAAAAATAATCTTTGAGTGTTTAAATAGGATTTTAGCAAAAAAGGCATTTTAATAAAACATACAATCATTATAGTTCTTTGTAATTCTATGATCTTTTCCTAACTTTCCATCAATTTCTCGATTCCAAGCTCGTTAAAATTGCAGACTTTTAATTAGAAAAAGTTCTATTCTTCTTCTTCTAAACTTCGTCATCTTCAAACTTTACAAAATTATAAATATAATATCTAGTTTTAAAATTTAAATTTAAATTAATACTTCTTTTAATCTGAAAGATATTAGTGATAGAAATTGAATTTTCTTAACCATTCCGAAACAAAAAAACGTTTATAAATCAGTAAATAAACAAATAAATAAATTACAAACCTAACAGCCAGCGAGATATCAGTTGATGGGTGATTTGGCTGGCGAATTTTAAAAGATCATAGAATTGGTCTTTTTCTTAACTTAAGTAAAATATTTGTGGAAAAACGCTAAAATCTTCTACGAATCAGATGCATTCTTCGAAAGACTAGATTGAGTTATGAAATGTGAAATTCTCATTGACTATTATATTCACTATTCATGCTTTCAACTGAAATATGGTACTGATACTAAACTTTTCTTTTGTAATATATCAAAATTATTCCATTTTTCTAAAATTGATTTTTTTTTTCATTGTACAAGCAGAGATCGATATTATAAGGTTGTCCGGCAGAAGGTTGTTTAATTTCGAGTGACTCTCTCACCTTCGGAAACCCGGAATGACGATTGTTCAATACTAAATAGTTCGCGGTCAAAAGTAAGAAAACAAAAGTAGAAACATTTCCACAATCGTGATGGCTGGATGAGGGTTTTTCGAGAAGAAGGCTACGGTGGATCATATTTGGTTTTTGGTTTGGTTTGGTATTTCTATATATGGTAACAGCAGATGCTAATCTCCTTTTAATGATATATATATTTTTTTTTTCTATCCTAGCATACATCGAAATTTCTGGAACAAATTCGTTGACATAATATTCGAAAAGTCAATTTTTTTAAAAAAATGATATTATATAAGTACCTACATTTTCAATTTTGCAGAAAATAAGGCGTTAGGAAAAAAAGGAAGAAGCAAAAAATGAACTGTTTACAATTATCGCAAATTTAAATAATAAAGCATTCTAATATGTTTCTAATACGTCTTCTGAAGGAGATTGGTTGGTAAGTTTCGAAAACTACGAACATTCATTATTTAAGACATTTAATTACTCATCATAATACCATACATAGGCTCCACGCCACTTAAAGTCGAAAAGCATCACAATTCTATAAAATTGTAAACATAGTACAAAAGTCAGTAGACATTTCAGAGAATTAGTTTTAATTTGAAATTTTAAATGGTCATTGATTTGAATAATATAACTTTTATCAATAGGTGATTTTGTAGTAATTTACTTTTGTTTGTATAAATCGATATTTCTTAATAATAAAATTTAACAAAGTGAAGGGAAGGTCGAATATTATTCTTCTGAATTATAAAATAAGAAAATATTAAGTAATAATAATAAAAATTAGACAGAATCTTCAAAATATAAAACGTAGCCTACGTCATTTTAAAAGTTTTTTTAGTCATTATATTTCTGTTTTCTTTGCTTATCATAATTTTTCTATTTGAATAGGGTAAGCAATGTTTTGTATTTATGCAACATAGCCACTGGTAATTAGATATTAAGTTCCATCGACTTAGCTAACTTTGAGGCAAAGCTCAGAAGGAAACGACTGGAAAGATTCAAGTTATATTCTTATGCGCAGATGAAAAGATAAGCGTCTACATTCCCCAATGTTATTACCATTATAATGCTTCTAAGCCCAGTTATCATTTTTAATTATTTGCAGAACCGAGTTAAAAAAACAAAAGATAGAGCAGTCTGGGCTTAGGGCAGCGTTGTCATAAACTCGCCAAAACATTTTAGTGTCGCAGACTTAAGTAAAGAAGAAACTGCTTAAAGTGTTGAGCAGTAATATTATTCAACTTTGTACAAACAACTATAAATTGTTAAACTAAGTATGTACGCCTACCAAAAATTTTAATAATCTTTTCTATTTTTTAAGATATGACAAAATGAAATATTTTTATTTTATTGGAAAATGAAGTCAATTTAAAACAACAAGTTTCTTTAAAGTCTTCTACATTATTTAACGTTGCTAAAAATATGAACATTCCAGTTAAAAATATGTATTTGAAATGTAGAAAAGTGACTTTTCACGAAAATTAGCAAAAAAGCAATTATAATTATTATGGTATTAAGTTAATATATCATATTTTATTAGACAGGTGGATATTAGAAATTTATATAGTGATCAATTTGTAAGACTGTATTGAGAAGATGTATTTTGTAAGCCCTCAAATTATAAAGCAAAACCACCTAAGTTCATGTTACAATGAACGAGGTTGTAATCATCACAAACTATAACAGAAAAAGAAAAAAGTTTAAGCTGTTGACATATGAAATCCAGTTCTCTGTTTTCATGAAAGTCATGTTGTAAGTCAGGTTTACCTGATTGCTTGTTCAAATAAAGGAACAAGGCAACTTTGCAATCTGGAAATGTTTTTCTGTCCTGAACAGCCCTTTGGCCCTTGGTTTCCATGTAATTGACTTGGAATCGGAAAAGCATACTTGATCTAGTGAACTTCTTTCCACAATTCCTTCTCTATTATTGCTTCGGGAGTTAGTTACTATTATAAATTATCAATATCAATAAAATTGCATAATTGGAAGAAATACTTTCAAGTTCATTCAAGGAAAATCAATTTCAACAATTAATTTATAAAATCCCAATAGATTTCAAAATTTAAGGTAGTTTTATTGGAAAGTTTTATTGGGTGACTTTTCTCTTTAAGAAATCTTAGGGAAACTAAGAGCTAAAACACGATCTTACCTAAGTAATCTATAATGAATTCAACTTGACAATAAAAATTTCTACGAATTACTTTACTCTAATATAAGAAACTATAAGAAACTTTTTTAGGATTCAAACCAACACATCTTACATTTACACAATAAAATATCTCCTATAAGACTTCATAATTACCAATCAGAAACGGTATTATCATATCTTAAATGTTAGTCTAAACTTTTATTTAAATTAAGATAATTTTCTTTAAATGTAGGCTATATATATATTGTATAGATTTGCTTCCATTTATTTTACAAATTTTAAATTGATTTTAATTCCTCAACCTTACGATGTACATTTTAAAAATTGATGAAAAATTAAAATTTTAAACTAAAATTTGATTTTAGGTTTAAAGTTTTGAAACGAAACGAAACGAAAATGTTTTGTTTGTTTTTTTTTTCCCTCTGTATTGAAAATCATGATATCGTTCAAAGAAAATAATATTACAGTGATAGTACTATTGATTAATAAATTCGAAATGATATTTATTAATCCTTTCACAATAACTAGTTACTTCAAAAAAGGAACGTATCTTTCTGCCGTCAACTGGACTGTTACAATTTCTTTGATTGCTGAAAAAAAAAAATCGAAATTTTAAAATGTGCAAAGAAAGAATGAAAAATCAGTCGACTGTTTGAAGTAAAAAATTGGAAAGAAACTCTTACATGTTGTAAATACAGATTAACAGCTCTTCCATAAAATTAAAAATAGGTCTTTAAGGTTACTAAAAAAAGTGATTTCAATGGGCATTCCCCCAAAACTAGAGCCAAAACCATCCATTGCTTATAATAACCATCCTTTTCTTTTGATTATTCATATTAAAGCCATATAAAAGCATTCTACATTTATTTATGGGTCAAATTCTTACAAGACATGGAAATTTTAATGCTTACCTAGCCAAATTCAATCTTTCAAATAGTGCCTTTTGTGAATGTGGAGAATTAGATACAATTGAGCATGTCCTTTTTAATTGTATAAAATTTGATTATGAGAGACAACTATTACTTCTAAATTTATTATGTCATGATATTATATGGCCATGTGATATAAGCTTACTTGTGCAGAAACCATTATATATGTATTTTAAAGATTTTGTTAACAATGTGATGAAAAAAAAAAATTTTAATTTATTTCCATATTAATTTTAATTAATAAGTAAAAAAAAAAAAAAAATCAATTGATATCTGTAATTTTGAAAATTTATACCTTGTATTTATAGGAGTAACATTACAATTTTTATTGTTTATTTTAGCACTTCTGTTTAATATGTTATACTTTTTTGTAATTTTTCATCTATTCCTTGTATATATATAGTGCTGTACTCGTTTGGAGTGGTGCATTCAATTAAAACTTCTAATTCTAGATTTGATTTTTTTAATGTTGACTTTCTTTTTCTATCGTAGAATTCACATTTCTTCAAATGGAATCAATTAATTGTTTATGTTTACTTTAAGTTTTTCGTATCGTGTATTTCTATCATTAAATCATGAAACGTGAGGTAATCGGCTAATCAGGAATACTGCAGAAGAAATTTACAAAGATGTTGTTAGATGATATTTTTCTAATTTCCTTGCACCAAAAGACCATACACACACACACACACACACATATGGGTCAATCAACTATTCTTTGTACCTAAGTGTGTCCCGAACACAAATTTAATAAATATTGTTTTTGGAAATAATTATTGGACTTTATTTTTACCCCAAAGTATTATTAGATCATTGATCAAAAGCTTTACAGTGACCGATGTTAGTTTAATTAGTAATACAGTGTTACCTCCCAATAACGGACAGTCACAGGACCGGAAGTTTCGTCCGTTATTGGGAGGTGTCCGCTATTCGGGAGGACTATCATTTTTTTCATTTTTTAGCTTATAGCATGTCATTTAATGAAAAATTACATACAATATCATTGCGCTATGAGAGAATGTGAACAATTGCAAACTATTTCCTATATTCCTTTTTAAATGAGTGCTAATCAGTTTGTCTTATTGAAAATAACGACAAAATTAATTACAGTATATGTGAGGGTGGTGGTGGGTATAGTTCGCATAGAAGTGAGAGCTTCATAGTCGAAGGTCCGTGTTCCAGGCTTTTTCTTGAAGCAAAACACCGCTTATAGGAATGTTCTTTGAACGAGCTGATCGAAACCATTTTATGACCACTTCGTCGATTTTGCTCGTTTCAGTTTTACGAAACTTCAAATTTTTAAATTTTCGTTTGAATTCACCATCCAAATTTTTCTAATCTCATCTTTGTCCTTCAGAAGTTCACTTATCTGAGTTTTTTCAACTTTAAAACGTTCAGCAAAACAACGCACACTCAGCTTTTCTTTTTCAGCAACTTCAAGAGCATCAATTTTTTTCTTTCAGTGCCAATCATTTCCTTTTTGACGCCATTTTCATTCGCACTAAATTTAATCAACACATTTATAGGATAGCTTTACGAGGAATTGACATTTACAAAGCAATTGCAGTGAAAAATAGGGCCTCAGATTCGTGCATTGAATCAGGGATAACGATACAATTTATCAATGTATGGGACACCGATTGTCAATACAACCACGATGTGTTTGTCAAAATATTAATCGAAAAAAACATTTTTTTTTTGTTCAGTTAAAATAACTGTCCGCTATTTGGAGTGTCCGCTATTCGGAGTGGATAACATGGAATGTCCTATTTTAAGGGACTGGGACTCGCAATAATATCCGTTAATTAGAGGTGTCCGCTATTCGGAGTGTCCGTTAAAGGAGGTAACACTGTATTTTAGTATTTTTACAGTAACTTAGGGGACAATGTTCCCCCGCGAGTATTTTGTTTCCCTGTCACTTCAGAGGCTTCGCAAACTCCCAAAGCGAATATTTTAATTCAGATTGCTATTGAATATACAAAATATATGTTAAATAGTAGTAATTGATAGTAAGGATATGCGACAATGACAGGGAAAATCCGAAATATTATACAATAAAGTAGGTACTTCGTTTTCTTTTGTCCCGCAGGGGACAAATTACCGCCATAATCTCACTAAATAAAGCAAAATATTGCGCTTCAAATTGCTCAAAGTGCTCTACCCGTTATCTTAACTAAAATTTCATTCACTAATCGTTAAAATGTGCTCCATA